>JAXDDW010000101.1:1347500-1435000 GCA_034670385.1 Hoplostethus mediterraneus
CTGTGTGTTCAGGCCTTTCAATGATGTTGGGACGTTTTGGGACACATACTATTTCCTGGGGGTGTGTCATGTGGGTGTGGCCAGCAGTGAGCTGGTTGTGGCTATCAAGGTGAGGCTAGCAGGAAGTCACAGCAACAACAACAATGGAGGAAAGCAGGAAGAAAAGCAGGAACAGTGAAGCTAAACGTGAACAACACTGAACATCAGAGTTGATCGGCTGCGTTCTCCGTCTGTGGAGGCTTTACGGTGTCATCAAGATGACTGACAGGTGTCGGGGGCGTGGCCAGTGAGGGGAGGGAGGAGGGGCTAACAACACACTTCCACTCACAGCTCATTCAGTCCAGAAAGTCCCTTATTTTAACCATTGCACTTGCTGCATAGTAGTACTACACACAGAGAGCTCCATGTTGATTACATCACCCAGAAAGGTGTTAAGCCAATGTGTTCGAGTAAGTGTGTGTGTGTGTGGAAGGTTGCCAACAAAGTGCTAGCAGCTTAGGCCTGCTAAAAATACACACCTATCTGAGTGAGGCAACTGAGTTACGTTCAGGCGACGGTGGTTACTGTGGTCAGCGGGGAGGCGATCTTCAAAGGAGAGTCCCTGGCAGCGTTCAGGAGACATGACCTCACAACCTCCATCTTTCCTCCGATGAGGCAGGAAGCAGCTGACACACTGGAAGGCACCAGGATGTAAACGAAGCGTGTGTTGTCTGGACCGACCTCCAACCCCTCACTTTCCCGTGGCCTCGGTCTCCACTTGCAGAGTTTGAGTATGAAGCTCGGTAGTCTTTGCTTCGTTTCTTGATGTCCGATGTGCAAACTGAGATGTTCGACTGAATCTGGTTCAATCGCCCTACAAAAGCTGTAAATTGTGACTCGATGAATGAGTCTTGGTCTTTTAATGCTGATTCAATGATGGCGGCGAACTGTGCTACCGCGACCATTAGCAAAGATTAGGTGAGGGGGGGGGGAAGCGCTCTGCAGCCCTGAGCTGGAGTTAATCAGGTGAACGATCTCAGTTCACACCGAGGCGCCCTCTTGTGGACAACAGAGTGAACACGCCCCTCGACTCCGCTGACCTAACCTAATGTTCTTGACTGGATTTGTGAGGTATTTTTGATTGTCGATTCTTTGAATACAATAAAATATCTTACAGTAGAAAATATATTTAACTCTCGATTATATTTTGAAAAAAATGTCTGACGCCTTGGTGACAATGATGCGTATGACAGGCCTTTACTTTGCTGTAACGCATATTACCTCCTTCCAATATGTATTTTTAAAAACGTTTTTAAAACAACATACATAAATACAGGGTGTCAGCAGGTTTCATCCTCATATATATAAAATAAATATAACACCAAATAACACCAATTGCGCATTTGAAAAAAAGACAAAAAAAAGAAAACAACTGTAGACGATCAGAATATGGTCTGATGTTTCTAAACAGAACAACAACGCAACGAAAATAACAAAAATAAATAAAACACATTTTTAAGACCTAAAGAAAATACCTAGTAGACAATGCCATTTATAACTGTATTCAAGGCCATTTTAGGCCTTAAGATACAATAAGATATTTCCCTGAAATATCTGCCCCAACATCCTCCGAGAGGACCTCCGACCAGCAGGGGGCAACACTGTGTGGAGAAGACACTGTGGATGAGGCGTTCCAGTGTAGAGCTGCAGCTCCTACAGATTATGATTATGTCACCTTAACCTGGACTCACCCTCATACACCTAAACATATCACACTGGTCAGCAGTACAGCCTGCTTAGTCAGTGTGTGTGTGTGTGTGTGTGTGTGTGTGTGTGTATACTACATGTAGCATACATTACATGCTACTTTGTCTTCAGTCTTGCATTAGACTGATATCATCAACAGGCCAAATATCCAGACACAGCTGCACCCAACACTACAGTTATCTAGCTACACAGGGAATTGAACCCACAACCCCGGCAGTCAACTCTTTCACCTTTCATGCGACACATCACCATAAAACCCAGTCAGCCTGTGTAGTAAGATGCTCATGTAGACTTTCTACTAGGAAACATAACAGAAGTGCCCGTGTGGGAAACCCGAACCCTCTGAGGAGCTTCTGACGTCACGACAACACGGAGGCACCGACCTTCAGTTTCCAGCACTACAGGACCTTCAATTCATCAGAACACCTGTGCAGTAAATGGCTAAACATAAATCTGAAATGTAAAGTTGCTCTTACAGGTGCTAATATTCGATGCTAACAAGCTAGCTCACGTCACACTTCACTAGGCGGTTTCCATCGCAGGGACTTGAACCTTTTGGGTACTTCTTTGAGCAGGAACCTTTTTAGTTTGTTTCGCGAGGTTGTTCTTCAACCGAGGAGATAATACAAATAAGAAGTTTAGTTTGGTTTCATACGTGGTTTTGGTACGACCCACACATCAACACAACGATGGAACACACGGAGGAAGCTCAAGCAGCTCTGGTGTTGATCTACCACAAAATAAAAAGTTGGTCAACGTATGTGTGCAACGTATGCACTGCAACTCCACCCCGATGGTTCCTGGTCCCCCAAACAGTCCTACCTCGCTAGCAGGAGCCTTTTCGGGGCTGGTTCCCCCGGTGGGAAAGGTTGAAGGTGGTGGAACTGAGTACCGATAGTACCACGTCCCTGGATAGTACGATGACTGACATAACATGAGCTGTTGCACGGGGAACAGGATTTTACGTTGGGCAAAGGAAATGTCACGTTTCTCCTCTGGTTTTTCTGAGCCTGGTTGGAATTCAGACAGTTAATTTCCAATTTCTGACTTTGACTTGAACACAGCATCAGATAAGAGGCTAAAACAGGAACTCACCTGAGTTGGAGTCAGGAAAGGACAGGTAGCAGATGCTTGTTTTCTAAAAAGAAATGAGATTTAGTTGCTCTCGTCTTGTATTTGTCCTGATTCAGGACCAGCCGACAGACTACGAGGACGAACATGAACCACTGGAGCAGAAACACACAAACCGTTTTGCAAATACTTTGCAAATACATACTATACTCATGTATATACATTTGGTAGCAAACAATCTCATGAACCAGACAAGAATCAAAGATTTTAAAAGACAGTGCAACACTAAAGGACATTAGGGAACTTACGCTGCTCAGGGGTCATTTCTGACCATTACTGGATCATTGTTAAATGAACAGAGCGAATTAGTGTCAACAAATGAGACCGTGGTGGAAGACTGGGAGCCTCTACCTCACACCGTGGTACAGTTAGTGCTTTCTTCAAATTAATACTACATTTCCCATTAGCCTTGTTGCTTCCAGATGTTTATAAAATGGATATTAACTCTTCATTCATTCCAGATGCCACCAAGTAGCTTAACTCACCTCCTTCTCCGAGAGTTTGGAATGATGTGGATAAATAACCTGGAAGAGAGGAGCAGTGTTACCACACAGCAACACAACACAACACAACACAACACAACACAACACAACACAACACAACACAACACAACACAACACAACACAACACAAACACAACGCAACACCACACCACACCACACCACACCACACCACACCACACCACACCACACCACACCACACCACACAACACAACACAAACACAACACAACACAACACAACACAACACAACACAAACACAACACAACGCAACACAACACAACGCAACACCACACAACACAACACAACACAACACAACACAACACAAACACAAACACAAACGATGGAAGGAGGAAACTAGCAAATCAAACACTACCTGGCAATCGCTACATTTCAATGATTATCAATGAATCAAAACGCATGTTTGTCTCATCTGGCGGATCCTGGGTTCTTCTAAGACAAATGTGTGATAACAGATTTACTCTCCTGTCGAGGTCCGTCCAGCCCAGTAGACATGCTAGTACCTCAACACACAGGAACACATTCTCTCTACATGTCCTTGTGTTGCCTCCATTACTCAACAAACATCTCCTTCACAACCGTGAGTGTTTTCAGCCTGGGAGTCAAACTCCTCAGCAGTGCCTTGCTCAACTCCTCGAGGTACAGGCCTCCAGCAATATGATGAATACAGATTGTACTACTAGTACTCACTCGACTCAGCTAAATACCGAGATGTTAAAATAGCAACTTGTAATTAGTCTTTTACAAAGTGAGGTGATGCTGCGGCTCGTGGGTCGGGCTAGCTCCAAGGGAGGCTCACAAAACTACACGTTCAACTACACTAGAAACATCACCACATCATAAAATACTTCTTTTACATCAATAGTAAAACATATTTTGCTATTTAGTGGCGTCATGTCTATACATGCCACCTGTTACACCAGAGACCAACCAAACAACACCGTGTTCATGAGGTCCAGTCCAGGAAGTAGTCGGAGCCTGACTCACTATTGAGCCCCCCTGTCGTACAGTGTTACGGCGGCTCCGGTCTCACCTCCACGGCCTGGCCCAGCTCCAGGTCGAAGCCGACCACACAGATGCAGTGCAGCCAGGTGGAGAAGCGGTCCCAGGGCAGCAGCAGAGCCTCCTCCGGGTCCTCGTCGCCCCCAGGCCCGGCGTGCAGCGCTATCTCCTCGGCCGGGGAGATGCTGCTAGCGTCCCGGTCGTCCAGATCCTCCGGCTCCTCCACCGGCTCCCCCAGCTCCTCGGGGCCCCGCAGAGCCATAGCGAAACTCGGCCCCTCTGGAGAGACTGTAACTGTTTTATAACCAATTATATTGTTGTTTCTGGTCAATGCTAAATATTGTAGCGACAGAAGACAAGCAGCGGTTGGGAAAACAGCCGCTTAGCACTTTAGCATTGGAGCAGGAGCGTACGGACGTAGGGGCAACGCAACGTAAAACGTCATCACGCACTGCCGTCGTTGACTGGGGTGCATTCGAGATGAAAAATGTATGTGTGTGTGTGTGTGTGTGTGTGTGTGTGTGTGTGTGTGTGTGTGTCTTCTGACAGCATAACTGTCTTCATTGGTAAAATCATGTTAATTTCCTCTCTGACTGTAAAAACCCACCAGGTGATAAAGAGTTTATTATTGTTTCATGTCAGACGTCTGACCAGAGAATCATCCCAGTGTGGTGTGGAGGATTTTACTCAACAGCTTCACGGTGTCAGTAAAACCTGCAATGAAACCCAGCCTCACCCAGCCTCACCCTGTCTCACCCAGCCTCACCCTGTCTCACCCTGCCTCACCCTGCCTCACCCTGTCTCACCCAGCCTCACCCAGCCTCACCCTGTCTCACCCTGCCTCACCCTGCCTCACCCTGCCTCACCCTGCCTCACCCTGTCTCACCCAGCCTCACCCTGCCTCACCCTGCCTCACCCTGCCTTGAGCAAGGTGCCTTGAGCAAGGCAGGGTGAGGCTGGGTGAAAACTAAAAACGTGTCCCATGATGGTCTAAACTCTGTTTCAGTGGCTTTTCCACCCAGACTAGAATACCATTCTGAGGCAAACACTGATTACTTGTCATTTTGGGGAAATGAAGATGGTCAAATTTAAAGATTTTGAATATTAGCGCTAAAAATATCTTCTATCAGCAACTTCAATCCAAAACACCAGTATCAGAATTCAAAACCCACATCAAACGAACGCGAAGATCTCCAGCTAACAAGAAGATGTGTTCAGCAGGATCGCCCCCTTTCACAACTGGTCTCACTGGTAGAAGTCTTCAGTTGCAGCTGCAGGTTCATCGACCACACTGCCTCGCACACTAAAGCTGACATGACAACAAGACAGTAAATCTGCTTTAATTAAATCCTCTAATAACCAGCCACAACACTGAGCAAGCAGGTGGATGAGCCCCAGACGGGGGTAAGCAGGGGCAGTTTGGGGGTGGGGGGAGATTTACCCCTCTGATGGGCCTTCATATTGTGGCATGGATTCCTCTTATTGTAGGAAAGGAGATAGAAAATGCCTGTCATTTATTAAGTACATGTATGTTCCATTTGTAAAATAAGAGATGAGATTAAATGAAATCAAATGGGGGTATTAAACGTAACGGACAGTCACAACACTGGAACATGTTAAGTAGAAATCCAAGAATGAATCGCAGCACTAGAACATTTTGAGATAAACAAACAACATTAATGAAAAATATGAAAATTTACCAAATTTAGGCAGTATGAAAATAAATGCAGAATTATAACGATATCAGGATATATGCAATATAGAACAGATGAGAACCAGATCTCACTGGTTAACACACCTTCAACCAGACAGGAGAGACCAACCAGTGAGATCACCTGCTGTGGTGTTTGTGCTCCTTTAAAGGAAATATTCAGGATGAGCCAAATGTGCATCATGTTCACATTAGCAGGGCCACACAGGTGCAGAAAGCGTCTCGGTGTGGATGTGGTGTGACTCCACCTTCTCAAGACCCAGAGACCTGAATACGTGCAGATGATGAGCATTGTAAAGCAACGTATGTGGCAGTGTGAGGAGGATTTCCTGACCGACAGGAGGCAGCAGGTCTCAGATCCCGGACCACCAGGACTGGCGCTCCACAGGGCTGTGTGCTTTCCCCCCTGCTGTTCTCCCTCTACACCAACAGCTGCACCTCCAGTCACCAGTCCCTCAAGCTCCTGAAGTCTGCAGACGATACGTTAGTTTCTGACGGGGATGAGTCTGATGGGCTGGCTTCCTGGTGCAGCCTTAACAACCTAGACCTGAACACTCTGAAGACTCACAGGACACTTTGCAATTGAATGTTCTGCGTGTTCGTACTGAGTTGGGCAAAAAAGCGTTTAAGTCTGCTGCCCCCTCTGCCTGGAATATTCTCCAGAAAGACTTAAAATTACAAGAACTGATCAGTTATGATGCTTTCATATCGATTTTAAAGGACTTAGAACGTGAAAGTATCTCAGCATCTGTGCCCCCCAAACCTGCTTTTAATTTCTTGTTATTTTGTATTATGTGTGTCCTTGTGTAGGAACGTATGCCTGTGTCCTTGTGCTGCCCTCTTGGCCAGGTCCCTCTTGGAAAAGAGATTCCTTATCTCAATGAGGTCACCTGGTTAAATAAAGGTTTAAAAAAAAAAAAAAAAAAAAAGACTGTAGAGATGGTAGTGGACTTCAGGAGGAGCCTTCTTCAGCAGCTGAAGAAGTTCAACCTGCCGCAGATAATGATGGTCCAGTTCTACAGGGTCATCATGGAGTCCATCCTCACCACATCGATCACCGTCTGGGTTGCTGCTGCCACTACCAGGGACAAGCCAGACTGCAGCGCATCATCCGGTCAGCAGAGAAGGTGATTGGCTGTGACCTGCTGCCGCTTCAGGTCCTGTACGCCTCCAGGATCAGGAGGTGGTCTGGAAGGATCCTGGCTGACCCTCTCCCCTCTGTCAGGACCAAAGCCTCCTTGAGCAGCTCCTCCCCCACGGCAGTTCCAGACACACACACCCTCCTCCTGTGCTTATGCATCCTCATTTATTTATTTGTATGTACATATGTATATATTGATTAAGTGAGTTTATTTGATTTGTCATAACCCGGCCAAAAGGCTGTGACAAAAATGGAAAAGACACAAAATGTCAATAAATATAAGCTATTTATTGTAACAAAACAATAAATGAAAGGTAACGGCGGATGTGAGCTGTGTGACATCAGTAGTGTTCATGTGGATGTGTGTGAATAGTGAAGCTGGGACCTTTATATCCAGAGAGCGCTGGGCAGCTGATCCAGATCACGTTGGATACTGGATCAGCTCCTCTGGCAGCTCAGACACAACATGGTAGACACAGGCACTGACACAGCACACACACACACACACACACACACACACACACACACACAAGCAGACTACGCGGTGGCCGTCACAGACCGATGCGTCTGTCTGACCTCGTAACGCACCGACGTCACCAGGTTGGAAACCTCGTATGTGCAGATGTACTACTGTTCACCTTTCTGCTCGGTTCCCAGTGCCATCACCTCCAGCTCCACTACGCCACCACGTCATCCTGGTTAAATGCAGCTCTGTTCTTCCTTCTTTTTTTTTTAAGATGATTTTTTTGTTGGCCTTTAACCGTTAACAGTGACGAGATACAGACAGGAAAGGTGGTGTGAGAGAGGAGGGAACATACAGGAGAGTTTACCGGTGTAATACTCGTCAAACTGTCAAACTGGGTTAAGCAGCTCTGCAGAATAAGATGCTGGCTGACCCCGGCAGGTCGGCCCGGTCGGGTCAGGGTGTTACAGCAGTGGCAGCTGGTCCCTCTAGCAGCTCTACAGGAGGCTGCAGGATTCACAGCAGGACAGGACGGGCAGCGACCTCTTTCTGGCTGCAGCTCCTTAGCAGGCGTTTCCACAGCAGAGGGTTTGAGCAGATTTATTCCCCGTGCTCCTCCAGGATGCAGGAGAAGCTTATTCAGCGGTGAGAGTCTTCCACCAGGAACCCGGACTACATGTGTTTTGGTTTACTGGGCCTGTCCGGCAGCCGTTATCTGATCCATCTCGCCACCAGATCAGATCATTTTGCCTTTATCTGACAGTCAGTAGTCGAGAGAGGAGGGATGACATGCAACATAGGTCCAGACCGGATTTGAACCCAGGACTTTGCGGTTACATAGTATGCACCAGAGCGTGTGGCCTCAGGTCTGATGAAGCAATTCTTAAGTCAGTTGTTGAACTTTGGCCCAATCTGATCCACATTATTCCTCCTGAGGTTCCACAGCTGAGCAGAGTCCTCCGTAGTTGGAACAAACCTCTCGGTCCCCTTTTTAAAAATAGCGACTGCTATGTATTGAAAGATTGAAAACAATGTCCATTTTTTTCATGGCCAAAATTGTCAACAATAACACTCTACTTGTCCAGGCCATTACTGGAAATAGTGGGTTTTTGCCAGCTCTCCTGGTTCAATAAAGATGAAGTAAAACCTGCAAGCAGCCATGCAGAGTACAGAGCTGGCCAGAAGTAGACCAGGCAGGAGGCAGGAGAGACAACATGCAACAACCATGTCAAAGAAAATCGAACCCAGGATGTCTGTGTTACCGTTATGCACCTTAGACCCCTGAGCCACCACCTTAGACCCCTGAGCCACCACCTTAGACCCCTGAACCACCGCCTTAGACCCCTGAACCACCGCCTTAGACCCCTGAACCACCGCCTTAGACCCCTGAGCCACTGCCTTAGACCCCTGAGCCACCGCCTTAGACCCCTGAGCCACCACCTTAGACCCCTGAACCACCGCCTTAGACCCCTGAGCCACCGCCTTAGACCCCTGAGCCACCACCTTAGACCCCTGAGCCACCACCTTAGACCCCTGAGCCACCGCCTTAGACCCCTGAACCACCGCCTTAGACCCCTGAACCACCGCCTTAGACCCCTGAGCCACCACCTTAGACCCCTGAACCACCGCCTTAGACCCCTGAACCACCGCCTTAGACCCCTGAACCACCGCCTTAGACCCCTGAGCCACCGCCTTAGACCCCTGAGCCACCGCCTTAGACCCCTGAGCCACCACCTTAGACCCCTGAACCACCGCCTTAGACCCCTGAGCCACCGCCTTAGACCCCTGAGCCACCACCTTAGACCCCTGAGCCACCGCCTTAGACCCCTGAGCCACCGCCTTAGACCCCTGAGCCACCGCCTTAGACCCCTGAACCACCGCCTTAGACCCCTGAGCCACCGCCTTAGACCCCTGAACCACCGCCTTAGACCCCTGAGCCACCGCCTTAGACCCCTGAACCACCGCCTTAGACCCCTGAGCCACCGCCTTAGACCCCTGAGCCACCGCCTTAGACCCCTGAACCACCGCCTTAGACCCCTGAGCCACCACCTTAGACCCCTGAGCCACCACCTTAGACCCCTGAACCACCACCTTAGACCCCTGAGCCACCAGGACACTTCACTGGCTCTGATCCCTTTTTTACAGGTGTAAAAGGCGTCTGCAAAGCTTTACCAGCATCTCTTGTCACAACCACTATAGACTGTGACATGTCTGCAACACCAGCTGGGGCTTGATCACACAACCTGTATCGCCATCGGCTGGTTGCAATATTTCTGAGCTAGCTGGGAAGTGGTATTTTTGTGGTATGACTTGATGAGTACACAGTTTCAAAAGCTAAAAAAGAATGATTGCGTCACCGTGTGGCCAAATGACATCAAATTTCGCACACTTGTTCTCTATCACGTAGTAAACACGCGTGTCAAGATTGCCGCAAATTAGAAAATGCCTACATCGCATCACTTCCTGTTCAAAAGGTTGTGGTGGCGAGATCGTTATGTGCATCGCTAACATAGCTATGGTATGTGATTTCTAACATAGCTATGGTATGATGGTATGTGATTTCTAACATAGCTATGGTATGATGGTATGTGATTTCTAACATAGCTATGGTATTGCACCAAATTTGATGGATTGGACAATCCATTGAGGACATTTTTGCTGTTTTTGGGAATATCAGCACCACGTGTCCAAATAGCTCCAAACCTGACAGGCCTCCTTGGACTCGTGGGGCGAACACCTGCGTCGGGTTTGGTATAAATCGGACAAAGCGTCGAGGAGTACCGCGCCACGTCCTGTTGACCTTTTTTGCGATGTTTGGACACATCTGGCAGTGAGACGGTTTGACTGATCGCTTAGAAAAGTGATATGGGCATGGAGGACATAGCCTAGGAGCAGCAGTGCAAGTTTGGTGAGAATTGGTAGAATGGTCTAGGAGTACAAGAAGTAGAATAGATATGGAACTAATTCAAAATGGCGGACATAGATCCGGACAGAAGTTATAGGTGTATCTGGCAAAGTTGTTGTGCGTGAGGAGTCACATGTGTGGCTGCAGGTCTCGTGAGTGTTCGACAAATGGGCCAGGAGTTACGCTTGTTTGAAAATCGCATGTTTGGCCTAATGGTGGCGCTAGAGGAAAAGTCATAGAGGCACCAAATTGGCTGTGTGGGTATGAGACATAGTGCTCTATCACTGTAACGAGTTTCAGAAAAAGTGACTAATCGGTTCTAGGGGCTGCCATAGACACCCATACAGAATAATAACAACAACAACAACAACAACAACAACAACAATAATAATAATAATATGACCAATGACCAACTGTATTGTTTCATGATGTCATGCCTGTTTTGCTACTGTCTCCCCCAGCATTGATTTGGTCTCAGTTATTAGTCCTGCTGAAGGCAGCATGGCCGGTGGGAATAATAAACCCTGTGAATAATAGAAAAGGCTGTAAAGGGCAAAACTAGAATAATGAAAAATATCAAAGGTAAAATGGTCCTCTTATCGTCTGAGCATCTGAAGGTGAAGATATTTCAATAGTGTGTTTCTGACATTCACCAGGCATGGATTACTGGTTTGTTGTGCGATAAAATACAAACAAAAGCAGGTCCATATGTTGTGACATATGCAGCTTAAAACACCCTCTACTATCAGGGAGGTTGGAGGGTAAAGACAACTAAACTCATTTACACTCCTTTTCATTGTGGAATAGTTTTTAGCCTGGCATCTTTTTGAGGTAAAGTCATAGTGTGCATTATATAAGTAGTATCAAACTGATGTAAGTTGTACGTGGATGTGGTCTGTTGAGGAGGGAAAACACTAATTAATCCTTTTTGGCATATTGCCAGAAAAACCCCCTCCTTATATCCCTTTTTATAATTTTTGTTTAATGAAAAATCACGATAATATTCCTGTAATATTGTATAGTATCCTTCTAAAGTTTATTATAGGATTAATGTAGCGCCTTGTGATCAAACATCAACTGCAGATCATAGTTTAATATATTTACCACCACATGACAGGTACAGAGCCCTTTTAGTATTAATAGTATTTTTATTAGTATTATTAATACTATTAGAAAAAGAGCACCAATATACATGGACAGTACAGGGATGTTACTTAATTACAAGAAGGCCTTACCCCTGTAAGGCCCACAGTTGCAAAATGACATACATCACCTTCAGCTGTCTTAAAATAAATCTGTAAATGTTTTTTTTTAAAGACCACATTTACATGGTCAGCGGGTCCTTGATGCAAGTGGAGAGGAAATGTGTTTATAGGTCCGGCCATCTGGCCATGAACTCACACAACCTGCAAACTGTCCTTCAAGCTGTCAAGATTCAAGTAAAATGCCTTAAATATTTTTTTGGTCATTATTACAATATCTAGAACATGTAGATATTCAGTTCCTGGTTGTTGTTTTTTTTATTAATAAATGACTATTCATAAAAAATATGACTGTTGTGTGATTATTATTCATGATATATACTGTTATAGGGCTAAATAAGCAATCAACCCTGCAAATGAACCCTTAGTTGTTCTGTATATTTGTTCAATGTGAGTACAAATACAGAAATTCTGCTCCTAACTAGAGCCAACGTTTCAATATTACATCATCAAAAACTTACTAAAACGTAAAAAAAAAAAAGTTTGCTCATTTCCCCCCCCTATTTTTGGGCTCTACAGCTGTCTTTTAAAGGAAAGACAGCTTTCCATATATTGTTAGCAATGTAGTCCGAAATAAAAAACACATTTGATTTAAATAGCACCTACAAAGTGCTTCACAAATTGAAAGAAAATTAAAAAATATATAAATAAATAAATACATATGAACAATAAACTATGACCTCTGGTAGGTGATCATTATATGGCCAGCATCCAGAAATATAAACAAAAACAATTTTATTTTCATTAAAAATATTATTAAAATACCCTCTCTGCATACGCCTTCATTTAACACTGAGTGACAGATTGGGTTAGAGAAGGTCCACTGAGCCACCAGGACGCCCATCAATTTGATACTATATAATAATATATAAGATGTATAATCCCGATATTATATTGTAAAGATTTATGCCTGCCTAAAAACGTGTTACACAAATAAAAAGGTGGGTCAACTAACCAAGTTTATGTGGGTTTACCCTCCATTTTATCCCCGTAATCCTTACAACATTTCTTCTCTGTAAATTTAACACTTGATTAAACTAATGAATTAAATAAACGTGATTCCCCTTGCTTCTAGTACACTGAAAAAAAGCAAATCAACATTTTTCCATAAGAGGGCGAAATGATTTCATAAGTGGTGAGGTCAGTGAAGAGTGCAGAAGTTGGTGATCAGTGAGCGCTGAACGCAGCCTGTCTGCTCTCTAGTTACAGCATGGCGGCTGCTACTTGCGGAGGAGGACAACTTCTTCCAGATTCCTTCCACAATACAGCGGGAAGGCGACAACTGTAACTCAAAACCACCACGGCAAAAACGAACTGGACTGAAACAGACGACGACAACGCAACTTGTGGCTTATAACGAGGATTTTCTAGGTAGATAATCGGGCTGGTGTGATGCGTGTGGAGCCGCAGCCAAGAAACTCGCCTCATTTTCCGCGTCTGTTTCTGTTCCGACTGTCAGTTAGCCGGCTAGCTGCTTGCTGGCTAGTTAGCTCAGCTAGCTCACCACCTTCATGCTAACGTTCGCTTGCAGGTTACTGTAGTGGCTGAAAGACGAACTAGCTTGCTTCATTTTGGCTGCTGGGGACAGTGATGGCATTTCGCCTCCATTTGGTAAGCGAACTGGTTGAGAAGGGCCGAGCAAAAACATTTGAGCATCTGGATGACAAGTTTGTCAGCACTCACTAGCCTAGCTAGCTGGTAGTTTCCCAGATAACGTCAGAGTTAGCTTCGCTCGTCTGCTAGCGAGTTAGCCAATTAGCATTTTAGTTACACGAAGGTCTGCTAATCCCCACATCCATCCCCGCTAAGTAGTTTGAAGCGAAGACTAACTAGTTAGGGCGAAGAGTGATTTAACTACTTTAGTTGGTGATATTAACATTGACCTCATTGCTCTTGTTGCAAACTCAGGGGTGTTATTAGCGGTTTGTCTTGCTAGGTATCGTTAGCCATTTTATAGGTGTACTCTGAAGGGAGTGGTAGGTAGCAAGCTAAGGTTGTCTTTATCGGGGTAACAAGGTCACCGAGAGTATGACATGCTGTAAAATGACGTATAGACTACAGGTAACAGATTAACTACCGCCAACCGTCGGTAAACCGGCTGGCTTGTTGCATATTGAGGGTGTGTGCCTGCTGTTAGCCTGCTGCAAGACGAGACTCTTACAGCAGGGAACCGCGAAATAATAGTTTGGTTCATTGCTCCCATTAGGGATTAGACGGCTAGTTACCTGGATTGATAACTCATATAATCAATAATCATACTTATTTGGTGTTAGCTGATCACCCAATCAGCGTGCTAACTTCATGGGCTAAATATCAGCCTGCAGTGACTGACTTGCTTTCCCTGCCTGTTCCAGTGTCGGACTAGTTTGATGGACGTGGGAGGCTGTTTGCCAGACTGTCAGTGCTATACTCAGTCATGTATGTCTTGACACATTGCACCCTGGTCTGTTCATAGTGTCTGCTGTCAGTTTAAGTGTCGTTATGTAGCTTGAGTAGACAGCCAGTGATCAGAATGTCTTGTCTTTTTTATACCTGTTAGATTTTTTTTTTTTTTTTTAAGAATTGTTGAATCAAAGTGGTACAGCACTGCAGCCCAGGCGGTGCACAGTAGAAAATGTGTATTAGTTAGTGCCTAGAAGTTAGAGGACTGACCAATCCTGCCTACACACAGGCCACAGATATTGTAGATTATTAGTTTAGGATTATAACTGAAGCCTGCCACTCTGGATCAAGAAACCTTGTCTTTCGTGTCTGGTTGGAGTAATACTCTCAAGCCGTCATCAATGCCTTCTGCGCTGGCCGTGTTCGCCTGCCGACCTAACTCGCACCCGTTCCAGGAGCGACATGTCTACCTGGACGAGCCGGTCAAGATCGGCCGGTCGGTGGCCCGGTGCCGCCCGGCCCAGAACAACGCCACCTTTGACTGTAAGGTGCTGTCCAGGAACCACGCCCTGGTCTGGTTCGACCACAAGACCGGCAAGGTAAGAGAAGATGAGATTACTTCTATAACATGTAGGGATGTGGTTTCTTTCAGGTTTTCTTATCCCCAGGATTCCAGATGTATTGGACAGACGTCTCCCATTCATTTCTAATGGTTTTTCTATTTAGGCTACTTGTTTTCTTTTTTGTGTCAAGTCAATCCAAGCCTGGTTTCTGGTTTCACCTTCACTTTGATAATACTGATACTGCCACATTTCACACTTGAGCAAATAATGTTTTTTATTCACCAGCCACAGTAGCTGCTACATCTCAAAATTCTCCAGCCAATTCTAATCAATTGTGGGCGGGGCCAGAGGCTTCAATTACATCAATAAAGCGGTCTGCAGCTACAAAGTTTTAAACAGGCAAATCATGCTGCTTTGGTATTGCCTTTCCTTATGTTACATCGTTTTAACAGGTTAACACAAGTGTTACCTAACAACAATTACCTAACATCAGTTGAAAATAAACAAGAAAAAAGCTCAGTAAAATGATTTCAGATCTTCCCATCCAATGATGGATGCAGTCGTTCTTCAAGCATTTAGAGTTTTATTCCTGTAGTCTTTCAAATAAAACTTAGAGGACTAGGAGGCCTTGAATTCCTGGAATCAACTGCTCGTTTTGCACTTGCCAGGCAGAACTATCGATGATAAAATCACATCAGTAGGGAAACAAAGAAGCAAACGCATCTGATTGGCTGTTGATGACTGTCGGCTGTGGCCTTTCTGGACCACAAGCCTGTTGACTGCGTCTACACATTGGTTAGGTTTCCCTGGTTGCTCAGCTCCTTAGGAAATGAATGGACTGCTGGTGACTTGTTGATTGCAGTGTAACTGCACGGTCAGGGTTTCATGGTTGTTATGGTCAAATAGCTCATTTATTTTCAGTGGCGATAAGAATCACAATCACACATTTTTTTGGTGACATTTATTTAATTATTTAATTTAATTATTCATTCCTCGGGCTCTATTTATTCATGTCTCTGTCAATGCAACGTCTGGAGGGTCCTGTGTTGTTGTTTGAGGCTTCATTTATAGAACATTTTCTGAGCAAATCCTGTGTGCGACCCAAGTTGTGATTTGGGAAAAATCAATGTCAAAATCAGTGTCTTACATTACAAGCGCTTCGTCTCTGTGGTTCTGTGATACATCAGAAGCTATTAACTACGTAAAGAAATACCACATTGCAGGAAGACCCGCGACTCCCGAGAATGGACTGCAACCACAATCTTCTGTTTAATGCAGAGTACTGACTTTATTGTTGAAAGCTTTGCAAAGCCCAATGTTGAAATGCAGTTTTTTTTTTTATCAATGAAGTGAGCACTATGCAATGAAAAAGTAAATTGTGGTTGCAGTCAATTCTTGTGAGTTGTCATCTTCTACCATGTGGGATTTCTAATGCTTATTTGATTATATTTGACAGGCACCCCGTCCCGCTAAAAGCTGTCGTTTGTTTTATGATCTTCTTTGACTATGAGAAGAGAATCAATGATTGAAACCCCCACAACCCTGCAGCAGACAAATGAAATCTGTGTGTCACGTCGGTTGTTTTCTGGCTTCAGTCTGTAGTTTCTCTGCAGAACAGGTTGAACAGGCTTGTGTGTGTGTGTGTGTGTGTGTGTGTGTGTGTGTGTGTGTGTGTGTGTGTGTGTGTGTGTGTGTGTGTGTGTGTGTGTGTGTGTGTGTGTGTGTGTGTGTGTGTGTGTGTGTGTGTGTGTGTGTGTGTGTGTGTGTGTGTGTGTGTGTGTGTGTGTGTGTGTGTGTGTGTGTGTGTGTGTGTGGCTATTTATAATGACACCAAATGAAGCGTCATCCTTTCCTGTGTTGAGGGTTACACACACATGATAGTGGCAATATATACAAGTTAAAAAAAAATGCGTGGGGGGGGCGGGGCTCCAGGGGAAGGCAGCAGGCTCAGGGGTTGGTGTTGGAGGTAGCGTTGTACAGTGCTTGAAGCTCCCTGGTGCTCCTCGGTTGGATGAGAGCTGAAGGAGTTTCTCAGCTGTTCATCTCGTCAGAGGGGGTGGGATGGGTTCTCCAAGATGGATCTGACTTTAGACCTCATCCTCCCCTCAGCCACCTCCAGACGGTTACACACCAACACAGCCTGCTTTATTATTATTTTGTATTATCGATTATTGCTTTGATTTGCGCAGTACATCCTATATTGAATTGGATTGCGCCGAGGGAGAGTTTTCTTTTATTACTGTTATTGAGTTATCACTAAAACATCATGAGATATATATATATATATATATATATATATATATATATATATATATATATATGATGTGAACTGGAAGCATATAAAGTTTACAGAACTGAATTGGAGGGAGGGGGGCTGTGTGTGTGTGTGTGTGTGTGTGTGTGTGTGTGTGTGTGTGTGTGTGTGTGTGTGTGTGTGTGTGTGTGTGTGTGTGTGTGTGTGTGTGTGTGTGTGTGTGTGTGTGTGTGTGTGTGTGTGTGTGTGTGTGTGTGTGTGTGTGTGTGTGTGTGTGTGATGTGCTAGAGTATCCCAGTGTTAGAAGAGTCGGTGTGAAGTCTAATATTTACCCCATTATCTCCTAGATTTTCCTCAGTGACGAGGACTTTTATTCTGGTCCAGTCTGGCCACTTTTGACCTTTTCAGAACATTAAAATGCTGTTGCCTTCCTTTAATGATGATGTTACTATTTTTGGTTGTAACATACTGACTCTTCAAATAGCTGTTTGGTGGAGAAAAAGAAAAGCAAACTTTGAAAAATGAGACTTTTCACCTCCTTAGTGTGTGAGGTAGTGTGCACTGGAGAGGATCAGGTCTGATTGGTCATGCCCTGTGATTGATGAACCAATCAGCCGGCTCAGTGATCCAGGATATTGCTGTATTATTGATGTGATCATTTTAAACTTCAGAGCAGTGTTTCTTCTACTACTGTAATACTGGGATGGGATGTAGGTGCCGGGACTAAACTAGAATAGATTATTGGTATGAGAGGATCTCCCCAACTCTGAAATCCAAAACCAGGAGATGCAGTACATGTAACATCAGTAATCGAAGCATAACAACATGATTCTCCTGCCTTTTTGCACCTCAAAATCAGAATAAACGTTTCATTTGGGGCTGCACTATTTTGATGATTATTATTCAGATATACTGATATATATTAACCACAGTTTCATCGTGGTCAGTATAAGTATCTAGGTGTGCTGCTCTCGTACTTGCAGTGGCGCTTTTTGGCCTGCAGATTGTGCTGATAACCGCTGTATTCACTCTGGAACCCATGTGACAGTTTGGTCCCAATCAAAATGAATCAATAAAATGAAATATTAATTTTTGAAGGAATTTCTCAGCCAAGGCAGCTGACAGTTCTTGCTACAGCGACCCGCCTTGCCTGTGAAGTGCTTTATTTGACTTCTATATGGTGAAACTCATCAATACTGGATAGAAATTCAACATTGCAGATATAATTTCAGCAGGCAGCTTCCAGGGTCAAGTTAGGTTATTTGTGAAAATGTGTCTCCTTGGTTCAGCACTGCTGCTTTCCTGGCTGCACCCTGATTGGTGATGCAATACTGAAGACTTAGAGGTAGTATGAGCTGAGTCTTTTTGGTGCTCCACATCCCCAGACAAGTGGTTCCCAAACGTTTGCAGGGACCCTCAGGTGTCTCCAAGTTGGTTCTGGGGGTCCCCAGTGAAGTGAAAGTTTCCTTAATTTCACTCTTATTTCAGATACTAATTAGAGAGTTGGTGACATAACTACCTGACTAACTACCGCTACAGGGTTTGCCACAGGAAATATTAGTCAGGTGGTAGCAGCTGACTTAATTTGGTATGCACACTAATATTTTCTGTGCCAATATCTATGGGTGCACAACCTTGATTAAATGTTTGAAAAATCAAATTAGTATCAGCTTACTTGTAGGCTAATCAAGTATATGCAGTGAGGAAGGCAGTGCAGAGCCATAGTTTGCAATGGCAGGAACAAAATAATTTGAGGTATTACTTACTAAGAGCTGAATTACAATGTTTTAGACAGGCTGTGATGTTATTGCTTATTGTTATTGTTTTGATGTTTGCTTAAGTCTTAACAAATTAGTCTGCCCCTAATTGGTTACAATTTTGGGTTTGGCTGCAGAATGTTGTGGTTGGACCCTGTGTTCATCATGGGTTTGGTGTCAATGAAAATAAACACAATAAAACAAACAAGTTTGGGATGTTTTAGAGTTTTACTGTCAAGGCGGGATGTTCTCTTGTCACAGTGGCTCACTGCGACTGCAAAGCACTGTGGGAAACCCTGCTCTAAACATAGTCCCGGATACAGGTTGGTGAATTAATATCAGCAGTTAGTCAAATGTTGGAGACCAACCAACTACAGCAGGAAACTGGTACAAATCAATACTCCAACTGGTCCAGTAGAGCTATGGTTGTATTGGTCAGTGGAACCAGTAGAAGACTGTGAATGTGAAGCAGGGTTGAACTGAAAGAGCCTGGATCTCAGTAAAGATTCTTTGGATAAATAACTGCTCAAAAGTGAAGAGAAGGCAGGGGAAACCCTGACTGTAATTATAGCTTAGAATTCAATTGGTTTGAACAGTGAGGCTGGTCAGGTTGAAACCTCCAGATTTTAAACGGGGGTAAATACCAGTCAGCAAGTAGCGACTTGTGACGGGCACTACAGAGTTGTCAGGTAAAAACAAATGCTTGACTAAATCATATCATCTAAACTAAGTCTTGACTGGTCTTGATTACAGTTAAATGTGTTATTTTAAGTCTTAAATTAAGTTTTAAAGGCAGAACTGCAATGTTGTCGGAACAGCAATTTTTCAAGTATGAGTTAGAGACACAAGATGTTATCAGTCCTCACTGCTTTGTCCTCATGGCCATCAGTACTTCGTCCTCTCAGCGTCAGTGACTCACTGCTTCATCCACACGGCGTCACTGCTTCATCCACACGGCGTCACTCCTACATCCTCATGGCGTCCTCACTGCATCACACCATCACACCAGAGGATGTGTGCTTCACCCACACATCCTCTGCTTCATCCTCTCTGTGTCATCCACGCTGCACCACTGCTTCATCCATGCTATATCACTGCTTCATCCATGCTATATCACTGCTTCATCCATGCTATATCACTGCTTCATCCTCACTCATGAATGAAGCTGTGTCATCCACACTGCACACTGCTTCATCCTCATGGCGTCACTGCTACGTCTTCATGGCGTCCTCACAGCGTCACGGCATCACTGCTTCATCCTCACGCCATCACTGCTTCATTCTCACTCGTGAATGAAGCTGCGTCATCCTCACTGCTTCATCCACACTGCATCACTGCTTCATCTTCACACGTCACTGCTTCATTCACACTGCATCACTGCTTCATCCTCATGGCATCACTGCTTCATCCACGCTGCATCAATACTTCATCCACGTTACCTCACTGCTTCATCCTCACTGCTTCATTCACACTGCATCACTGCTTCATCCTCACTGCTTCACCCTGACTATAATGCTGCTTCATCCTCACGGCTTCGTCTTCTCTGCTTCATCCTCACTGCATTACTGCTTTATCCACACTGCTTAATCCTCACGCCTCACATGAGGGTGACGGCGTGTGACGGCGTGTCACTGTTTCATCCACTCGGGCGTCATTCTCTATGCGGCATCCTCTCTGCTTCATCCTCACAGCTACATCCTGACTACAATACTGCTTTATCCTCACTGCTTCATCTCTACGCTGCATCACTGCTTCATCCTCATGGCGTCACTGCTTCATCTTCACTGTTTCACCCTGACTACAACACTGCTTCATCCTCTCTGCTTCATCCTCACTGCTCCATCCTGACTACAACACTGCTTCATCCTCACTGCTTCACCCTGACTACAACACTGCTTCATCCTCACTGCTTCATCCACACTGCATCACTGCTTCATTCTCATGCCATCACCCTCACGGCGTCACTGCTTCACCCACACATCCTCTGCTTCATCCTCTGTGTCAGCCACGCTGCATCACTGCTTCATCCACGCTGCATCACTGCTTCATCCACACGGCATCACTGCTTCATCCACACATCCTCACTGTTTCATCCTCTGTTTTATCCTCTGCTTAATCCATGCTGCGTTGCGTCACTGCTTCATCCTCACTGCATCACTGCTTCACCCACACTGCTTCACCCTCACTGTTTCATCCTGACTACAACACGGCTTCATCCTCTCTGCTTCATCCTCACTGCTTAATTCACACTGTATCACTGCTTCCTTCTCTCTACTGCATCCTCTGCTTCATCCTCACAGCTTCCACACAGCATCACTGCTTCTTCCATGCGGCGTCACTGTTTCATCCACACATCTGACTGCTTCTTCCTCTGTTTCATCCTCTGCTTCATGCACGTGGCGTCACTGTTTCATCCACACAGCCTCACTGCTTCATCCTGACTACAACGCTGCTTCATCCTCTCTGCTTCATCCTCACTGCTTAATTCACGCTGCATCACTGCTTCCTTCTCTCTACTTCATCCTCTGCTTTATCCTGACTACAACACTGCTTCATCCTCACTGCAACACTGCTTCATCCTCACTGCTTCATCTCCACGCTGCATCACTGCTTCATCCTCACTGCTTCATCCACACATCCTCACTGCTTCATCCTATGTTTCATCCCCTCTGCTTCATCCTCACAGCTTCATCCTGACTACGACACTGCTTCATCCTCACTGCTTCATCCTCACCACTTCATCCTCACTGCATCACTGCTTCATCCTGACTGCAACACTGCGTCATCCTCATGGCCTCACTGCTTCATCCACATGGCTTCACCCTCGCTGCATCACCTCAGTTCATCACTGCTTCATCCTTATTGCTTCATCCCCACAGCCTCTCTGCTTCATCCACACTGCTTCATCCTGACTACAATGCTGCTTCATCGTCTCCTTCATCCTCACTGCTTCATCCTCTCTCCTTCATCCTCTCTGCTTAATTCATGCTACATCACTGCTTCACCCTGACTACAACACTGCTTCATCCTCACTGTTTCATCCACACATCTGACTGCTTCTTCCTCTGTTTTATCCTCTGCTTCATCCACACAGCCTCACTGCTTCATCCTGACTACAACACTGCTTCATCCTCACTGCTTCATCCTCACGGCCTCACTGCTTCATCCACACAGCTTCACTCTCACTGCATCACCTTCAGTTCATCACTGCTTCATCCTTATTGCTTCATCCTCACGGCCTCACTGCTTCATCCACACTGCTTCATCCTGACTACAATGCTGCTTCATCCTCACTGCTTCATCCTCACTGCTTCATCCTCTCTCCTTCATCCTCTCTCCTTCATCCTCTCTGCTTAATTCATGCTGCATCACTGCTTCACCCTGACTATAACACTGCTTCATCCTGCTTCATCCTGACTACAACACTGCTTCATCCTCACGGCCTCACTGCTTCATCCACACAGCTTCACTCTCACTGCATCACCTTCAGTTCATCACTGCTTCATCCTCACGACAACACTGTAACGCTGATTAATTTATCTTTAACGGCTCTCTGTTACTTTGTCACTGCAATACATCACTGCAAGACACAGACTGCACTCAGCCTACACATCTAAAGTGGCCAGCCAGCCAGGCTAGATTTAAACACAGCTCAATGCACTCGTTGCAGACCCCACAGTTTGGTAGTTAGTCAGTGAGACAGCCAGCTGAGAGCTGTCGTCCAGTATCGTGGTAATGACCTCAATCTAAATACCAACACTACACTGGAATCTGTTACACTGATAGGACACGGCTCTGCAACTCTGTGTGTTAAGCAATACAATACTATTGGCAGGATAAGGCCCCGTGGAAAACTCAGCTCTGTGTGTGTGTGGTGATATGAGTACTGCATCCAGATATGACATATGTAGACACCATGACAGGGCATCACAGTTTAAATGTCTGAGCAGTGTGTGGCAACTGGCTGAAGTGGGAAGTGGAATAGACAAACTAATAGACAACATATAGTCAGTTGTCATGTATTCTAGTTGTTTATCTGACTCTTATCCAGGGTAACTTATAGTGAGGTCAACAATAGAATAAGCTTTAACTGCTAGATCACCAATATTGGGAGTAACCAGTAGTAAGGAGGTTGAGCCAGATAATAGATGAAACAAAAATTCCTGTGACCCTAGAATGATCATGGATGATAGAGAATCAACCATTCTAACTCACAAAGACGTTGTCTTTTGTTGCTCAACGTTTTGTTGTCCTTTTATACAATATCCTTATACATAGGTTTTCCCGCAGCGAGGCAGGCCGCTGTAGCAAGAACTGTTGGCCACCTTGGCCGAGAAATTTCCACAAAATCAATATTTCATTCATTGCATTGATTCATTTCATTGGGACCAAACTGTCACCTGAGACCCAGAGTGAATACAGCGGTTATCAGCGTCACCTTCAAGCCAAAAGTCATAATAGAAGAGCATTATTAGCATGCCGAGGTAACTTAACCCACATTGTTTCATGGTTGTCATTTTAACATTAACTCCAGTATATCTGACTACATGAGAAATAAACTTACATTGGTCTTTGTTTAATATTTAAACTTGCACTGCATCACTTCGTCGCCAACCTTACCCTTTTATAACGTGGATACAGGAAAAAATGATCTCAATGTGTTTACCTTCAATGTTAAATGGAAATGGCTGACAAAAGCCTGTTATATTGAATCAGGCTCCATCCACAACCCCTCCTCCAGCTCTGACCAGCCTGTAGCTGCCCCGGGGCAACAGCTCAACACAGTGGCTTACTGACCCGAAGTATTCCAGCTCCGTTTTATTTTTGGATATAGCTTTTATTAAATAAATAAACCGACAACACAAGAAAGACTGACTGCAGATGACAGATGAGCCAGTTGTCCAGTGGTATTGGTTTATGGGCATTTTGGCTGTCAACACCAGTATCTGTTGATGCAACCCACCCCAGAGCCTTCCCCTTTTCAACACTTCTTCAGTCAGGAAATAGATGGTGTCAACACTGCCAGGATGGGTGAGCTGACAGTGGAAATTGCCACCAGACCAAATGATGTTTAATCTTTTAGCTGTGGCGAGTTTTTACATTTTGCAACTGCAGTTGCTAATAACAGAGCAGTTTGGTGTAACAGGCGTTGAATTTCTTAAGTTTGGTGGATGCCAAGAAAACATTTTGGCAAACAGGCTACTATGTTATGATGCTGAAAGACCAATGTAGCAGAGTGGGCCTTTTCTTCTGGACAACACAGCGGGTGAATGATGGAGGGAGGGAGTCCTGGTCATTCAGCAGGTGATGCTGCACAGCTAGAGAGGCTACTAGGGGTCGGGGGGGAAATCGATTCTTAGATGCATCGCAATTCTCTCTTGAAAGATTCTGCATTGATGCAGGAAAATCAATAATCTATTTTTAAAAACTAAATTCTCAATGGACTGCCATATTTAAAAAAAAAAAAAAAAAATTGATAAAATTTGTATTTGTTTTCAACACAATTACCTGAGTTTGAAGTGTTTAAGTGATTTGTCATTTCTCTCAAAAATGGAGTTAATTCACCTGATTGTTTGTGTTGATGGGGAAAAAATGAACCATGTCTAGAAATCAGAAATTATGATGCATTGGTAATCATTAATCGCAAGGTGAAGATTCCCACCCCTAGAAGCTACAGCATCTGGACTGGTTTGGGAATTGAACCCATGACCTTTTGGTTACAGGAAAGACTCTTTAGCTACCGGACCACCCTGCGATAACAACCCAGACACCTCCGTACGGGAGGATGTGGGTTACTATCTTTTCATATCTGTCTCTCTCTGACTCTCTCTCTCCCCCCCTCCCTTCATAGATTGACTGTGCTCTTCCTCTTCCTGTGGTGTTAACAGTTGTCACGGCCACGCTAGGGTCCAGAGGCCCCGCAAGCCGAGACCGCTATCTTTACCTACCGATAACGTGATCAGATGTAAATAATAATGTCTAGGAGTGATTGTTACCACTGTTTGACGGACCCCGGAGCAGTTATGCACCTTTTAGAAAGACACCCGGCTTGCCTGGGATCACAACAGGGGAGCAAATGTTGATTTTCGTTTGGCGTCCCTCCGCCTGGAGCAGCTTCTGTACCATGGAGCTAAAAACAACAGGACAGATATGGTGTAATTGTATATAGGATGAACTGTTCTGGACGAATGACAGAACTTGGTTACGTTATGGTTATGAAGGGACCGTGTCCTGGTTTGGAAGCCCTTCCCTTCCATGATGCTAACCAGTGACATTTACAGCCGTTCTGGCGATGACAGCAGATGTCTTCTCACTACCTGTACTGATTTTCAGTGTCTTGAAAAAGTATTTTATTATACAAGAATTTGATTGGCCTTTCCACTGAATGTTTTGTGGTGGTCAATCGCCTCCAACTATCTCTATATGACACAACACCCAACACACACGCACTGTGTGTCTGTTCTCCGTGGGTTCAGCATTCAAACTGGTGTCATGTGTTGACCTGCTGACTGAGAATCCCCCCCCCCCCCCCACCATCATAGACCAGCATGCATCAGCTCAACCAGCCTTCAGAAGCCTTCCAGGCTGTAAACTATTTGCCTATTTAGCGCACTTGTGTATCACCTGCTGCTTTCTGGTCCTGATATGAGGTGGAAATGGAAAAGGGGTCTGGCTTTGTGAAATGTTGGGAACCACGAGTCTCGAGGTTCACGACTGGTGGTGTTGCCTGGTGGAGCTGTACAAGGTATGTGTGTGTGAGAGCTATATTCTGTATGTGTGTTGTTGCTGGGTGAAAAGCTCTGTAGTTGGGTTTCTCCCTGTCTCTTTGTTACCATGGGGACAGGGGGTGTGTGTGTGTGTGTGTGTGTGTGTGTGTGTGTGTGTGTGTGTGTGTGTGTGTGTGTGTGTGTGTGTGTGTGTGTGTGTGTGTGTGTGTGTGTGTGTGTGTGTGTGTGTGTGTGTGTGTGTGTGTGTGTGTGTGTGTGTGTGTGTGTGTGTGTGTGTGTGTGTGTGTGTGTGTGTGTGTGTGTGTGTGTGTGTGTGTGTGTGTGTGTGTGAGCTTTTAGTAGCACACAGCAGTCAGTAAACTCGTCAGTCATTTAACCAGAAAGTCAGAAAACTCATCAGTCGGTTAGCCAGTCAGTAAACTAGTCTCACTAGTAGCTCGCTCTGAAACTGAGGCATCTGGATCAGATGGATCAGACTGTTTGTTTACCTGTGTTTTATTATTGAGGCTTTTCTACCAAGCTGTCAGCTGATCCCCACAGGGCCGTTTATTCATGCTGCGTGTCGGTTCAGTGCTCTAAATGAAATAAAATGTTCCTAGTGTCAATATTCAACAATTATCCATTGTGGGAAACTAAAATCTAGATACATGATTATTTATGATTAGTTATGCTGATCTGAGCAGACTAGTATTCAAGTATAACATATAACAGAGTTCCTACGTTCATAAAAACCCTGGGAAAGTCATGGAATTCTAAGATTGTGTTTTCCAGGGGGAAATGGAACGTGTGCATGTCGTTTAGGAACTGCCATGTGAATGTGTTGCTGATCTTTTTCCTCCAACCAATGAAATGTTGAATGTTTCAGCTGGGCTGCTTGTTGATCCACTTCCCTTTTGAGGAATAAAAACCCAGATCAGAAAGGAAGTGATGAAGAGCCACAAATAACACCTGGGGCGTTCACGTCACATATTCAATAAAATATAACATTTGGAACAGTTTAGAAAAGTCATCAAATTTAATTAGCCAAAATGTATAGGAACCCTGAAATAATTAAATAATCCATTATAAACACTTCTATGCTGACTATATGTATGGTGCATTATAAAAGCACTCATAAGGAAATATAATGCATTCTTAATGATTATGAGAACACATTACATCAGCATCCATGAAACATTACTGATATAACTTAGAATGGATTATAAGTAAAGTGTCTCATGTTTATGATTGGTATATGATATATTTATCAGAGGTTGTCCCACTGAGATGAAAACATTACTAGTTAAACATGCATCTTAGTTAGATCAGTCATGTTTCATGAATGCTGACACCACGTGTTCGTATCAGCTTGGTCAAAGGTCATTAGAGTTCATTTAAAATGCACTGTGGATCGGTTAGTCATAGGAAGTGTTACCTGTAGTCTTTGGTTGGAGTGAAAACCTGCACACACTCAGCCCTCCATGGCACATGGTTGAATAGCCCTGACTCAGTGGAAACCAGTGGTCCTCAACCTGGCGCCCCAGGTCCAGGCAGTACTCTGGCCCCCGAGGACCAGATCTGACAACCACTGGCCTAAACACAGTGTGAAGTGGGTTGAACGTTGGAAGGTGTAGTGGGTGATGGTTTAGGAGAGAGCTCATGAATGACGTGTTGATTGATGGGGCTCGGCGCAGAGCTAAGCTACGCTGTCTGTCATGATGACAAACCTCATTCAGTCTCCTGTCCAGTCAATCCTGGACCTCATGCTGCAGTTGTCACTCTTGTTGTCTTAGTTGATTGAAGTGTAGTGGAGCGAGGCCAGGCTGGGAAGGACCCACCAGGTAATGCTGCGTTCAAGACGGACGTCAGAAACGTGTAGGTCATAACTCCAACCTCCATGCATTCTAGTGGTCCGGCTCCAAAACGCCAGGAGAGAAACACCCACGCCTGTGAGCTTCGCTTTACCCAATGTAGAATATTGTTCCCCATGCAACAGCTAATGTGAGGTCAGTGATATTGGACGTTAGCTACCTGGTTAGCATAGAATATTAGCAACTGTAAGTGCGACTTTACATTTCAGATTTATTTTGAAACATTTACCACCCAGTTCAGGGTTTTTCCTGTATTCCTGCCTTTGTTCTACCATGCTCTCTACATGGTTCTAATATGTTCCATGTTCTGCCTCTGTTCTACCATGCTCTCTACATGGTTCTAATATGTTCCATGTTCTGCCTCTGTTCTACCATGCTCTCTACATGGTTCTAATATGTTCCATGTTCTGCCTCTGTTCTACCATGCTCTCTACATGGTTCTAATATGTTCCATGTTCTGCCTCTGTTCTACCATGCTCTCTACATGGTTCTAATATGTTCTGTTTTGCAGTTTTACCTGCAGGACACTAAGAGCAGCAATGGGACGTTCATCAACAGCCAGAGGTTGAGTCGCGGTTCAGAGGAGAGCCCACCCTGCGAGGTTCTTTCCGGTGACATCATCCAGTTTGGTGTCGACGTCACTGAGAACACACGCAAAGGTTTGACATAGTCACACGTGCTTTTATTTTGAAGGCTGAACGTCCAAACCAGAAGACAGAGGCCCTGTTCACACCTAGCATTAACATGGGTCTTGGTTGATCCGATCACAAGTGGACAGCTCTAAGTACGTCAGTTCACACCACTGGTGATCGGATCTCACCTCCCCGCTCTCATGCAAACAAACAGGAACGTCATTTCCGTTTGCAAAGACCAAATGTGTTGTTGTAGAAACATTGAATGGAGAGATTTTGAGTTTTAATTTAAAACACTTGTTTTGCTATAATTTGATTGGCTCGTGGCCAATTTGTTTGCTTTTATTACTCTGATTGCTGTTACCATGACGACCTGAACTCTGGTTTAGTTCCTGGCTTGGTAACCAGTACTGAAGTGTGTTCTGTTAACTGGTTGTTGTGTGTTTGTGTCTCCAGTCACCCATGGCTGCATTGTGTCAACTATCAAACTCTTCCTACCTGATGGGATGGAGGCCCGCCGACGAGCTGAGTAAGCATTCTCATTGGTTAACACTTAATACATACTATTGCTAAATAGTGTTTCCATTGGCTAGTCTGTTGGTAGCAATGCGCTGACAATGTTAAACAGCTTAATCTTTTGTTGATTATGATGCGACAGACAGACAGACAGACAGACAGTTTTCTGCCTGCGTAATGATGTGATTATTGTCAGTCTAGTTCCATTTCTTTGAGGCTTCGGCGTTGAGGCTTCGGCGTTGAGGCTTCGGCGTTGAGGCTTCGGCGTTGAGGCTTCTCCTCATGGGCGATGCTCGTGTGCGAATGCCGTGTCTCCCAGCATTTGTCCTTGCTTCTTTCAGCGAACACCTAAGCTAAAAGAGTATGAATTCCTTGATCAGCAAAACAACGGCCCTATTCAGGACCAGGAGCTGTAATTGGGCGGATAGCCACTCTTCATGCGTCCGCTGCCTCGGCACAGAGCGTGGTAGAGCCGGCGGGACCGTGTCGCTTGCCTTTCCCCTCCCAGGGATAGGCTCACCGATAGGCTAGATACCACCACTTGTTCGGCCCCAGGCTAGACGAGGTTTTGGCCGGCCTCCCTCCCTTTCGAGTGGGCGCCCTTTAACCCTGCGCTTCTCTTCCCAGCCTGACGGCTGTTTGGGGGAGAGTGAGCCATCACACTGGTCTGTGTGATCCAAAGGGTGGGCCCCTTGGGGGGCTATGACCGGCCCTGGTCTTAGCCAAGACACAGCAGACTGTGCAGGGATAACTGACTGTCAGTTTTTCCAGGTTCCCTCTTGGTGTCAACTGCATGGTTCAGTGAACACAAGATGGCAGTGGTTTGATTGTACTGTATTTTCATGTGATGAACTTGAGTATGACTCAAACATGACCAGGTAGTACTGGATAACGTATGTTATTCAGAATATGCTTGTGTCTTTTGCCCCTCGGACCTTTGGGTCCAGCAGGGGTACATGGATCGTAGGCAAAGCCGTTCAGCCCTCCATGGTTCGCAGAAAGGAAATCGTGGAGGACGAATGCCGGGAGACACGTCATTATATACAAGCACTTGGGGGCGGAGCCTTGGCTGATGGGTGCATCGTTGAATTTTCAGTGCTCGCGCACGAGCATAGCCCATGAGGCGAAGCCTAAACGCTTTTGCCTACGATCATAGAACTAGAGTTATAGTACATAACTACCGTAGTTGATGAGGACAACCACTCTGAACAGGGAGGGAGGGAGACTGACTCTGACTGACACACCAGCAGTTGACCCAGTATGAAGGTTTTACTGTACTGGGAGTCCCACCTGTGTGTGTGTGTGTGTGTGTGTGTGTGTGTGTGTGTGTGTGTGTGATACCAGGGCATGGTGCCATCTGCTGCTCAGTCTGGAAACCTGCAAACAAGCAGAAAAATAGAAAATTACACCATGAACAGAGAGTGAAATATGAATACGAGGGTCTGCTTTGGTAGTCAGGTGTGATGGGAGAGCAGGAGACGTCGCTGAAGAAAATCATTCAGTGTCTCTACAATCTCGACGATCCAGTGTGTGAAGGTGTCCCATGTAGTGAAATAAAGATGTAAAGCAGAACTCAACTTTGGACCTGAATCCCTATTTCCCCATAATTTCCATCATACAGATCAATTCTGGACAATATCTCATTGATTGCGTCACTGTAGAGCTGTTAACATCTTACCTGTCTCATCACTACAGTGATGGGTAGACAGGGTCTCTGCTGTAGTGCAGAACATCCACTGGAGCTGCAGAAAGTCACCATGCTAATAGAAGATGTGAAATATTAGTTTCTCAACGAGATGACTAATCACGATTAATAATTATCACATCTATCAAAATAATCAGGATTATCATTTTATATCAGGGGTGTGAAGCTAACCACACGAAAGCAAAAACATGTTGGAGGTCCTCAGCTCTGACCAGCTGGTTGTTTCTGTCTCAACTGGATTGAATCTTCATGGTTCATTTCTGTCTGTTTCTACTGAATTGATCATTTCATCACTGATCATCTGATTGATTTAGTGTTTAGATCATGTAGCTTGTTAGCTAGCTAACCATAGTATCTGGTCAGCTAACCATCACTGTCTTGTTGCTAACACATCTGGTTAGCACACTAGCTAACGTATCTACTAGAAGCTAGCGTTAGCAGTGGCTAGTAGTCCCATGCTAACAGTAACATTGCTTTGGTAAATTAGCCTGTTTTTTAGTTAGCTAGCTAACAGACCGCTACAAAGCCTAGCTCTTTCTGTTACTTCCTTGACTATTGAAAGTGACATTTGGCTGCTGAACAAGACTGACATATCTTTCAGAACCGATATCTTAAATATTAATGATGACAACAATACTTCACATTTAGAATTATTACAAGAATATACATACAAGAATATACAAGAATTATGCATTTCTGTAAAATGCAGTTTAACATGATTGTAAAAAAACAAAAAATTGTCACTGTGTTTGCTTGCATTCAAACAGCTCAGTTCTCTGGCCTCAGGTTACATTGTGTGTATTAAGAGCTTCATCAGGGTCGAGGAGTTGCTGGACTTCTTGCATGGCACACTGTTGCTGTCAATTTCAGTAAAATGAAGCCAGACCACCCGGCCCTACTGCTGAATCGTGAACTTCCTGGTGTGATCAAGTTGTTTTGTAGTCAGGGTCTCCAGATATGTCGGCAGTGAGCTTTCATACAATTTCAGGAAAGGGAGGTGCAGGCAGATTGGGTTGAGAATAAAACGCTGTCAGTCATCCAGTCATCTTTAGATTAGCATGAGCAGTAAACAGCCGTGACAATGTTATTTGGAAGGAAGTCGTGTGTGTGTGTGTGTGTGTGTGTGTGTGTGTGTGTGTGTGTGTGTGTGTGTGTGTGTGTGTGTGTGTGTGTGTGTGTGTGTGTGTGTGTGTGTGTGTGTGTGTGTGTGTGTGTGTGTGTGTGTGTGTGTGTGTGTGTGTGTGTGTGTGTGTGTGTGTGTGTGTGTGTGTGTGTGTGTGTTGTGTGTTGTGTGTTTATAGCTGTGTGTGTGTGTGATGTGTGTGTGTGTTGTGTGTTTATAGCTGTGTGTGTGTGTGATGTGTGTGTGTGTTGTGTGTTTATAGCTGTGTGTGTGTGTGATGTGTGTGTGTGTTGTGTGTTTATAGCTGTGTGTGTGTGTGTGTGATGTGTGTATATAGCTGTGTGTGTGTGTATGTAACTGTGTCCCTCCCCTCTAGGTTTTGAGTTCTACCTGAATGTTAACCTCTTAAACCAATCAGTTTTAAATTAAAATTCACACAGTTCCACAACAAGGAGAGATTTCTATGAAAACTATATTAATTATTTTGGTAAAAAATATTCTTGGCAGAATTTTCTTTTAACCAGCCCTTGACAAGTGAGCCCAAAAATCAATCTGTGTGCTTCATTGCTTCAGGTTTGACCTCCATTGTCTTGACAGTAACAGGCCTTTATTCTCTATCAATCTGTTATCACCTGCCGCATTTCCTTAACACACACACACACACACACACACACACACACACACACACACACACACACACACACACACACACACACACACACACACACACACACACACACACACACACACACACACACACACACACCCAAGAGCAGCCAGTCAGGGTCAGGTGGTTAACAAGCTCAATAGATTTCATAACCGTAGCTGGCCCCGGTGGGTGGTGCTGTCGACTGTCAGCTTTTGAAAGACTTGAAAATTAGGACTCCACCCACTAATGCAACACCAGGTTAGGAATCCAGTGAACCTTTTTCCTACTGCAGATTATAGACGCAATGAAGTGCAGCAGAGAGGAGGGGCTTGATTCTTATCACTGTGAGCGCCATGAGGGAGGGGTGGAGCTGTGGGCAGAGTTTTGAAACTTGCGGAAGTAAAGGAGAAAAAAGTCAGCTGTTGTGTCAGCAGAGGAGAGCAGGAGGAGGACAGAGACAGTTTGTTATGGAAAGAGTTTCCTCACGTTGAAAGGAAGACTCAGACGAGGAGGAGAGGAAGATCAGCTACTTTGTCTGAACGGAGGAGAGAAGGAAGGAAGAGAGATTAGTTTTGTTATCAGGCTCAGTCAGGCTGAGCGAGATGCTTGTTACGTTGTGGTGAACTTTGACCTGTGACATCTGGCTGACAACGCAGAGCAAGAAGGCCTACCAGGTAAACTAAACCAGACAAATGCTGCTAAATGTTTATCTGTGGCTGATAAGTTGGTATGGCCTAAAATTGAAGTCATGATGGAATTTGAAACATGGACAATAGTAGTATATAATATGTAAGTATATAATATAAGTATTTAATAATGTTATATACCGCGGCATGTTAAAAGTTCAATAAAAATGCTTCTAAAGGCAAATGAAACTAATATACATTCATTTCTTTAAAGTAATCTGACATCTCATCTAAATCTCTGTTGTCTCTGATCGCTGTAACTCAACAGTGATCAACCTCTTCCACTTTTCCATTTTCTGTTCTAAACACCTGGGACCTCATTTATAAAACTTTGCGTAGATTCCATCCTAAAACATTGCGTCCGCCCAAACCTCAGAATCCACTAACGCAAGAAAAAAATTCAGATTTATAAAACCGTGCGGTGCACACCTGTACGCAGTCTTCTCTTTATAAATACCCACCTGCGGTGAATTGTGCGGCCGTGTACTCCTCCCAGTGTCCGCCCACTACTCCTCATAGTGTCGTCCCACAATCAACCATAAATGTTCAATGCTAAATAGGTCATGAATATGCCGACATTGTTAAGGAGCCTTTGTTGACTATCAATGAGGGAAAGACTGAGAGACGCCAGCTGCAAGAAAGCCGAAATTTGCGGAGTGCGAGATCGAGGCTCATCAGTGAGGTTGAGGCTCATCAGTGAGGTTGAGGCTCATCAGTGAGGTTGAGCACCGTAAAGGTGTAGCTACTGTCTGTGGGTCAGTAGAGGATCTGGGCCACATTGTGGAGAACCGCACAAGCTCTAATAATCCGGCACCTTAATAATAACAGAAATAAACTTTTGTTATATAGCACTTTTCAAAACAAAGTTACAAAGTGCTTTAGAAGACAAAATAAAAAATGGGAGACAAACTGATGATGAACAAAATGATAAAAACAATTTAAAAACAGTTTAAAAGTTACACAACATTGAGCATTAGGAGCTACATATGAAAGAGTAAAATATGCTTAGCCCCTTAGTTGTATTTTTGCTCCCTCTGTTTAAGCTTTATGTATCTATAGACTATGGTCGGGGCGTCCATAGTAGCCCACTGAAACGGAGCGGAGGAGATCGATAGACAGACAGACACGTCGCTTAGTTCGGTTTCTCATCCTGCTTGCTTTTTGTGGTGGTAAATACAATTTACAGCCCTAATTCCATTTCCCCCGTTGGGGAGAGAGAGAGATTGAGAGAGAGAGGTTAGAGGGAGAGAGAGAGAGAGAGGTTAGAGGGAGAGAGAGAGAGAGAGAGAGAGAGAGAGAGAGAGAGGCAAGCCACAAACTGCTGTTTCTACTTCTCCCCCTGCTGATTTTGACAGAATCGTTATCGTTCATAAATTCTCTCAGTGCTTCGTTCTTATGTGAGTCTCTGATTAATAAATGTATTCTTTGATTTTGAACAGTAGCATTATGTTGTTGTTATTTAGCCTTTCTGAGGCTATTGCATGGTTAAATCAATGAGTTTTATTTCACTTCATCCTGGCGCTGCCCGGTAAAATAATGAATAAAATAAGAGTTAAGAGAATGCCTTTTATAAAAATAGGTTTTAAGTAGTGACTTAACAGATACAACAGACCACAAACCCTGTGAAAGCACACTTATAAAACTATGTTTTCAAGAGGACTGAGCTTTATTTTGTGATCTCCCCATCGGGCGTCGCTGATTCCCGTGTCTGAAAAACTTTGCGGTAAACTCTACGCATGGGTGAAAGGATGCGTAGATGTGCGCACATTTTACCGCATAGAATTTTTCTATAAATCCGGACGTTTGCGGTAAAATATGCGTACGCACATTTCACGCCCCTTAACGCCACTTTTTTGTGCGCAGCAACCTTTATAAATGAGGCCCCAGGTGTCTTTCCTGGGAGAAACCCTCTGGAAACAGGAAGTGATGCGTTTTACGTTTCAACACAAAAAGAACTGGGTAATTAGCATGAGCAGCGATAGCCACCGTGGCTGAACAGACAAAGAAAAGAGCGCCACCTACAGGAACTCAAACTCCATCAACAGGAAACCCAAGGAGACAGGCGGTGATCTCTGCTAAGAGCAGTGAGAAACACCAGGGCAATCGTTTGAGCTGCTGTTGGTCTCCATTTCTAAATAAAGCACTGAAGGACGTGGATGTCCGAGGCAGCTGGCGCAGGCTGATATCCGTGTCCACTTGTGGTGGAATATAAATGGCCGTTATGATGACCGAAGTAAACTCACATAGTAGGTAGAAAGGATGACACATAATCGTCAGCTGTTCCAGGTGAGGCGAGCAGGAGTGCGAAAGAGTTGTAATATTCTTGACATCACACCAGTTGTTATTGGTCCTAAAACGTACTCCTCCATCCTTGGATCTAGTGGATTCCTCTGTTCAGTCCATACTGAAAACAGAAGGACTCCACTGGTTGAATCGTATGATCCGACACCAAGGGGGTGAGCCATGCCTCGGTCCAACAAAGGATGTTACAGTCTCTAACGTCTCGTTGGTATCTGATACTTCGTCCAACTTGTTCTCCAATGACTGGACGTTGGCGAGCAGGATACTGGGAAGGGTGGACAGTGTGCTCTAACTCTCAGCCTGTTGCGACCCCGGATAGTTTGCCCCGATGTTTCTTCCGTTGTTTCCTCGGAGTAGCGCTTCCATTGTCCTGGTCGCTCCGCATCTCCTTCGGCCACGACGAGTCCGTGGTTTACAGGTCGGGAAACAGATGAGCGAACTTCGAATTTATATCCTAAAGTGCTCTGAGTGTATGTAATGAGTGCCGAAGAAATAGGTGCAAGTAAAAAACTAAATAAAAGCACAGAACTGGACATCACTGTCTTAGAGGCGACATCGATACTGGTGTACCTTTCATACTGTTAATCACAGACACCTTCAGGTAACCAGCCATCATTAGGAGTCTTAATCTAAACATCTAGTTGGACGCTAAAATAGTAAATGAGGCTGGTAAATGAATGTACAGCTCACAAACCATCATGTGAAGTCCTATTCTATCCGAAACACCTGAAACCTGATTGAGAATTGTTCTCCTTGCAGTACACAAACTCTACCTCCCTGCATTTACACTTCACATTTTGGCAAGGCATAATAGTAAGGAATAGGATGGAAAAGGAATAAGTTCTGATCCTTGTTGTTTTTCAAGGCCAATACTGATATATTTAGATATTTTACCATATTTCATGCCAAAATATCAGGAGGAATTAGTGTTTCCCTGTTATGTTTTTCTTGTCGGGGTGGAAAATCCTCTGAAACTGCATTTAGAGCATCATGGGACACTAAAACTCTCCATTGAAACCCAGACTGATGAAATTCTTTCAGGGTTAGCAGCTCTTTAAGGTTAGTCTGGACAGTTTGAGGAACACAATTATTTTACTGCACTTTTGCCATTGTCTATCAACGTCTTGACTGTTACAGTGGACATTTCTGTAATCTGTGTTTGTGTACTCCCAACATGCCAATAATCTACCATTACTATTGTGGAAAGTAGAATCACGATACACTATCGCATACCGTTAGTCAGATAATGAACCCTATATGTAGTAGATGGTATTGAGAAGTGTGTAAATGGAAACTGCTGCCAGTGTTCTCCATCATCACTCTCTGTTGGACCACATGTCAACCACAGGCCCCGTTTAGACTTGGCATTCAGATCCGATTTGGGAGATCCGATCTCAAGTACTGGTGTAAACGCACCCAAATCCCATTGAGGGCGCAGTGAGATCGCATCGCTCAGACCACATTCGGAGGTGGTCTAGATTATAGTAATTCAATTTTTCCTCTACATACATAAATGAACAAAGATGTTTAATGAAGACTTTGTTAATATCTGATCTTGTTTGAGTGGTTACATTTAAAGTTATTGCATTGTCATAAATCCATCCTTTTTTACCAGTCAGACCAACTCCAGTAAACACATCACAACTGGACCCTGGTCCTGATTGGCTCCCTCACTAAATACTTCCTGAAATCCTCCACTCAGCAGGTTGACCTCATTTGAGTTAGAGGAGCTAGTGTTCTCGGCCAATCGGGGTCCAGGGTTGTGACAACTTGGTCATCACATTCATTCAGTTCAACTTTTAACTAACTACATTTATTTGAAAAACATCATGAAGAACTTTAAGTATAAATAATATAAAAACCAAATCTTGAATGTTTGTCCTGTTTGAAGTCGGTACAGGTGAATCCATATGTACCGTGTACCTCGTAGAAGTCTGGACTCCTAGAATAAATATTATTTAGCTAGGTTTCTGTTCTTTCTTCATAGTTACCTCAGCGCAGTAGGAAGTGCCACCTCCCTGTTGTTTCCCAGTTAAAGATTTACAGAGTAATGTTTACCTTCATTCCTGACCCCTGAGTGCCTCCATGAAGTTGCTGGATTTAACCCTTTCACCCACACTGAAGCAGACCTGCATGTCTTGGTGTCGTAACACGGTGGTACTGCAAGGTACTTGGGATTAACACCTGCACCAAGTGGCAGATGTTATTTTACAGCTGAAAACTCCAGTATGGTTTAGCTGGCAGGATGGCCTGGTGGGCTACAGAGATGGTCGCATACCGGGAAAGTCACAGGTTCGATCCCAGCCTCCTGGAGTTCAGTGCATTGGTAGATTTCTGCTGCAACATGGACATGTGAAGAGTTTAAATCCAACATGAGATCTCTGCCTTTTGAAAATATTGACTTTTACTCTGGCAAAATGATTGCTGGCATGAAATTAAAACACATAATGGCCTACTTTAAAAAAAATATATATATATATATTTTTTTTTTTTTTTTGAATATTGAGAATAAATAATTGGTTAAAAATCAAATTAAAAGGACAAAGATTTACAATGAGATAGAGAACAATTGTTTGGATAAATGCTTAATATACACAATATACACAAGCAGTGATTTAAAGTACCTTGATGAGTTCTGCACTTATAACATTGGTCAGGAATATTCGGATCAAATGTATTTAACTTCACAGGGGTGATTACGTTCTCATCATCCAATTCATCTCAGTGGAGTATTGCTGGTTTGTGCCTTTGAGCATATTATACCCCATTCATCTTCTGAGATGTCCTCTTGTAAGTCTTGTATCCACTCCTGTCTCTTACTTTCAGTGTCATCTTTATGGTTTTCCACCATTATACAATTCAGTAACCTGCCCTTTGCCAAAATATCTCCAATATTGACATCGGAGGTTGTAGCACTGAATTCTTTAAGCGTGCCAAAATAAAACTTCTAAGTTGTAAATACTTGAAGTGTTTCTGTGGCACTTCATACTTCTCTTTCACCTCGTCAAACGACATTAGATTGTTGTTCTTATAGAGGTCCATTAGTCTGACGATGCCCTTACTTGACCATGTTTTAAATCCTATGTCATTTTTAGCCGGGCTGAAATGTTCATTGCCCCAAATTGGTGAGAAACAAGGTAACATTGGGGAATCACACAGATATTTATGTACTTCATACCAGACATCAATGGTGTTTTTCACACAAGGATTAACTGTGTATTTTCTTAAGTTATTAAAGGGAGCAGAGTATAAAAAGCTACCCAGCACCAAACCCTTTGAGGACAATAATTCAACTTGTAACCAGGGCAGTGCAACCTCTTTAGAAAACCAAAACATTGCACCCTGAACAGCCCAGTAGTTCCACTGGTGTTATTCTAATACCCAGATAATTAAAACCTTCTCTGGCATTTACAAATGGGTGAGGTATCGTTGGATTTCTTCTCTCTTGTTCATTTAGAAACATAATAGATGATATACACTATATTGCCAAAAGTATTCACTCACCCATCCAAATAATTGAAATCAGGTGTTCCAATCACTTCCATGGCCACGGGTGTATAAAATCAAGCACCAAGGCATGCAGACTGTTTCTACAAACATTTGTGAAAGAATGGGTCGCTCTCAGGAGCTCAGTGAATTCCAGCGTGGTACTGTGATAGGATGCCACCTGTGCAACAAGTCCAGTCGTGAAATTTCCTCGCTCCTAAATATTCCACAGTCAACTGTCAGTGGTATTATAACAAAGTGGAAGCGATTGGGAACGACAGCAACTCAGCCACGAAGTGGTAGGCCACGTAAAATGACGGAGCGGGGTCAGCGGATGCTGAGGCGCATAGTGCGGAGAGGTCGCCAACTTTCTGCAGAGTCAATCGCTACAGACCTCCAAACTTCATGTGGCTTTCAGATTAGCTCAAGAACAGTGCGTAGAGAGCTTCATGGAATGGGTTTCCATGGTCGAACAGCTGCATCCAAGCCATACATCACCAAGTGCAATGCAAAGCGTCGGATGCAGTGGTGTAAAGCACGCCGCCACTGGACTCTAGAGCAGTGGAGACGCGTTCTCTGGAGTGACGAATCGCGCTTCACCATCTGGCGATCTGATGGACGAGTCTGGGTTTGGCAGTTGCCAGGAGAACGGTACTTGTCTGACTGCATTGTGCCAAGTGTAAAGTTTGGTGGAGGGGGGATTATGGTGTGGGGTTGTTTTTCAGGAGCTGGGCTTGGCCCCTTAGTTCCAGTGAAAGGAACTCTGAATGCTTCAGCATACCAAGTGATTTTAGACAATTCCATGCTCCCAACTTTGTGGGAACAGTTTGGGGATGGCCCCTTCCTGTTCCAACATGACTGTGCACCAGTGCACAAAGCAAGGTCCATAAAGACATGGATGGGAGAGTTTGGTGTGGATGAACTTGACTGGCCTGCACAGAGTCCTGACCTCAACCCGATAGAACACCTTTGGGATGAATTAGAGCGGAGACTGAGAGCCAGGCCTTCTCGTCCAACATCAGTGTGTGACCTCACAAATGCGCTTCTGGAAGAATGGTCAAAAATTCCCATAAACACACTCCTAAACCTTGTGGAAAGCCTTCCCAGAAGAGTTGAAGCTGTTATAGCTGCAAAGGGTGGACCGACGTCATATTAAACCCTATGGATTAAGAATGGGATGTCACTTAAGTTCCTATGCGAGTCAAGGCAGGTGAGCCAATACTTTTGGCAATATAGTGTATCTTTGTTCACCTTAAAATCAGAGAATCTACCAAATAGATTTTTTATTTTTTTGTAACCCTAACCCCAATTGTACATGTCCAATTCCCCCTAAATTCAATTCACCCCCAAAGAGTAGGATGAGTTTACCAAGGCAAAGGGGAAGAAAAAGGACCAACTGCAGCAGCATTATTATTATTATTATTATTATTATTATTTCACACATCAATGACAGCAATCATATCGCATCCATACAGGGTTAGTAATATACAGCTGTTAATAATAATAACAGTGAGGTGAGCAGGAGTACATAATAATAATAATAATAATAATAATAATAATAATAATATTATAATAATAATAATTTTTTATTTATTTTTCTTTTTTTAACGCAAGTTCAGGGATCAGAATTGTTATCCGGAAGGAATAAATGGTATCGGAACATCTCTAGCAAGGGCTTCTTTCTAGACCGACGATCAACAATCATACAGGAGAAATCCATCAGAGGAGAGAGAGAGACCAGTTTCTCCACCGACATGGTCACAATAGACCAGAATGCAATGCAGCCACAAGACCAGCTATGTTAACAGCATATGCCCATACACCCGCTTTTGATTGAAAGCAACAAGTTCACGCCCCTTCTCTGGGGTGGTTGAAAGGCGTTCTGCGAAACGTAGGAAATCACGAGCTGAGGTTGAAGTAGACGAGGCAGGTTGAGAGAACACGGTTCACCAAAAAGTAAATTCACATCAACCCTTCATCACTAAATAACTCCTGAATGCATTGAGCATCTCAGACTGATATCAACAGTGGAAGAGGATACAAGCGGTAGTTGTACTTTAATGTGTTTATTATGATGACTTATTCAAGGAACCAGAAGTTTTAGCACTAGAACCTGAACTGGGACCAAAGTGGACCTAAATTGCCATGCCGTTTCCAGTGCAGGGTGATGAAATGAACGGAATAGCTGCTGTGTACCTGGAGACATAACGAATGAGTAGAGACCAAACACATAATGGATACGAGACCCGGCCGGCAACACAGTTTAGTGTTAAAAAAAGGAAAGCGTGCAAGATGAGCATCAAATAATATATCCAGACACTGAACGTGGAGTGGGTCCAGGAACCTTTACCATTTTAGTCGCTGTTGCCTTGGTTACCGCACGTGTCATGTTCCTCCCTGCTGTTTCCATGGTAACTAAGTGTTTCTCCTCTCTCTTCCTCTTCCAGTGTCATCCAGGCTCCACTACCACTACCTGTAGACAAGGTAAGGACAGAGGTGTGTGTGTGTGTGTGTGTGTAGTTGTCTTCTGTTGTGGCCTGGTCCCATCTGCACGACATTTTGGGTGTTTTATTTTGTTGCCCCATCGTGTGTGTGTGTGTGTGTGTGGGGGGGGGGTGGGGGGTGGTTAGTTTGCAGACACACGTGCACACTGATCGGTGTAGTCAGCTGATAGAGGAATGTAGGGAATGCTGCCGCTACTCAACAGCTTTCCTGTGGACCAGGGGAGGTTTTCCCCACATTCACTTTGATGAGTTTGTTGTATTTGTGTTTCATTCAGTTTCATTTCTTTGTCTCATAGCACAAGTGAGGAGAAAAACACTGAGCCGTCAGTTTCCTGTAATTTGTCTGCTTTCTGATTGGTCGATGGATAGATGTGATGCTCATTTTAGTTTCAAATCCAGATGTTCTTTGGCTGGCTGGCCAATCAGTGGACACACAAACAAACCATGCCATGCTTTACCAAACAGAAACCATATCACACCATGCCATAGTAAACCACACCATGCCATAGTCATATCACACCATGCCGTAGTAAACCACACCATGCCGTATAAACCACACCATGCCGTAGTAAACCACACCATGCCGTAGTAAACCACACCATGCCGTAGTAAACCACACCATGCCGTAGTAAACCACACCATGCCGTAGTAAACCACACCATGCCGTAGTAAACCACACCATGCCGTAGTAAACCACACCATGCCGTAGTAAACCACACCATGCCGTATGTAAACCATACCATGCCGTATAAACCACACATGCCGTAGTAAACCACACCATGCCGTATAAACCACACCATGCCGTAGTAAACCACACCATGCCGTAGTAAACCACACCATGCCGTAGTAAACCACACCATGCCGTAGTAAACCACACCATGCCGTAGTAAACCACACCATGCCGTAGTAAACCACACCATGCGTATAAACCACACCATGCCTGTAGTAAACCACACCATGCCGTAGTAAACCACACCATGCCGTAGTAAACCACACCATGCCGTAGTAAACCACACCATGCCGTAGTAAACCACACCATGCCGTAGTAAACCCACCATGCCGTAGTGCCCATAGTAAACCACACCATGCCGTATAAACCACACCATGCCGTATAAACCACACCATGCCGTAGTAAACCACACCATGCCGTAGTAACCACACCATGCCGTAGTAAACCACACCATGCCGTAGTAAACACCACACCATGCCGTAGTGCCATATAAACCACACCATGCCGTAGTAAACCACACCATGCCGTAGTAAACCACACCATGCCGTATAAACCACACCATGCCGTAGTAAACCACACCATGCCGTAGTGCCGTAGTAAACCACACCATGCCATAGTAAACCACACCATGCCGTAGTGCCATATAAACCACACCATGCCGTGTAAACCACACCATGCCGTAGTAAACCACACCATGCCGTAGTGCCATATAAACCACACCATGCCGTAGTAAACCACACCATGCCGTAGTGCCATATAAACCACACCATGCCGTAGTAAACCACACCATGCCGTAGTAAACCACACCATGCCGTATAAACCACACCATGCCGTATAAACCACACCATGCCGTAGTAAACCACACCATGCCGTATAAACCACACCATGCCGTATAAACCACACCATGCCGTAGTGCCATATAAACCACACCATGCCGTAGTAAACCACACCATGCCGTAGTAAACCACACCATGCCGTAGTAAACCACACCATGCCGTAGTGCCATATAAACCACACCATGCCGTAGTGCCATATAAACCACACCATGCCGTAGTAAACCACACCATGCCGTAGTAAACCACACCATGCCGTATAAACCACACCATGCCGTTGTAAACCACACCATGCCGTGTAAACCACACCATGCCGTAGTGCCATATAAACCACACCATGCCGTAGTAAACCACACCATGCTGTAGTAAACCACACCATGCCGTAGTAAACCACACCATGCCGTAGTAAACCACACCATGCTAGCTCCTCACCACCCACCCTGCTTCCCTTCCTGTCTGTAACAGGGGATCTTCACCTCAGTCTGACTGGGCTGAGGAGTGTTGTGAGCAGAGTAGCTGTGATTAGATTTGAACTACTTCACCAATGTAATTATGTGTGCTAAAGCAAGACGACTGCACGGCCACACACACACACACACACACACACACACACTATCCATGTGGAGGATTATTTACTGTCTGCTTCATTAGACAGTGGAGGGACAGGAAAGATGAGAGAGGAAGACATGAGCAGGATTCAAACCTACAACCTGAGTCAACCAGCCAGTCAGACAATTATTTACACACACACACACACACACACACCTTATTTCCGAGAACCTGCATGTGAGCAGAGATTGTGTGTGTTTTATACAATACATGCTTGTTAACCTTTGTACCTCTTCCATTGTTTGTCCATGTTGCTTCCATGAGGCTGTATGAACTCTCACTTGTGTTTGTGTGTTTTCAGGTTGCAGCCAACACTCCCAGTATGTATTCTCAGGAACTGTTCCAGCTCTCCCAGTATCTACAGGTAATATATTGTCACCTAGTGGCCGCTTCTTGCAACTGCATCCCAAAACTATTATGGCTGAAATGCATTGAAAGAGTCAGATGAACCGATTGTTACTTCAATATACACTAGAGATATCGAGCAGCGCGTCAAACCACCTTAACATGGAATCTTCCAGCTTGGTTTCATTTCACCAGAGAACCAGTGGCTGCTCATCATGAGGTTTTTAATCAGGATGTTCTTGTCGAGAAGTATGCTCTGTAATGACAAACACACCAACAGTGACAAGACTCCCTGAGCAGAATGAGACCTGAAACCAGACCAGGGAAGGATTTCTGCACTCTCTTGCAGCGCTGCCCTGCTTCACATTCATACAACTGCACACATCATCAGACACATGCCCAACAAACCACCGTCACACCTCTGATCTGAACTTGGTTCTGAAAAGGCATCATGAATGTTTTGAACCAGGGTGTTCTTGTCAGGAAATGGGCTACCTGAAGCAGAGACATGCGTGAAGAGAAGCAAATTAATTTGGGTGTTTTCTGTGTTAAATTCTCTCTCTCTCTCTCTCTCTCTCTCTCTCTCTCTCTCTCTCTCTCTCTCTCTCTCTCTCTCTCTCTCTCTCTCTAGGAGGCCTTACACAGAGAGCAGATGCTGGAGCAGAAGCTAGCCACTCTGCAGCGTCTGTTAGCCACCACACAGGAGGCGTCAGAGAGCAGCTGGCAGGTAGTATAGACTACTACACTGACACCCTAACCCCTCATATGGACCCTAACCCTTCATATGGACCCTAACCCCTCATATGGACTCTAACCCTTCATATGGACCCTAACCCCTCATATGGACCCTAACCCCTCATATGGACCCTAAAGCCCCAGGAAACACCATGAGCCTCACACTACTACAAACTGTTCTAACGCAGTATGATAGCAGCCTGAAGTGAGTGTGTGTTTGTGTTCACCAGGCTCTGATTGATGAGGACCGTCTGCTGTCCAGACTGGAGGTGATGGGCAGCCAGCTACAGTCTTACTCCAAGGTAACACACAGACATAAAACCATCAGAATGTGTCATGTTGGAAATGGATTCAAATTCATTCCAATTACCAACCAAGAACCACTGAACCAAACTCCTCTCCTCCTCCTCCTCCAGTCCCAGACTGAGGAGGGGATGCGTAAGGAGCTGCTGGCTCTGCAGGAGGACAAACACAACTATGAGACGACGGCCAAGGAGTCTCTGAGGAGAGTCCTGCAGGAGAAGATCGAGGTGGTCAGGAAGCTGTCAGAGGTGGAGGTAGGCACCACACCAGGGTTCCCAAGGTCCTTGAAAGTTGAAAGTTTTTAAAATAAGGCCTTAAAAGTTTTGAAACTGAATGGTGGTCTTGAAAGTCTTAAGTCTAGCACCCACTTCATCAGTCAGCCCTCCAGCATCACTTCAACCCTGTATGGGTTGACATGGTGAACTTGTGCCCTGCAGCGTTCCCTCAGCAACACCGAGGACGAGTGCACCCATCTGAAGGAGATGTCGGAGAGGAGTAAGGAGGAGTTGAGGGAGCTCGCCAACAAGTACAACGCCGCCGTCAACGAGATCAAAGAGCTCACCGACAAAATCAAGGTACCAGGAAACAGCCAGACGATGGAGACTAGACCGACTAGACTAGACCGACTAGACTAGACCGACTAGACTAGACCGACTAGACCGACTAGACATGACTAACGACACCTGACTAACTAGACCAGACTAGACTAGACTAACTAGACTAGACCGACTAGACATGACTAACGACACCTGACTAACTAGACCAGACTAGACTAGACCGACTAGACTAGACCGACTAGACTAGACCGACTAGACTAGACCGACTAGACATGACTAACGACACCTGACTAACTAGACCAGACTAGACTAGACCGATTACACTAGACTGACTAGACTAGACCAATTAGACAAGACTAACTAGACCAGACTAGACTAGACCGATTAGACCGGACTAACTAGACCAGACTAATACCCCTTTCACACACAAATCCCGGGACCTACGCGGGTTCTTGTTCACGGGTCGTTCCTGTGTTGGACCCATCCAGACCAGACCAGACCAGACCAGACCAGACCCATCCAGACCGTGTCACCATATTGACTCTGTCATACGAACAAGTAACTCCTCCCCCCTCTCCTTCTCTCACTCGCCTTTGTCTCCTTCGCTCCCTCTCTCCATCTTCCTCCTCTTCCTCCCTCTCTTCCTCTCACCTCTCTGTACTCTCCTGTTCTCCCCCCCCCCCCCAGGTGGCGGAGGGCCGTCAGGAGGAGCTGACCCAGCGAGGAGCGACGGAGAAGAAGGAGTTACAGCTGCGGATTGAGGAGATGGAGGAGAAGGAGCAGGTTCTCCAGGCTCGCATCGAGGCTCTGCAGGCCGACAACGACTTCACCAACGAGAGGCTGACCGCCCTGCAGGGTATCCTCACACACACGCACACGCACACACACACGCACGCACACACACACAGGGTTGGGTATTGTTTGGCTTTCTATTCTGTTTCTATTCCAGTTCAGATTCTGCTCATTGAATCTGGTTCTCTTTCAATCTTGGTTCTGATTCTTGAACATTTTGAATGTTTCAGTACCAAACCTTTTTCTTCTTGGCATATTTTGAATAATTACAAATCAAATACAGTGAAATAAATAAGAACTGTAAATGTAAATGTAACTACACCTATACTATATTAAAACTGTTCCTGATGAAATGGCGGGAAAAGATCAGAGAAGATTCAAATCAATAACTACTGATGTGACCAACGGGATATCAATCATGTAATCCACATGAACAAGACTCATCTGTTGCAAAGGGATGTGACCTCTGACCCACTGTCCTTCCTGGCTAGGTGGTCTGGGTGTGAGCTAGAGGAGAGGGGGGGTACTAGCTTGGGAATCCAAAGGAAATATACAATGATCTGTAAATAACTTTCAACTGTTTGTGTGTGCGAGGCGCTAATGTTCCTGACAGTATCTGCAGCACAGTGCAAACTGCATTCTTCTATATTCAAGCAAATGCTTCATCATATTGGAGCCCCCTCCCCCCCGCAGGAGATTAACTTTCTGCAGGTATTACATTTTGCTGAATAATCATCTTCTCTTGAGATGCTCAGCCAGAGAGCGTTTGCTGCGGTCAGCATGTTACCCCCGCTAGGAAACACTGGGTTGGTGCACAGCGTGACCAGTGACGTGATGCTAGGTCCTGTCAATCAGTTCAAAAACATGAAGTAAAACTTGGACAGGTGTAATGCTTGATACAGTTCACCAAGGAATAATCCGATTCAAAGCTCAAGTTTCTGAATGAATCCCTGGCTCTTGACAATTATGGTACCGGCTCCAAACTGGAGCTGGTTCCTGATACCCAGCCCTGCCCTGATGGCCTCTCGCTTCTGCACACACACACACACACACACACACACACACACACACACACACACACACACACACACACACACACACACACACACACACACACACACACACACACACACACACACCGCTACCTCCATCCACTAGCTGTGTAATCTAGCTCCTTAGTTACTACAAGGGTTACCATAGCATTCAGTTAACCACAGCTAGCCAAGCACTATGGGAAGTACCAGCCGGATCAGAGCCCATCTCTGACCATGATGCCTTGCTGGAACTACCTTATGGACTACTAGTTAAGTTGTACCTGCTAGTCACCGCTGCTCTCTGCTGTTGTTGTTTACAGTGCGGTTAGAACAGCTACAGGAGAAAAGCATTAAAGAAAACAACAGCCTGGGTGAGTCAACGCTCTGGCCTGGGATACACACTCGTCCTCCGTCCGTCCGCCGGTGTCTGTCTTCCTGTGGCTGCTAACTTCACTTCCTCTTCCTGCACTAACGGTGCATGGCAACTTCCTGCATGACTACTTCCTAGTTCCTGTTGCCTGCTCTGTTTTCGCTCCCCCTCCAACACGGTGGAAGCCTCGCCTCTCTTCCTCTTTTATTCCTGTTGTCTTGTGTTGGTCTCGGTTAAAGGTTCGGGCCTAAGATCCTCTGGCAGTACGGGGTTAATACATGTGCAGATGCATTTTGCTGATAGCAGAATCAGATATCAATACATTAATAATACGCAGCTCCACCCTGCTTCACATTCATACAGTTACAGTTCACACTGGGAGCTGACCAGTACAATACTGCTTCTATACTCAACATGAACTGAAATATTGTCCTAAAACTAAACTCGTGAAAGAACGATATCAAATGACCCACCTGATTTACACCTGTCACTCATCCAGCTGACCTTTAACCCCGTAGCCAGTGACAGGGGAGAGGGTCGCTCACTGGTTTTATGTTTGAGTTGAATTGATACGTGAGTATGAAGGGTTGATAGACGTCCAGCTGACTTTACTGATGCTCCTGTCCAGAGCGACTCAACTCCTCTTTGAAGTGGTTTAGTTTCACTGGGGGACGTCTTGTAATCGTCATTTCATTTGACATCTTCATAATGTAATGATGCATTATGTGTTTGGTCCGCAGCAGATTGTCATAACATAGGAGGGCTACGGACCCGGATACAGTTGCGAGCAAAAGTTTGTGAACACTTTTGAATTTAGTGTATTCCTGTATAAATGTCTCCTAAGATATATGGTCTGATCTTCATCTAAGTCCTAACAATAGAGAAGCACAAGGTGATTTAACACATAACACACACAAAATATACTTTTTCAAAATATACTATTTTTTTATTGATTTATTTCTTAAGGTAACAGCTAAGGTCATACCATAGGAAACCAAGGAGGAAACCACTGCTCTCCAGTAAAACCTCCCCTCCTGACTCCTGAGATCCTTGGTGTTCCACAAAGCTACTGGAACAATCTTCTGACAGATGAGACACAATTTGAACTTTTTAGCAAGAGGGCCCCAAATGATGTTAATCTACTTTTATGACTTAGATGAAGATCAGACTGTATTTTAGGAACCATTTCTACAGGAAAGCAGGTCATTCAAAAGGGTTCACAAAGTTTTCAGTGCAAATGCATCAACCACCAACACTACGTGGTGGAGACGAGTGTCAAGCCAGCCACAATAACAACGAGGTCTTCCAGTCAAAACGTACTAATGACTCTTTAAAACCAAACCTAAACCCCTAACAGACAAACACGTGTTGCAGTGTGTTTTGGGTAGTACAGAGTACCAAAGTAAATTGCCTAACTTCCTGTATTCTTCTGGCTAACTTGAGCTCGCAGCTGAGCATTTGTTCCCACAGACGGAAATACTTGGTAAATATAGTATAGTAAAATATATAATATAGTAAAATAAGACTTGTTTGACCGACCAGCACGCGTACATAAGCAGAGGTATAGATCATGATGTTCTCCATCCAAACAAGTCCAGTTCAAATAGAGCTTTACAGGGAGTGAGCAGGTAGGGGTTCGGTGTCTTGCTCAAAGACACTTGGACAGGACACATGGCTGTTTGGGGGGTGGAACCTGTGACCCTTTAGTTACAGGACAGTCACTCTAACCACTAGGTGTCGCTGGAGATGTCTCAGGGATGCGGTGGGAACTTGGTGTCTGGTCTTCAGGTGGCTTGGTGTTTTTTGTAGGGTTAAGGTTTCTTGTCAAATTGGTTTCAGGGGTACTTTTCTAGGTTGTTTCCATGGTTACCAATCTACTCCCCATTTAAATGTTCCCTTAAGGGGAAAATGAGGTTTGAGTCACCGATCGACTCTGGGTAATTGAATGACAACAGCTGCTAAAGTAGTGCAAGCGGCTGGTGAACCTGTAGACAAACACAGTACACATCTGATCTGGTCACATGACCGGTCTCGTCCTTCTCTCCCCCGGACCAGTAGAGGAGCCTGTAGAGGACAAACGGAGCCCGCAGAAACCCGAGAGCCAGGAGGAGGACGAGGACGACGAGGACACAGATACCGATGACGGTGCTGTCGGTGACGATGGTGACGGTAGTTTGATTATCGTTACCTACCGAGGGAAGCGGGTCTTTCTTTACTGAAGTGGTGATTTTCTCAGTGGTGGTGATGGTGTTTGAACTTTGGCTGAAATGCTTGATCGCGTTTCTGTCTTACCTTGGCGACTTAAAAATATATTGTTTTGACAGTAACATTTTCTAATCACATTTTAGATTGTTCTGTTTCGCAGTAATCAAAGCTGCATGTGGCAACTTTGCATGTTGGTGGGCCTAAATGGCAGCGAGAGGTCACACACAAGGCATTATGGGTAGAAGAGAACTGTGGTGGTTCGTTAGTAGAGAGAACGGGATCCAACCAGCTACAGGAAACCACCCCAGAACACAAGGCATTATGGGTAGGCATTCGTCTCAGTTAGTGGACATGGGACACCACATGGTTGATTCCACTGTCTCGTGGTTGTATGTGGAACTGAAGTGTTGTCAAGAGAGGTAAGCTTAGGACAGTCAAGCCATGGCTGCCTGTCTGCCTGTCTGTCTGCCTGTCTGTCTGCCGAGCCCTCTGCATCCTGTCAGTGTGATATCTGCCTGCCTGGTCCTTCCTCTGTTTATTGATGGATGTGTGGAACTGTCCTTCCAGCTATCGACCCGTCTGTCTCTCGTTTGTCCTCTCAGCATCTCCTCCTGTCAGCTTGTGTGTATCCATCTCTTACCTGTGTTGGTCTCTTCCTCCTCCAGGGTATCTGCAGGTCCTTAGCAAGAAAAAGACTTGAAGGCGTTAAAACGTATTAAAACACGTTCAATCCAGTTAATAGAGGTTCTATATTTCCCTGAGTAACACCAGGTTTCTTTGTCCACTCGTAGATGAATCCAGATCAGGGTCAGTAGAACAAGCTGCATCCTGTCTGCTTTACTAAACACAGTTGGACTTCATGTCCTTTAACGATTCATTTTTGGACGTCCTTTTTCTTATTCTGCCCATTTACAGTTTCACAACGATCACTATGTTTTCAACGAGGGTCTGGAAACAGCTCAGCAGCTGTGGGGGTATTAGGTGTTGATCAACGACCCCATCAACCCTACAGATGGGGCACTGCTTTCAATGAGTGTAGAATTCAGTTCAGGTCACTTGCCTTTCTAAAGCCTGCAGATACCCATAGTACCCCCCCCCCCCCCCCCCCCCCCCCCTAGTAACCTTAGTAATGCTAGTCCCCCCCCCCCCCCCCCCCCCTAGTAACCTTAGTAATGCTAGTCCCCCACCCCCCCTAGTAACCTTAGTAATGCTAGTTCTCTGTTTCTGTCAGACAACTGTCATGTTAACAACAGCGGAGGAGACTGCACTAGAATCCAACAGTTGATTGAGTGTCCGCGTGAGTACACACACACACACACACACACACACACTCACACTCACACTCTCTCTCACACACACACACACACTCACACACGTTTTTACATGTTAGTCATGAAGCTGACCCTTCCATCCCAGAGAAACCTGCAGGTAGTGGTTCAGCGTCTCGTTGCGGGATCGAACCCGTGACCCCGCGCTCCTCAGCTAGTCTGACAGACGGACACACAGTCAGGTCAACAGACACACTGACACAGACAGACACTTGCATGTTGGGTGAGACCGGCAGTTTCTTCAGTTTGTCAAGAAACTGGTTTTCTTTCTTCTTGAAGTTTTTTGCCTCCACGCTTTCTCAACCTCCGTCAGACTTCCCCCACGATGTCCAGAAGGTCTAGTCTAGGTCTGGTCTAGTCTAGGTCTAGTCTAGGTCTAGTCTAGGTCTCTTCAAGATCTCTGTTTCCTAACTGTACTTCTACTGGCTGGCTGGAAAGGTGTTTTCCTGCCTGGCCTCATTCACGTTGTGGTGACTAGGACCAGTAAGTCCGGGTGTTTCTGGAGTCTCCTTGAGGTGAACTGGTATCTAATGGTATGATGTTGAGTTGACTGGATCTTCAGATGATGCTTCGTTGTGTTAAACTAGCTTAAACTATTTCCTGTTTCCTGTTACCTTATAACACTGACCACACCCCGTGCCTATTGTCCTATCGCCCTCTAGTGGTGACAACCCAAGTACACAAATATACACACGATAGATGCGTAACAGCAGGATCGGCTCCTACGTTCTGGTTCTGGTTCTGGTTCTGGTTCTGGTTCTGGTTCTGGTTCTGACGGCAGCTCCTCTCCAGACATCACTAGTCACCCACCTCTCATTCACTCACATAGATCTTCACATCTGGGCTGTGCATGCCGCCGTCCAGACGTTCTGCTGGGTGGATTTACCTCCCGTCTAGTTCCTCCACTCCTGGAGCTCCACCTGCTGGCGTGGAGAGTTGAAGTTGTTCAGCGACTAGATCTAATAAAGAGTTTAGTCCGAGGCCACAAGCAGCTTGACAACTCGCTGTCTGGAAGCCTGTTCCTTTACTACCACCAGACAAACACAGACAGCTAGCGAATGGCCAGCTAGCGATCGGCCAGCTAGCGATCGGTCAGCTAGCGATCGGCCAGCTAGCGATCGGTCAGCTAGCGAACGACCAGCTAGCGATCGGTCAGCTAGCGATCGGCCAGCTAGCGATCGGCCAGCTAGCGATCAGTCAGTCAGCTAGCGAACGGCCAGCTATCGGTCAGCTAGCGATCGGCCAGCTAGCGATCGGCCAGCTAGCGATCGGCCAGCTAGCGATCGGTCAGCTAGCGATCGGTCAGCTAGCGATCGGTCAGCTAGCGATCGGTCAGCTAGCGATCGGCCAGCTAGCGATCAGTCAGTCAGCTAGCGATCGGCCAGCTAGCGATCGGCCAGCTAGCGATCGGCCAGCTAGCGATCGGCCAGCTAGCGATCGGCCAGCTAGCGATCGGTCAGCTAGCGATCGGTCAGCTAGCGATCGGTCAGCTAGCGATCGGCCAGCTAGCGATCAGTCAGTCAGCTAGCGATCGGCCAGCTAGCGATCAGTCAGTCAGCTAGCGATCGGCCAGCTAGCGATCAGTCGGTCAGCTAGCGATCGGCCAGCTAGCGATCAGTCAGTCAGCTAGCGATCGGCCAGCTAGCGATCGGCCAGCTAGCGATCGGCCAGCTAGCGATCAGTCAGTCAGCTAGCGATCGGCCAGCTAGCAATCGGCCAGCCAGCGAGCGATCGGCCAGCTAGCGATCGGTCAGCTAGCGATCGGTCAGCTAGCGATCGGCCAGCTAGCGAGCGATCGGTCAGCTAGCGAGCGATCGGCCGGCTAGCGATCGGTCAGCTAGCGAGCGATCGGCCAGCTAGCGATCGGCCAGCTAGCGATCGGTCAGCTAGAACCAGCTATGTTGTAGCAGGAAACCAGAAAACATGAAGTAAAAGGAGCCAGTTACTAGTACAGGAGGAGTCAATCAGGGATTCCTGGTTTCTAACTGACTGTCCTCCTCTCTCCTCCTCTCCTCTCCTCCTCTCTCCTCTTCCTCTCCTCCTCTCTCCTCCTCTCCTCTCTTCCTCTCCTCTTCCTCTCTCCTCTCTTCCTCTCCTCCTCCTCTCTCCTCTCCTCTCCTCTCCTCCTACAGCGGTCAAGCAGTTGAAGGAGGCTGTAGGTTCTTCGATCCACAAGCTGGCCAACTTCGATGGTAAGACCTCGTCTGATTGGTGGTTTGGTCTGTGGGTGAGAGAGAGATTGACACATATCCCATCATGCATTGCACACGCAGTTACTGGACTCTCATGATGAACGGATGATCTGTTGGCCTCAGGAAACCACGCATGGTGTGAAGAGAGTTTATCAATCAGATCATTAACTGGGAAGTGTTTTCTTACGCGTGTGTCTGTCTGTCTGTGTCTGTCTGTCTGTCTGTCTGTGTGTGTGTGTGTGTGTGTGTGTGTGTGTGTGTGTGTGTGTGTGTGTGTGTGTGTGTGTGTGTGTGTGTGTGTGTGTGTGTGTGTGTGTGTGTGTGTGTGTGTGTGTGTGTGTGTGTGTGTGTGTGTGTGTGTGTAGAAGTGATTGACGCCCACCTGCAGAACAACCAGACAGCAGAAGAAGAAGACAGCCTGGCCAGCCCAGACCGGCTCAAAGGTAGACCAGACTCTCTCCTCCTCCTCCTCCCCTCCTTCTCTCCCTCTCCTCCCCCCTTCCCTTCGTTCCTTTCCTCCCCTTTCCCTGTCTCTTGTTGTTCTCCCTCTTCTTCTCTTCTCTCCTGTCCTCCCTCTCTTCCCCCCTCTTCTTCCTCTTGTTCATCTCTTCTTCTCCTTCCTCTTTCTTTTAGTCCTTTTCCTTCCCACCCTTCCTTCTTCCTCTCTCCTCCTTCTCACCTCCTCTCTCCCTCCATCCCTCCCCTTCTCCAGGGATTACAGATGAATGCTCATAAGCACACGCACCACACACACACACACACACACACACACACACACACACACACACACACACACACACACACACACTCTGCCAGCAGCAGCAAAGTGAATAACACCATTGCTGATTTTCCAAACCACTGATGTCAGTTGTTTCTAGTTTTAGACCAGAACCTGCTGTGCCCCATTCACAACAATAACGTGTGTGTGTGTGTGTGTGTGTGTGTGTGTGTGTGTGTGTGTGTGTGTGTGTGTGTGTGTGTGTGTGTGTGTGTGTGTGTGTGTGTGTGTGTGTGTGTGTGTGTGTGTGTGTGTGTGTGTGTGTGTGTGTGTGTGTGTGTGTGTGTGTGTGTGTGTGTGTGTGTGTGTGTGTGTGTCCACAGAGAATCCCATGGATGCTAAAGAGTCTGACATGTCAGACACTCTGAGTCCCAGCAAGGACCGCAGCAGTGACGACACGTCGGGTCAGTTCCTCCTTCCTCCTCCTCCTCCTCTTCCTCCTCCAGTTGTTTATTGTTCTTTATGTATTTCAACAGTTCTTTTCTAGAACGTTTTACATCGGTTTTGTGGAAAACTATTTCCTGATCCACATTTGTATAATCCAGGATCTGGTCCTGAGTCCTGATCAGACCCTGATATTATTACAGTACTAAGCTGTAAACGTTACTGGGAACAGGTTGTACTACTTCCTCCCCATTCAAGAATAGATCATACAAATCATGTTCCTCTGGTTGTCCACATGTAAGATCTCAGTTCTGTTTCTAAAACATCATGAACATTATTCTGATCCTGGACTGGAAACATGAAACCTTTATGGAACCGGTTCAGGAAGACTTCATCATGGATGTAGCGGGCGTGGTGAATGAAGCGTCCCAGACTTCCCTGCCTCCCTCCCAGGGACATTTCAAAATAAAATGCCACAGATGTCGGTGGAATTAGATTAAATCAATTTGAGTATCGCTTTACAGTAGAGCTTCAGAAGATGACGTGTGTGTGTGTGTGTGTGTGTGTGTGTGTGTGTGTGTGTGTGTGTGTGTGTGTGTGTGTGTGTGCACGTGTGCACGTGTGCGTGTGTGTGTGTGTGTGTTTCAGATGGGAACATGGATGACCATGAGCTGAATGAACCACAGAACAGAGTAGCTCTACTCAAAGGTAACCATGGCAACTATGTTCTACTCTGATCTGTTGTAATGGATCCATCTGTCAGGGTGTTTTCATCTGATGATGTCAGACCTCAACTATTGGTTGCAGCATCCATTTCCCTTTTCTATTAAAATGAAAAACACAAATAGTTATATTTTTATAATTACTGTATTTATATCATTTCAATACAAACATTAAACCAACCGGATCAGTTTATAACATTTTAAAAAAAAAGCCATGAAACAAATATGTATAATTTTGATGGACTCAAATTGTGTTTTGAATCCACGTTGGTCAGGTTTTGTTTCTGATGTGTAAGTGAAGACTCAGCAGAAAGCTACTGACATGCTGTGCCAGGCTAAGCTAGGTGTGTGTGCGTGTGTGTGTGCGTGTGTGTGTGCGTGCGTGCGTGTGTGTGTGCGTGCGTGCGTGTGCGTGTGTGTGCGTGCGTGTGTGTGTGTGTGTAGATGAGCTGCGTCGGGCCGGCCTGGAGCCTGGAGACACGGAGCAGGTCATCCACCATCTCCACAGAGAGCTGCTGGAGGCCCAGGAGTTAGCCAACACCGGCAAGCAGAAATGTCTGGAGCTGCAAGGTACTTCATATCACTGATACTCACAATAACAGACCCAGGACAATGAAGTAACTAAGAGTACTAATCGTGTGAGTACTCCTGCTGTACCTGTGAGGACGTTCAGGTGAAGATGTGTCTGTTTGTGTTGTAGCTCTGTTGGTGGAGGAGAGGAGGAGCAACTCCCAGCTGACGGAGGAGTCAACCAAACAGATCCAGTACCTCCAGAGTTAGTAACACACACACACACACACACACACACACACACACACACACACACACACACACACACACACACAGTCAACCAAACAGATCCAGTACCTCCAGAGTTAGTACACACACACACACACACACACACACACACACACACACACAGTCAACCAACCAAATACAACCATCTATACTACTCTCTCTTGACTCGTGTGTGTGTGTGTGTGTGTGTGTGTGTGTGTGTGTGTGTGTGTGTGTGTGTGTGTGTGTGTGTGTGTGGCAGGTCAGCTGGGGAAGCTGCAGGTGGACATGGAGGCGTTGAGGGAGCAGAGGGAGAGCACCATCTGCAGCACCAGGGAGGAGCTGTACTCCGCCCAGGAGGAGGTACGGCGCCCCCTACTGGCCGCGCGTTTCCCACAATGCACCTCCATCCTTCTGAGCTCTGCTCCGCCTCTGGTGGATTTGTAACTGAATATATGTGACGGGCCCATCTGGTTGTTTTTCTTCTTCTGGTGTTTACGACAGTGTCATGGTGTAGTAGTATGTACATGTAGTATGTACATGTAGTAGTATGTACATGTAGTAGTATGTATCGGTCCTCCTCCTTGATTTAAACATATGAACTTTTGTTGGAAGGAACTTTCCGGAACCCACCTTGAGTGTCTAGTTTGTATCCGTCCTAACTGGATCGTCTCTCCGCTGTCAGATCCTGGTTCTGCGCCACGCCATGGAGGCGGGCACGGCGGAGAGGGAGCGCCAGATCGCCGCCCTGCAGGCCGACCTGGGCGGCGTCCGCTCAGAGCTGGAGCGCTGGAGGAACACCGCCGCCAGATACGAGGAGGAGATCAGCCGGCTGCAGGAGGCCTTCGCCCAGCAGCAGCACCAGCGGCACACTGCCACCCAGCTGCAGGGTGAGGGGGGGTGTGTGTGTGTGTGTGTGTGTGTGTGTGTGTGTGTTTCAGAGTGTGCTTTGTTTTGTATACTGACTAGTTACTGGATCTATCAGCTGTGTGTGTGTGTGTGTGTGTGTGTGTGTGTGTGTGTGTGTGCGTGCTAGCTACGTTCCTCTGCAGGGCCAAGATGTTCTTTTTAAAGGGACGTTTTATTTTGAAAAGCCTCGTAATATTCCAGTGTGCATCATCCTGGCAGCAGATGGACGACTGTGTGTTTTTAACGTCGTGTTGGTTGGAGATATCAGAGCTGATCACTCTAGATGATCCATCACAGTGAACATGAACCTTTATTGAATCGTTGTTATTTCAGTGTGTTGAGTGTTGTCTGCTTCCTGTCAGTCACCCGACAACCACAGGAAGAGATGGAAGGAACCCGTCGCCTTGCCAACTTGACTCTCACATCCACGTCTTCTTCGTCTTCGTCTTCGTTAGCCGGGACAGCGGTTAGCTTCAAGCTAACTGGGTTTGATGCTGAGAAGTTCAGCTTTTAAAATGGAGGACAGAAGGAAGTAGATGCCTCGATGTAAAGCTCATGCCTCGGATTTGGATTTTAAAACAAAATGATATATTGTTGAAAAGGTCGGGAGCGCTCACACCCCTCCTCCTCAGGCTGCACCTCTGGGTGTTGTAGTTTTTGACGAGAAGAGATCCCTGACTGCAACAGCAAATAGTAACAGGATACAGCAGAGGAAACTAGAACAGGATAGAAATAATCTCTCTCTCTCTCTCTCTCTCTCTCTCTCTCTCTCTCTCTCTCTCTCTCTCTCTCTCTCTCTCTCTCTCTCTCTCTCTCTCTCTCTCTCTCTCTCTCTCTCTCTCTCTCTCTCTCTCTCTCTCTCTCTCTCTCTCAGCGGAGTGTGTTGCGTTGCAGCAGCAGTGTGTGTGTTTGCAGCAGGAGTGTGACAGTCTGAGAGCTGAGAGGAGCGCTCTGTCAGACAGACTGCACCACCTGGAGGCCGAGCTGGACAGGTACAGACACACACACACACACACACACACACACACACATCATTCCTAGTTTTTCCAGTACAGATTTATTGCAAAGGCTGTGAAAACTGCAGACCACAAGACACTACAACTCTCCACTGGAACCAAGAGAGAATACTGCTGAGGGGTGACACTAAAACTCTGACCAATATTAACATTTAGACTGTGGGACACTAAAGTTCATTGACCCCAACTGAACGTTCAGTAACTGAGGTGGTCGAGAGAGGAAGGCTGACAGAGAGAGAGAGAGAGAGACAGGTGAGTGACAACTTGCTGACTAGAAGAGAGAAAGATGGAGAGACATAAAGGTATAGATTGAGAGGAGGAAGGAGGAGTTTGAGTGAAGAGAGGGAGGAAGATGGATGAGAGGAAGATTGACAGAGGAGGGAAGGAGGTGGGTGAACAGGAAAGAGGGAGGAGGAGAGAAAGGAGAGATGAAAGAGGGAAGGTGGAGGATCTGCTGTCCAGCTGACTGGTTGATTCAGGAGCCATAGGGAAGAGGAGGGCCGACAGTTGATTGACAGCTGACCAGATAGACCAATCAGCCGTCGGGTGCAGCTGTGCGTCCACCAGGAAGCTCTCTGCTGCGCTGGCTGCTTACAGCTTTTAGAACTTCAAAATAAAAGCGGTTTCATATTATTATACACACGCCCAGGCAAGATTTCACTGTAAACCTCCCGCTGTCTTCTCAGCCTGAACCAGGAAGTGATGCTGCAGCAGAGCGGCCCATCCTATTGGTCCAGATTAGATCCTGGTGTCTGATTGGTCACTGGTGGAAAATCTTCTCCACACAGGAAGTGACCAATTGAAATTTAAGAGCAAAATCTGAAAGTTTCTCCATCCAGAGAAACTTGTTGTTGTTGTGTTGTTGATCTGTTGTTGTTGTTGTTGTGCAGCACCAGGGAGCAGAGCCTGGTTCTCAGCAGCAGTCTGGTGTCTCTGGAGAAGAGAGAGGAGGTTCTGCAGGACAAACTGGGTTCTCTGGAGAACCAACACCTACAGGACGCAACCAAGCTGAAGAGCCAGCTGGACCAGGCCCAGGCCCGCACTCACACACTGCAGAGAGAGGTACACACACACACACACACACACACACACACAATTCCTATCATTTACATCTCTATATCATAGCAGTGATGGGACACTAGACTGTGTGTGTGTGTGTGTGTGTGTGTGTGTGTGTGTGTGTGTGTAGTATGAAGACACCCAGTCCCAGCTGTTGGACCTCCGTCAGCGCTACGAGAGAACAGAGCAGGAGAAGCTGAACATCCATCAGGAGCTGGAGCAATGCAGGAGCAACCTGAAACTACTGCAGGACAAGACCAGCACCGTGAGTCCACACACACACACACACACACACACACACACACCCTGAAACTACTGCAGGACAAGACCAGCACCGTGAGTCCACACACACACACACACACACACACACCCTGAAACTACTGCAGGACAAGACCAGCACCGTGAGTCCACACACACACACACACACACGCACACACACACACACACACCCTGAAACTACTGCAGGACAAGACCAGCACCGTGAGTCCACACACACACACACACACACACACACACACACACACACACCCTGAAACTACTGCAGGACAAGACCAGCACCGTGAGTCCACACACACACACACACACACACACACACACACACACACACACACACACACACACAGAAGATAGAGCAGTATGAGGCCAACAGTGTAAGTGTATATAAACACACATTCACATGGATGCTTGCATCAACACACAGACAGAATTAGCTTACAGTGGCATTACCCAGCAGCCTCCTCTTCCCCCTGTGGAGCCATCCATCAGGGCTGTGTGGGGGAGGAGGGGGTGATGGGGGGAGGAGGGGGGAGGTGTAGGCTCTCCGTTCACACTGCAAACGATGCTCATGTCTGTTCCAGGATGTAACCTCATCCACACCAATATCAGCTGATCATCAGAGGATCAATAACACTGTCAACGTGACGATGGAAGGTTGAGTTGTTGTGATTGGTCTCGTGTAGGTCACATGACTCGGCGTGACGTGGGTCAGAAACAACACCACTCCATTCAGACAGAATTAGGAAGTCAGCTGCAGTGTGAACGGAGCCTGAGAGGTCGACATCTTTTTACTGTGATTTTTGTTGAAGAAAACTGTTCACTTAAATTATTGATGATTTATATTGACCGATTCTTTGTACTCAGATATATGATATCGTACGGCAAACAAAATGAGACAAAAGCCATGAACTTTTTGCCTCACCAAAAGATGTGAACGGGACCGAGTTGGTTTTGTTGTGTCATGTGGTGAGTTTGACCCACAGGTCAGTTTCACTAGCTGGTCAGTCAGAACTAGTCCGGTTCAGACTAAACCACATCACTGCTGCTGATACACCAGGAGGGGACAGTGATGTCACAGCAGCCCCAAACAGGAAGTGTAACATGAAACTGAAGAATGATTGGCCGATCCTAGACCGACCACGTTGACTGGAGAGGAAATCACATTTTCTGAAGAAGAGACTGATGCTTCTCATCCAGGTCCTCATCCAGGTCCTCATCCAGGTCCTCATCCAGGTCCTCATCCAGGTCCTCATCCAGGTCCTCATCCACACCGCGTGTCGCCTGGGGCGTCCCGTGACTTGTAAGGACAAGATCATCTCTGAGCTTATCCCCGTGCGACTCAGACTCGAGGTCATTCCAGCAGTAATTCATTGTTGGTGTGCGATTTCTTTTTCCTCTAATAGGAAATGATGTGAAGTGATTCCTGTCCTGATGTGGACGCGGTGGGGGGATCTCTACAGGACGGTTGGGATGGACAGTTTTGCTTCACTGAATTAGAAACTGACGAATGTTAACTGACGAAAGTCTTGTCTAATGGGACCATGAGGTCCACATGACGCGGTGCTTCAGACGTCCAGAGGAGGGCGCTGAAGATCACCTGAAGATCACCTGAAGATCACCTGCTCTGTTGGCTCTGAGGAATGAAACGCTTTCTTGTAATATCATTTTTAAACGGTTGAGTAGGAATTTAAACGGAGCCCAGCCGTCACCAAACTCACTCAACACAGAAATGACCATAGAAAAACACAAGTTGCAGTTTGGGGGTTTTAGGTGTGGCTGCTGTGATGTCACTGTCCTCTCCTAGCTTAACCAGCTGTTAGTTTAACCAGGCGAGGGAAACCACCAATCAGAAAGCAGCAGGTCAGCCAATCACCTCCCCTCTCCTCCTCGTTAGCAGCTTCTAGATGTGACGGTGTTTTTTGTGTCAACCATCAGGTTCTGTATTCCCAAAGCTTTTCAGAATAAGAGCCCTGATCCAGTCACACGACCACATGAATTTCCCCTTTTTTAAAGTGAAAACATTGATGGTTTGAATTTTTAGTGAATTGACACGATGTGGGAAAACGTTTGGTGGAGTATCGGCGCTCATGTTTAGCATTCCTCGTTCAGATGTTCAGATGGGTGACGCTGATATCTGGGGCCAATGTGTCTTTTATTAACGATCAGATGTGATCCAGTCAGTGATCAATACTACTCTGGACTGATTCTAATGAGACATTCTGATCACATTCAAGTATGATGAATGTTTTTATTAGTAGTACTGTCATTCGTACTACTGGTATTTTCATCCTGGGTTTCAGTGGAGAGTTTGTGTCCTGATGGAGCTCCTGTGTTGGTTTCAACCAGGAATGCTAACGAGAGGTTTGACTGGCGGAGCTCTTCTTCTGTGGTGCTGCTCGGTAGACGTCTGGTGACCCTCTGTGTTCCTCTCCCTCCTTCTCTCTTTCCTTTCTTCTTTCTCATGTCTGTTCTTCCTAGTCTCTGTCTCTCTCTCTCTCTCTCTCTCTCTCTCTCTCTCTCTCTCTCTCTCTGTCTCTGTCTCTCTCTGTCTCTCTCTCTCTCTCTCTCTCTCTCTCTCTCTCTCTCTGTCTCTCTCTGTCTCTCTCTCTCTCTCTCTCTCTCTCTCTCTCTCTCTCTCTCTCTCTCTGTCTCTCTCTCTCTCTCTCTCTCTCTCTGTGTCTCTCTCTCTCTCTGTCTCTCTCTGTCTCTCTCTCTCTCTCTCTCTGTCTCTCTGTCTCTCTCTCTGTCTCTCTGTCTCTCTCTCTCTCTGTCTCTCTCTCTGTCTCTCTCTGTCTCTCTGTCTCTCTCTCTCTCTCTCTCTCTGTGTCTCTCTGTCTCTCTCTCTCTCTCTCTCTCTCTCTGTGTCTCTCTGTCTCTCTCTCTCTCTGTCTCTCTCTCTGTCTCTCTGTCTCTCTCTCTCTCTCTCTCTCTCTCTCTCTCTCTCTCTCTCTCTGTGTCTCTCTGTCTCTCTCTCTCTCTCTGTCTCTCTCTCTCTCTGTGTCTCTGTCTCTCTCTCTCTCTGTCTCTCTCTCTGTGTCTCTCTGTCTCTCTCTCTCTCTCTCTCTCTCTCTGTGTCTCTCTGTCTCTCTCTCTCTGTCTCTCTCTCTCTCTGTGTCTCTCTGTCTCTCTCTCTCTCTGTCTCTCTCTCTGTGTCTCTCTGTCTCTCTCTCTCTCTCTCTCTCTCTCTCTCTCTCTCTCTCCCCTATTTTTACCCTCCCCTCTTCCCTCCATGTTTTCAGTTGTTTGATTTTAAAGGTTGATTCAGTAGAATCAGAGCCCCCCCTCGCTCTAGCTGCTCCATCCTCCATGTTGGTTTTGGTTGATTTGCAGGCTGATTTCTTATCCCTCCTCTCTCCTCCTCTCTCCTCCTCTCTCCTCCCTCCCCCTCTCCTCTCCCTCTAGCCATCCATATTGCAGCCTGTCCAAGCCATATTCATGGGCCTTGTCCTGGCTCTGCTGTACTGGTGTTTCGGCCAGTTGTGGTAGAAAGGTATTACACCGACAGAACCTTCCTCTCTCCATCCATCCTCCATCCATCCCTCCATCCATCCCTCCATCCATCCCTCCATCCTGCTCCGGAAGGAGAGATGAGGCAGGAGAAAACACCGTCCGGGTCATTCATGAATTCGGGGCCACAGCTTATGAACCCTAACCCAGTCATGACCTGTCCCATGTCCGTTATGAGGGCAGTGATGAGGATCTGCTGCTCCATTATATATATGATGTAGATGTATAATGTCTTTGGTTGAGAAATTCATCAAAACAAATTGTGCTAAAAGAATGAAAGTAAACTATCCTGTCAGTGTGTGATGAGTATAACAGTCAGCGGTACAGCATTATTCCTGATGAGAGCCCAACCAGGTCATGGAAAAACTTTACCTCCATATGAGTTGAACCCTGAATTCTGATTGGCCGGGACGGCGTTGTCACCTCCTTTATTTCCCTTCAAGACTTCTTTCTGCATCTGCGCCATCATCGTCTTCTTCTTCATGGTGGTTCGCCTGTTACCTTTAGTAGCACTAACTAAAGCATGGCTGTCTGTCCATTGGTCAGTCTGCTTGTCAGTCACCGCTCTGCTACCATTAACACCAAAACACTTAAAGGGGCGGGGCCACGCGCCCCTCTTAAAGGGATACTTCATGTCAGCTGACGGCCAGCTGGTGGGATCAGAATACCAAGGGGGAACCGTTGTCCTTCATGCTCCCTAAACATTCCCTAACATTAGCATTGTTAGCGGTGCTGCTAGCTGCTAGCCAGTAATAGTAGTAGTACTTCTGGCTAGCTGAGCTACTTGGTTTCATTGAGGAATGTTAACACTTCCAACAACAGCTATGAAGCAGCCAGGGTGTTGAACCCATAAATGTCAGTGGGGAAAACTAACAATGCTAACATCCCATCTGTCTCAATGGGAAATGCTAGCAGTGTTGTTTTGGGTTAACTGAAGTGGCAGTAGAGGAAGTAGAAGAGAAAATAGAAAAAGGTATCCCTTTAAAGGGACGGGCTCTCACCACCCATCTGACTGTCCCTTTAAGCTGGTCACTGACTAACACTGACCTCCTGGAGTCTCCTGGAGCCTCCTGGGACCTCCTGGAGCCTCCTGGGACCTCCTGGGACCTCCTGGAGCCTCCTGGGACCTCCTGGAGCCTCCTGGAGTCTCCTGGGATCTCCTGGGATCTCCTGGAGCCTCCTGGATCCTCCTGGAGTCTCCTGGGACCTCCTGGATCCTCCTGCATGCCTCAGTCATTCACTGTCTCCTCACAGCTCCCTCTCACTATTGTTGGTGCTTCAGTCGTATTAGTTTCATCTGTAACAGGGTTGGTGTGTACTGTATGTTATTGTTTGAATTTCTATTTTTGATTCATCTTTTCTCTCCTACAGGCTTGTTGTCATCCATCTTTTCTTCCTGAATCTTGTTTTCTGACTCACTGCAGGTTTTCTGGTTTCACTTCCTCCTTTTCCTCCATTTAATGCTAAAGGTTTCTTTGCTTGCTGGTCCCTCCTCCTGTCTCCATCTTTACTCCCGTCCTCGCTGTGTTTGCTGCCTGTCTTCTGTCTGTGTTGGGAATGTCGGACCAGTTTTCCAGTCCCCTGCTGGGAAGGAAAACTGGTCTCTAATCCGTTTCCTGCTCCGGCTCTTTTACTTTGCTGCCTCCTGTTCTTTCTTTACTCCTGTCTGTCTTTTCTTTATTAACCTCCTTTGTTATTTTCAGTTGTCCTCTCTTCCTCTCCTCCTCTTCCGTCTTCCTCTCCTGGTTTCAGTCCAGTAAAGGACGAGATGCTGCAAACTAACTTCATTTTCTTTGTCTCTCCTGTGTGTGTGTGTGTGTGTGTGTGTGTGCGTGTGCGTGTGCGCGTGTGCGTGTGCGTGTGCGTGTGCGTGTGCGTGTGCGCGTGTGCGTGTGCGTGCGTGCGTGTGCGTGTTGTGTCTCTCTCTGACAGAGCGGCTGGAGCCCCTGGATGCCGGTCGTCGCGGTGATGGTCGCCGTGACAGCAGCAGTCCTCTACCCCAACCTCTCCAAGAGCAGCTCCACCTAGAACACACACACACACACACACACACACACACACACACACACACACACACACACACACACACACACACACACACACACACACACACACACACACACCATAATGGAACAGAAAGGACAGTTTCTAAGAGCGCATGTTGGCTGCATCCTGGACACACACATGTACGCGCGCGCACACACACACACACACACACACACACACACACACACACAGCGCTGTGAGGAGAGCATCACTGCTTTACTTGTATAAAGTGTAATTGTACATAATTGTAGAGACAGAGGGAATATAAAGGTTGTGTTTCTACAGAGGATCTTTGGGGTTCCTTATTTCCTTTCATTTGGTTTTGGTTTTTTTCCTCCATTCTCTCGGTTGTGGGGAGTTTTGGTTTCACCGCGGCCTTGGGGAGGCTCTCTGGGTACCACGCTGTTCTGCAGCAGGCCGGTTTCCATAGTAACCTGCTGAGACGAAGCTCGTCTTCGTCCTGTCGTTAACAAGCGGAGCGGAGGTGAACGGTGACGCTTCGCCCGTTCGCCTCGGGGAAGGTGGTGTAAGTACGAGGGTTCGACCGATGGGGGTTTCCGAAGGCCGACGCCAATATCTTTATCGCGCTCACAAAGCACCACAGAAGAAGAGCTCTGAGCCACTACCAGTTACCATTCTCATCCTGAACGCTAGTCGGTTACTTCTCCACACCAGGACAAAATTTTCACCTTTTTCTTAAGACGCTCGTTAGCATCGTTAGCATCGTTAGCATTCCTCATTGAAATCAATCAACACCAGCTAGCTGCGGCTACCTGGTACTAGTTAGACCGATGTGGGTTTTTGAAGGCCAAAACTGATATTTTTGGATTGAAGCTGCAGATATTTTAGTAGATATTTTGTGCCCATTTTCAAAGACCAAAATATTTCATGTATTCAGCGTTTCTCCCACAGTTTGATTCTTGAACAGAATTGAACTAAAACTCTCCCTTGAAACCCAGGATGATACCTAGCGTATCAATTATCACTTCTACAATAGATATGTAATCAATCAGACGAGACCAGATCCTACTGTCGGCCCCAGATATCGGTCCAACCCCAGTAAAGACACATTACTGCTGTTAACAGCTCCTCCACCCTGGTGGCTTCATTACTTACTGCTACTAACTCAGTATTAGTGTGTACTTGTTAACACACCAGTAGTGTTGGTCTGAAGGCGGTTTTGTGAAAGCCCAGCTCTGGTCTGTTGTGTTCTGTTGTTTCTAGTCGGCCATGTTGGATATTTAACGTGGCGTGGGGAGGGGGGGGGGGGCGTCTGCTGTCCAAGCCAAATGATAAAAACCTGATTTATTTTCTATTTTTGGGCACAACAGGGGTCAACGTGCCTCTGATGTAACTAACACCAGAGTTTGTATGTGTGTAGACAAACACGGACACAACCACACACACACACGTTATACACACACACACACACACACACCTATAGTTTGGACTGCCGGAGGCCTGTCAAAGTGTAGAGCGGTTAACTAACTTAACTAACCCGCCACGTTGGAAGAAGAAAAACATTCAAAAGATTTTAACTTTGCCGCCTTTTCTTCAGAGTGTATACAGGACAACGGAAACACAAATACTGAGGAAGTATACTATATACTCATAGTATACTACTGTATACTATGAGCCCTTTAATAGGAAGACCAGGAAGGAAGACGCGGCAACGTTCTGATCTGATGATGTCATCAGTCCTCCAACATGGCGGCGTGTCCGTCTCCACATGGTGCAGGCCTGGCTGCTGTTCAGTGGGAACTAAGTTATTTGGTTGTGCGTGTGTGTGTGTGCGTGTGTGTGTGTGTGTGTGTGTGTGTGTGAACAGCGTCTCATCGTCGGTGTTCTTGTCTCTTGTCTTGTTTCTGTGTTTAAAAAACGACAACGAGCAAAATATTCCTGATGTTGAAAGAGAAAAACACTACAGGAGAGAGAATTGTAAAATAAAATGGAATGATGTGCTACTAGACTTATTTTGTTATAAATGTTTAGAGATGATATGAGAGCTATGTAGAGGTGATGATGATGATGATGAAGATGAAGATGTGTTGAATATGCAGAGGGACGTTTGGATTAAAGTTGTAGCAAGCTGACCCACCAAACCAGTTTCAAGTCTCTTCTGTCCATTAGTCACCCAGAGGAGCTTCATGTTCACTTGACCAGTACCACACAGTCTACTGGGAGCTGACCAGTACCACCACACAGTCTACTGGGAGCTGACCAGTACCACACAGTCTACTGGGAGCTGACCAGTACCACCACAGTCTACTGACCAGTACCACACAGTCTACTGGGAGCTGACCAGTACCACCACAGTCTACTGGGAGCTGACCAGTACCACCACAGTCTACTGACCAGTACCACACAGTCTACTGGGAGCTGACCAGTACCACCACAGTCTACTGGGAGCTGACCAGTACCACCACAGTCTACTGACCAGTACCACACAGTCTACTGGGAGCTGACCAGTACCACCACAGTCTCTACTGGTTTAACCTCAAGGCTTCCAATGGCCATGCGTCCATGATGGAGATGGTTGGATCTTCTGTGGGTTCTATTGTTTAATATTGAATGTTTATCTGTTTTTCATGGCTCAGTATCTATACCTGTTAGCTAACTGGCTAGCCATGCTACCAGTATCTATACCTGTTAGCTAACTGGCTAGCCATGCTACCAGTATCTATACCTGTTAGCTAACTGGCTAGCCATGCTACCAGTATCTATACCTGTTAGCATTACAGCGCGGCCCAGCTAACTAACTAAAAGGTAGCATGGCTAACATGATAGGTTAAATGTACAATAGATGTAGAACTTCAACTGATCATCTAACGTTTGGTCTTGTATTATTGTACTTTTTAAAGCTCTCTGACAAGTCGTGTGATCAAATCATTGGTGAGGCAAAATAAGAGTGACAGCTGATTTATACCAATCAAAAAAGACCCAGCTGATTGGCCCCGCCCCGGCACACCTGAGCCTCGTTTTGACCGGGCTGTGATTGGTGAAAATAATCAGACGTCACTTCTTGAAATGCTTTCTGAGAGGTTTCGATGTTTGAAAGATTTGATACTGGGGACTTTAAAGGATCAATAGAATAACTTTGTCTTTGGCTTCACCGTGGTTGCATTAAAAACAACAATCATCATGGACACAAACAGACAACAGGACACTACATAACCCCACACAACACACACAACACAACAGAACTTCAAGTACAAAGTGTCAAGCAAGATTAGGGAACTGACTAAAGGCTGGATCCTCTACATTACAGAAATATTGATTAATGAACTTCAGCTCATGATTCCCTAAAATGTGTTCACAGGGTTTTGGACGTGAGTCGTGGTTTGTGTTTCCTCTCTGCCTAAAAATAAAGTGGAGATTCGTTTCCTCCAGTGGAAGTTGTGTTGGGACAGATAAACGTCTATCAGCTGTTCTAACGTCTCTACTGTCATCAAACCTCTGAGGACGAAGGAGGACGAGAGACAAAAGTTGTTTTTACATTCCAGGCATCTGGCAGACGCTTTTATCCAAAGCGACTTACAATAAGTTCATTTCCTTCCTAAACAAGCATCTAAGAGCAGAACCGCTGCTGAGGTAAAAGTGCAATAAGTTAGATACCTACTTTTTATTTAAATAAGTAAATCTAATAAACAAGATCTAAGACAAACAAGTGCTTTTCCACCACAGGAACTATCCAGGTACTATTGATGCTTAGTTCCAGGAACTCTGAGCTTTCCCACCGGGGAACTACAACAAAATAGTTCCTGCTAGCGAGGTGCTGCTGTCTGGGGGACCAGGAACCGTTACGCTACTGAACAACGCTGATGGGTCAACACCAGCTAGCGCCATATTTAAATACCGGCTTATTCTGTTTCCAAAACTATTCTAATATCATGTTCATACCAAAGTGAATCAGAAAGTTTTATTGCCAAATATGTTTTCACATACAAGGAATTTGACTTGGTGTTCGGTGCATAACAAACATAACAGAAGAATAAAAACAAAACAAGAATAAAAGCAAGTACTGTAAAAGGCAAAGGTCAAGAATACAATAGAAAATAGAGAAATTCACATGAAATATGAAAAGATATAAGAAATAAGAAAATGACAATAAAATGAATATGTGCCATATAAACAATGAACAATAAAGATCAACACCATCGCTGCTGTTGAGGTCGGTGCTGAGGAGGTTCAGCCTGGACTCCAGATCCTCACCTACAGGTGGACCGTCCAGACGATCCTGGCTGGCAGCATCACGGCCAGGGTGGTCAGGTCAGACGGTGGTCAGGTCAGACGGTGGTCAGGTCAGACGGTGTTCAGGTCAGAGGGTGGTCAGGTCAGACGGTGTTCAGGTCAGAGGGTGGTCAGGTCAGACGGTGTTCAGGTCAGACGGTGGTCAGGTCAGAGGGTGGTCAGGTCAGACGGTGGTCAGGTCAGACGGTGTTCAGGTCAGAGGGTGGTCAGGTCAGAGGGTGGTCAGGTCAGACGGTGGTCAGGTCAGAGGGTGGTCAGGTCAGACGGTGGTCAGGTCAGAGGGTGGTCAGGTCAGACGGTGGTCAGGGTGGTCAGGTCAGAGGGTGGTCAGGTCAGACGGTGTTCAGGTCAGATGGTGTTCAGGTCAGAGGGTGGTCAGGTCAGAGGGTGTTCAGGTCAGACGGTGGTCAGGTCAGAGGGTGTTCAGGTCAGAGGGTGGTCAGGTCAGACGGTGGTCAGGTCAGACGGTGTTCAGGTTAGACGGTGGTCAGGTCAGACGGTCAGGGTGGTCAGGTCAGACGGTGGTCAGGTCAGACGGTGTTCAGGTCAGAGGGTGGTCAGGTCAGACGGTGTTCAGGTCAGAGGGTGGTCAGGTCAGACGGTGGTCAGGTCAGATGGTGGTCAGGTCAGACGGTGTTCAGGTCAGGGTGGTCAGGTCAGACGGTGGTCAGGTCAGAGGGTGGTCAGGTCAGATGGTGGTCAGGTCAGACGGTGTTCAGGTCAGATGGTGGTCAGGTCAGATGGTGTTCAGGTCAGAGGGTGGTCAGGTCAGAGGGTGTTCAGGTCAGACGGTGGTCAGGTCAGACGGGTGTTCAGGTCAGAGGGTGGTCAGGTCAGACGGTGGTCAGGTCAGACGGTGTTCAGGTTAGACGGTGGTCAGGTCAGACGGTGTTCAGGTCAGAGGGTGGTCAGGTCAGACGGTGGTCAGGTCAGACGGTGTTCAGGTCAGAGGGTGGTCAGGTCAGACGGTGTTCAGGTCAGAGGGTGGTCAGGTCAGACGGTGGTCAGGTCAGATGGTGGTCAGGTCAGACGGTGTTCAGGTCAGGGTGGTCAGGTCAGACGGTGGTCAGGTCAGAGGGTGGTCAGGTCAGATGGTGGTCAGGTCAGACGGTGTTCAGGTCAGAGGTGGTCAGGTCAGAGGGTGGTCAGGTCAGAGGGTGGTCAGGTCAGACGGTGGTCAGGTCAGACGGTGGTCAGGTCAGACGGTGTTCAGGTCAGAGGGTGGTCAGGTCAGACGGTGGTCAGGTCAGACGGTGTTCAGGTCAGAGGGTGGTCAGGTCAGACGGTGGTCAGGTCAGACGGTGTTCAGGTCAGACGGGTGGTCAGGTCAGACGGTGTTCAGGTCAGAGGGTGGTCAGGTCAGACGGTGGTCAGGTCAGACGGTGTTCAGGTCAGAGGGTGGTCAGGTCAGACGGTGGTCAGGTCAGAGGGTGGTCAGGTCAGAGGGTGGTCAGGTCAGAGGTGGTCAGGTCAGACGGTGTTCAGGTCAGAGGGTGGTCAGGTCAGACGGTGGTCAGGTCAGAGGGTGGTCAGGTCAGGGTGGTCAGGTCAGACGGTGTTCAGGTCAGAGGGTGGTCAGGTCAGATGGTGGTCAGGTCAGAGGGTGTTCAGGTCAGACGGTGTTCAGGTCAGACGGTGTTCAGGTCAGACGGTGTTCAGGTCAGATGGTGTTCAGGTCAGACGGTGTTCAGGTCAGAGGGTGGTCAGGTCAGATGGTGGTCAGGTCAGACGGTGGTCAGGTCAGAGGGTGGTCAGGTCAGAAGGTGGTCAGGTCAGACGGTGTTCAGGTCAGAGGGTGGTCAGGTCAGACGGTGTTCAGGTCAGAGGGTGGTCAGGTCAGATGGTGGTCAGGTCAGAGGGTGGTCAGGTCAGAGGGTGTTCAGGTCAGAGGGTGGTCAGGTCAGACGGTGTTCAGGTCAGAGGGTGGTCAGGTCAGACGGTGGTCAGGTCAGACGGTGTTCAGGTCAGGGTGTCAGGTCAGACGGTGGTCAGGTCAGACGGTGTTCAGGTCAGAGGGTGGTCAGGTCAGACGGTGGTCAGGTCAGACGGTGTTCAGGTTAGACGGTGGTCAGGTCAGACGGTGTTCAGGTCAGAGGGTGGTCAGGTCAGACGGTGGTCAGGTCAGACGGTGTTCAGGTCAGAGGGTGGTCAGGTCAGACGGTGTTCAGGTCAGAGGGTGGTCAGGTCAGACGGTGGTCAGGTCAGATGGTGGTCAGGTCAGACGGTGTTCAGGTCAGGGTGGTCAGGTCAGACGGTGGTCAGGTCAGAGGGTGGTCAGGTCAGATGGTGGTCAGGTCAGACGGTGTTCAGGTCAGATGGTGGTCAGGTCAGAGGGTGGTCAGGTCAGAGGGTGGTCAGGTCAGACGGTGGTCAGGTCAGATGGTGGTCAGGTCAGACGGTGTTCAGGTCAGAGGGTGGTCAGGTCAGACGGTGGTCAGGTCAGACGGTGTTCAGGTCAAAGGGTGGTCAGGTCAGACGGTGTTCAGGTTAGACGGTGGTCAGGTCAGACGGTGTTCAGGTCAGACGGGTGGTCAGGTCAGACGGTGGTCAGGTCAGACGGTGTTCAGGTCAGAGGGTGGTCAGGTCAGACGGTGTTCAGGTCAGCACAACGCATCACCAGGACTGAGCTGCCAGGCATCCAGGACCTCTCCAGCCAGCGCTGCAGGAGGAAGGCCCAGTGGATCCTCTCTCCAGACGTTTCACCTCCTACCGTCTGGCAGGCGGTACAGGAGCATCCGGACCCGAACCAGCAGGTCCACAGACAGGTTTTACCCACAGACAGGTTTTACCCACAGACAGGTTTTACCCACAGACAGGTTTTACCCACAGACAGGTTTTACCCACAAGCCATCAGGCTACTGAACTGCTGACAGTAAAGTACTGTTCTTCCTCTTAGTATTACATGTTACATGTTTAGTCTTGTAAATAACTATTATTCTTTTTATTATATTTTATTCTTCTTAGGTAAATACTCATATTATTTATACTACACTGCTCTTTGCACCTTATTACCATTTCAATACTGTTTTATTTTTCTTTAATCACTTATTTGTCTTATTTTAAGGTGAATTGGCTCTGAGACCAGAATTTCATTACTGGTAAAGATGTTTGCATTGTTATCGAGTATATGACAATAAACTTGAAACTTCTAATCATCACCCAGTGAGATAATAAGCAACACCCAGGGGTGTCACGCCCACCCTCCCCTCCCCTCCCCTCCCCTCCCCTCCCCTCTCCCGCGACTGTCACCGTGCAGAAATGAACCATGAAGATTCAATTCTGTTGAGACGGACAGAAACACAACCAGCTGTTCAGAGCTGAGGACCTCCAAGATGGCTGCCAGAGGGGGCGGGACTACATCACCTGAAAAGAATGAAGCAGCTGGAAATGTTCAGAGAGTCAACAGCAGCCTGGAGGATGATGATGATGATGATGATGATGATGATGAAGATATTTCTACATGTTTTGTTGTGGCTCCTCACGGTGACTTCATCAGCCTGAACACAACAGAGGTGGTGTAATAGCTCAGATGATAGATGATGGGGAAAATAAATAGAGAAGGACTTAACCATTAATTCTGAATGGTTAGCTTTAAATACTATAATATATAAATACACACTGCTAATACCTGCATGACGTAACACACACACACAAAGAATGTCAGCGAGATGAAGCAATGATACTTGAATGAGAAGTGGCAGTGAGAGACTCAGGTCTGGACCACAAACACATCAATCATCTGAGTCACGATGTCATGATGTCATCTTCACTGTCTCAACATGTAGACGGACTCAAGAGTCGTGTGCCTGAACTGACTGAGGATCAGCAGGTTTGTGTGAAACTGAATCAAATAAAACTAAAATAAAGAGATTGAATAATTAAATGTTCCTATTTGTTTTGGTTTTGTCTCAAACTGATGAAACTGATTATCTGTTTCAGTCGATGTGATGAGTCGGTTCTATTTTACTATTATTAATATAATACTAATATGATTAATAACACCATTTAAATTAAATGAACCTCATCTACAACCAAACATACTGAAAAGAATCTAACAAATAAATGAAGTGTTTTCACTGGTTCAGACTAATAATAATGGAGAATAAATATACAGAAATAAAACACTAATACAAATATAATGGATTTAAAATACGTGGCATTTCCTCTTTAAATGTCAAATTTAAATTGAATTAAATAACATTTAACGGCTGGAGGACTAACGTAGACCTGGAGGAACAGAGATGGGAGAAGAAAGAAGAGCGCTCACTCTGTCTCTGTTGAACTCAATAGACACATCTACAAAACTATACACTACACAACTACTCTACACAACTATACAACACACAACTACACACTAGACAACTATACAACACTCTGATCAATGAATTGACGTTAATGGAAAGCTAACCCGATGTTCTGTTGTTGCAGAAAGATTATTTTTATTATTCTTTTATTATGTTTTATTATTTTTTGACATCCAGAGATGAAATGCAATTTTCCCTGACAAGACCTTTCAGTTGCCATGGTGACGGCTGTGTGCACGGGGAGGGGCACCGCCCACTTCTACTTTCTTATGGACCAGAAGGTGTATAGTTTTTTCAATAAAACACATTGAGTCATTTGTGTTCTCAGACGTGGACGATCTTTGAGAACGGGAGGCGTTCGACGTCACCCAGTTGCCTTCACGGCTGTTGGAAATCATGACGAGTTTCATTTAGTCCCAACAAACTGGTCAATTTGTACCAGTGTAGTGAACCTATGTGACTGGGAAAGGACATTTTCAGTGTCGGTGTCAACAGCTGATTTATTGTTTACATTATTTGTTGGCATTCTCTGGAAATATGAGAGATCACACTTATTTTATGTGACTGTTTTCTGTCTTGCTGTGCAACTGTAATATTCATCTTGGTGCTGTTTCAACCTGGTCTCCCTTGAAAAATAAGATTTTTAATCTCAATGGGATTTTATTTATTTAATTGATGAAGATTGATAAGATGCATCTGATTGATAAGATGAAATAAAACAAACAAATTAATAACAATTAACACTGTTGTATGTTTCTGTTTCCACTCTTTGTTTAAAACTTCCCTTGATCCAATGAATTAAATCAAATTTAATGATGTTCTCCTCTTTGTTCTAAAATTAATCAATATCCATCAAAGGGTTCATGTATCAACTGGAAGATTAAAAAGATTAAGACTGGGTGTTCCAGTCTGTTGAAGGAACACCAGTTTATAATGAATAAGCACCAAACTGGCCATTTCCACTGTGATGGGATGGAAACAGCACGAGTGTAAGATAAGAGGACAGAGGGGCTAACAGAGTTAGCTCGTCACCAAGCTCGGCTCACTGGGACTGAACACCTCTGCAACTGGATCCTGGGCTTCTTGACGGGCCGCCTCCAGGTGGTGAGGGTAGGCGATAAAACCTCCAACACTCGGACCCTAAACATGGGAGCGCCCCCTGGAGCACACACAGCGACACCGTTGTGAAGTGTATGGAGGTCCTGTATGAAGGTCCTCCATACAGGACCTCCATACAGGACCTCCATACAGGACCTCCATGCAGGACCTCCATGCAGGACCTCCATGCAGGACCTCCATACAGGACCTCCATACAGGACCTCCATACAGGACCTCCATGCAGGACCTCCATACAGGACCTCCATACAGGACCTCCATACAGGACCTCCATACAGGACCTCCATACAGGACCTCCATGCAGGACCTCCATGCAGGACCTCCATACAGGACCTCCATACAGGACCTCCATACAGGACCTCCATACAGGACCTCCATGCAGGACCTCCATGCAGGACCTCCATACAGGACCTCCATGCAGGACCTCCATACAGGACCTCCATGCAGGACCTCCATACAGGACCTCCATGCAGGACCTCCATGCAGGACCTCCATACAGGACCTCCATGCAGGACCTCCATGCAGGACCTCCATACAGGACCTCCATACAGGACCTCCATACAGGACCTCCATACAGGACCTCCATGCAGGACCTCCATGCAGGACCTCCATACAGGACCTCCATGCAGGACCTCCATACAGGACCTCCATGCAGGACCTCCATACAGGACCTCCATACAGGACCTCCATGCAGGACCTCCATACAGGACCTCCATACAGCTTCTTCCCCCAACGCTGCTGCACAGCTGACCGATGGCGTCCCTGTCGATCTCCTCATCCCTGACCTGCACCGCCAGACTCGACCACCCACCTGCCTCATCCTGCTTACACACTTTACTCTTATATTTTTGATATTTACATCTTGAATGTACTGTGTATTGTTGCCCTTTAATTATACACAAGTGCACTATTTGTCAACCTGTACTTATATACTATATATACACTTTTTTAAACATATTTATTTTTATTCTGTCGTGTGTTATTTTTCTACTTTCTTAAATTTAATCTAATGTTTTTGCACTGTAGGTAGGGCTTGTAAGTAATTCATTATATGGAACACACCTGCTGTATCTACTACATGTGACAGATAAACTTGACTTGAGTTTCACATTTTTGAAACTGAAAACTTTGCTAGCTTGATGACATCAGCTCAATGTGGTAAATGCTAAATGTGTGTATGTATAATTTCTGGAAGCAACAATATTTTACCTGGGGAATTAATCTCATAATTAATCTGACATTTTATCTTTGGCTTCCTGTGGAGGGCAGCAATGCGCCTGAGCGTGTAGTCGCTCTCAAAGTAAAAGGGGGAAAAAGTCCGATTTTCCGAGGAAACACGTGAACGCATCACCAGCCAGACTCTGGACTGTGGAGCGGCGGAACTCCAGAGCAACTCCATCCTGCACGGAGGAAACACCGAGCACGGAGGAAACACCGAGCACGGAGGAAACACCGAGCACGGAGGAAACACCGAGCCCTGGACGGGAGGAAGTTCACGTCTCTTTCTGACACGTTCCAAGTCCGAGTGAGAGTCAAACCCTTCAGACGAGATGCCGGCCACAGAGAAGGACCTGGCCGAGGACGCGCCGTGGAAGAAGATCCAGCAGAACACCTTCACACGCTGGATCAACGAGCACCTGAAGAGCGTCAACAAGCGGATCGGGGACCTGCAGCTGGACCTGGGCGACGGCCTGCGGCTCATCGCCCTGCTGGAGGTCCTCAGCCACAAGAAGATGTACAGAAAGTACCACCCCAGGCCCACCTTCCGGCAGATGAAGCTGGAGAACGTGTCGGTGGCCCTGGAGTTCCTGGACAAGGAGAACATAAAGTTGGTCTCCATAGGTGAGTCTCCTTAAACCTGTGGCCGGGGGCCCAAAATGAGCCGTGGGCGTGTTACCGGAGGGTCCCCACATGGCGGCAGGACGAGTCCTACCAACGCGTTTTATTCAGACTAATGTTACCTGGTTTACCGGTTGTGCTCCGGTGTGGCGGGACGGACTTTGTCAGCCCAGATTCCATTTAAACTCTCAGTTTAGTTTCGACTCGCTTGTCGGTAAATACAGACACAGAATCAGAATATGACTCGACATGTTTTCTGAATCCATAAAGATAATCCAAGCAGCGTTTAGTTCAATACGATCTCAGTTTCTACCGGCGGGGGGGGGCGGAGGCGAACCGGTTCTTCTCTGTTCAGCCTTCAAACAGCCGCACCGGGCCGCACCGGGCCGCACCGGCCGGTCTCCTCGGACTCAGTAGAGACAAGTCGGGTTTCTCGGTGTCGATAAGCACGAGCACTTTAAAATGCGGGTTTGTGAATGCAGTTTGGCTGGACCGGAGGCCCCGGACCCCCGGACCCCCGGGCCCCCGGGCCCCCGGGCCCCACATCACAAGAGCAGCAGTGTGTTTTTAACGAGCCTGGCCCCCCGTGGAGAGGCGCCCCCCCCCCTTAGAGACTAAACTGGTTATTAGTGGTTTGTCAGATGAAGTGGACACAAAGACCTGAATCACTCTGGTGTTGTCCCAGCCAACATCCATCCATCTATCTATCATCTATCATCTATCTATCATCTATCTATCTATCTATCTATCATCTATCTATCTATCTATCTATCTATCTATCTATCTATCTATCTATCTATCTATCTATCATCTATCTATCTATCTATCTATCTATCATCTATCATCTATCTATCATCTATCTATCTATCTATCTATCTATCTATCTATCATCTATCTATCTATCTATCTATCTATCTATCTATCTATCTATCATCTATCTATCTATCTATCTATCTATCTATCTATCATCTATCTATCTATCTATCTATCTATCTATCTATCTATCTATCTATCTATCATCTATCGATCATCTATCATCTATCTATCTATCTATCTATCTATCATCTATCTATCTATCTATCATCTATCTATCTATCTATCATCTATCGCTATGACATCACTTGATTAGTTTAAATGTTGTTTAGTTCATTTAAATTGACCGAGTCTCCTACCCATAATGCCTTGTGTTCTCTTGTTAGAGGACTGAGACGTTTTCAGGTGAATGTTGTTGTTCTCACCTGGAGACCAACCAGCTAGAGAGGTTAACAAACCCACCAGAACACGCTGGCTGTGAACGCAGCCTGAATCTTTCTACCTGCAGCGCTAAGCGAGTCTTTATCCGTCTATTCATCAATAGGCAGTAAAGCACTTGACACTTTCATCCTACACACACACACACACACACACACACACACACACACACACACACACACACACTCTCTGTTGCTTTTGTAACAAGCATCTGATGCCTGTATGGGTGACATCATGTCTGAGGTTAGGCCAGGTGTGTGTGTGTGTGTGTGTGTGTGTGTGTGTGTGTGTGTGTGTGTGTGTGTGTGTGTGTGTGTGTGTGTGTGTGTGTGTGTGTGTGTGTGTGTGTGTGTGTGTGTGTGTGTGTGTGTGTGTGTGTGTGTGTGTGTGTGTGTGTGTGTGTGTGTGTGTGCGTGCGTGCGTGCGTGCGTGTGTGTGTGTGTGTGTGACAGGTTTTTTCACTTAACTGAAGGCTGGATGTCTAACGGACGTTTCTCTCATAATTCTTCTGGATTATTTCTGTGGTTTTTGTTGACCAGCGGAGAGACAGACAGAACAGAGCAGAGAGACAGACAGGACAGAGCAGAGAGACAGACAGGACAGAGCAGAGAGACAGGTCGACAGGCTGCATGCGATTCGTTTAGCTGTCACTCTCATGCGACGCGAGCCGAGAGCCGGTTCTCACGCTGGGGCCCGGGGCCCCTCAGGTGGTCGCAAGATGATCTGTCTTGGAACCCGGAGGAAGATATTCCTTTATTTTGGTCTCCGTGATGAAGAGTGAGGAAATCTTCATATATGATGTGTGTTGGTCCAAGATACTCAGATCTACTAAGGTTCAGTCACAGACTAACAGACAGGAAAACTGAGATTAAAGCCTCTTGAATTTTCCATTGTAATGAATTAAAAAAAGTATCTAGATTATTTGCTCAAAAATGCCGTCCAGCACAAATGGCATTTAAGCAGCTTGATGTCGAAACCTTTTTTCTTTGGAGACAATTTGGTGCAATTTGAACCACTCCTGTAGAATCACCCTCATAAACCAGAGATACAAAACATACGAGAGTGAAAATGAAACGACAGACGGTATCAATAAAGTTTACAAATGAGTATTTAAAAGGGAGCAAGCATCAGGAGGAAGTCAGTCAGCTCAGGTCAGAGTTGAGGGATCAGTCGGACCGAACAGGAGCGATGGAGGTCCGACCGAGACCACCTCCAGGACCGAGACCACCTCCAGGACCGAGACCACCTCCAGGACCGAGACCACCTCCAGGACCGAAGACAGCCGAGGAGCGACCAGACGAAGGCGTGGCTGATTTCCTCCGAGGGAACCGAGTGGAAAAAACAGGACTGTAAAATAAAGGATCTTCGGCTTCCTCCAGTGTTACTAAACCACGTCATCATCATCACCGTCCTGCGGGACACGAGGGAATCTCTTGAAAGGTTAAAAAACAGACATAGTAAAACGTTTATGTTCTTGTGAGAATTTATGAAGACAAATGTAGTTTTTTGAAGAACTACCTGAAGTCCAAGACGTTAAATACGTTACGACCCTCCACTCTTAATGTGCCTGTTCACGACCAACTGCTGTCCGGGTCTATTGACTCATTACCCATCATTCCTGTTGACAAGACAGGAAGTGGCTGACTGATACAATGGGAGGGTTAATTCAGGTACTTCCTGCCTGCCTTGTCCTTCTTCCTGTTGCTGTTTTGCCACACAGGAATAGAAAGTTCTGGAAAGAGTCCGGCTGCGTTTCCATCAGCTGAGTTCATTTCCAAATTTTGGTAAAAAAAGCAAAAGTTTTCATCATGAGAATCAGAATCAGGTTTGTTGCCAAATATGTTTTCACATACAAGGAATTTGACATGGTGATCGATGCGTAACAATAAACAATAAACAATAAACAATAATAAAGCAAACGCAGCAAGAGAAGAATAAAAACAATAACGACAATCAACAATCATACAGATGAAATCCATCAGAGGAGAGAGAGAGATCGACAGGAGATAGACCAGAATGCAATGCAGTAGCAAGATAGACCAGAATGCACTGCAGTAGCCGAGATGGACCAGAGACACTAGAGACTGGGGATTGGGGATAGAGATTGGGACTAGAGGCCGGGGACTAGAGACTGGGACTAGAGACTGGGACTAGAGACTGGGGACTAGAGGCTGGGGACTAGAGGCTGGGGACTAGAGGCCGGGGACTAGAGGCCGGGGACTAGAGGCTGGGGACTAGAGGCCGGGGACTAGAGACTGGGGACTAGAGACTGGGACTAGAGACTGGGACTAGAGACTGGGGACTAGAGGCTGGGGACTAGAGGCTGGGGACTAGAGGCTGGGGACTAGAGGCTGGGGACTAGAGGCCGGGGACTAGAGGCTGGGGACTAGAGGCCGGGGACTAGAGACTGGGGACTAGAGGCTGGGGACTAGAGGCTGGGGACTAGAGGCCGGGGACTAGAGGCTGGGGACTAGAGGCTGGGGACTAGAGGCCGGGGACTAGAGACTGGGGACTAGAGGCTGGGGACTAGAGGCTGGGGACTAGAGGCCGGGGACTAGAGACTGGGGACTAGAGGCTGGGGACTAGAGGCTGGGGACCAGGGTTGGAGCCTCATGGTCGATGTTGTTGTTCCTGTTTCAAGACGTCTTGCTGTCTCACTGGCTGGTCAAGTTTCGCTCCAGTGAAGATTTCAAGATTACGTCAGATTCATGATGGATTAAATCTGTACGATGAATGGGAAAAATGCCAAATATGTCCACACACACACACACACACACACACACACACACACACACACACACACACACACACACCCCACCCCCCACCTTGTCATGGAGGTGAGGTATCTAACAGACCAACAACACAATCCCTCTATTAACTCCTCCTCCTTCTTTCTTCTCATCCTTTCCTCCTTCGCTCCTCCTCTGGATCAACATGGCTGATAATACTGATAATACTGACTGACTAGTTGACTGACTAGTTGACTGACTAGTTGACTGACTAGTTGACTGACTCTCAGAAATGGCTGTCAGTGTGGGTACTGTTGTGGTCTCACTGTGTGGACCTACAGTCATTTCCTCTTTTTACATCACTGAGCTCCAACCCTGGTCCCCAGCCTCTAGTCCCCAGTCTGTATCCCCAGTCTCCAGTACCCAGACTCTAGTCCCCGGTCTCCAGTCCCCGGTCTCTAGTCCCCGGTCTCTAGTCCCCAGTCTCTAGTCCCCAGTCTCTAGTCCCCAGTCTCTAGTCCCCGGTCTCTAGTCCCCGGTCTCTAGTCCCCAGTCTCCAGTCTCTAGTCTCTAGTCCCCGGTCTCTAGTCCCCGGTCTCTAGTCCCCGGTCTCTAGTCTCCAGTCTCCAATCTCTAGTCCCCAGTCCCCGGTCTCTAGTCCCCGGTCTCCAGTCTCTAGTCCTGGTCTCTAGTCCCCGGTCTCTAGTCCCCAGTCTCCAATCTCTAGTCCCCAGTCTCCAATCTCTAGTCCCCAGTCCCCGGTCTCTAGTCCCCGGTCTCTAGTCCCCGGTCTCTAGTCCCCGGTCTCTAGTCCCCGGTCTCTAGTCCCCAGTCCCCGGTCTCCAGTCCCCGGTCTCCAGTCCCCGTCCCCAGGGGGTGTGGGTGTGGGTGGGGGTGTGGGTGGGTGGGTAGGTGGGTGTGGGTGTGTGTTGCTAGCTCTGAGAACCAGCCCAACAGGATCTGTTGCTGGTGGTTGTGACCTCAGACTCTGTGACCTTGCGTGTACACACACACACACACACACACACACACACACACACACACACACACACACACACACTACACTGACTTGGCAGGCTACTCCTAAACCTCAACTCTCTCTCTCTCTCTCGTTGCCACGGTGATGTGTGTCAACAGTAGTTGGCTTGTTGAACTCTGACTGACAGCTGATAAATGTTTGCTTTCAGTCTAGCAGCCTAATGCATCTTCTCCTCTCCTCTCCTCTTTGTTTCCTCTCCTCTCCTCCTCTCTCCTCTCCTCTCCTCTCCTCCTCTCTCCTCTCCTCTTTGTTTCCTCTCCTCTCCTCCAGAGTATTGGTCATCAGATCTTGAACAGGTTTTGGTATTCTCTCTATTTTCTTTATGTCTGGAGTGAGAAAATGTTTTCTTGTCTGTTTCTTTTGTTCCACATTGGATGTGAAGTCTTTTACTTCTTTCTAACTTATTATTTTTATTTTTATGGCAACTAGTTTAGCAGGTTTATAGTCACGGAGTCTGTATCTAGTGAATGTTTGTCTTTATTTTGATGGTTCCAATTGAAATTCTCTGTCTAGTAATCTGGTTTATTATGTAAAGTTTATTATTTTTGTCATCATCTCGGGATGTGAATATGATTTCCTGTGTAAAGATTCAGAAATACAGAAAGACTGACATCACTTAGCTTGTTACATGGGAAACATTGTTCTTTACTTTCATGGCAATAAAGCACATTGAATACTGAGAGAGTGGGACACACACACACACACACACACACACACACACACACACACACACACACACACACACACACACACACACACACACACACAGAGGGGGGTGGACTGATTGACAGAAAGGGGAGAAAAGCGTCCCAAGGTCAACACACGATGGAGCACATTCCACCTGTTGTCCCGGCAACCTGAGTACACAGAGTTTGCAATTGGCTGGCGGTGGCTAGTTGGGGGTGTGGCCTTAAACAGGAAGTGTCAAATTACCCAGAAGACCCACAGCTGCCTCATGCTGCATTTAGGTCCTGTGGGAAAGAGCAAAGGTATGAGCCTCCTACCTGAAAACACCGTTCACCTCATCAAATCTATCAAACCAACACATTTAATCTTTGTCATCACAGAAGTCAGTAGTGAGGGGTTAGTAGTCAGGGGTTAGTAGTCAGGGTTTAGTAGTGAGGGGTTAGTAGTGAGAGGTTAGTAGTGAGGGGTTAGTGAGAGGGTTAGTAGTGAGGGGTTAGTAGTGAGAGGTTAGTAGTGAGGGTTAGTGAGGGGTTAGTGAGGGGTTAGTAGTGAGAGTTTAGTAGTGAGGGGTTAGTAGTGAGGGGTTAGTGGTGAGAGTTTAGTAGTGAGGGGTTAGTAGTGAGAGTTTAGTAGTGAGAGGTTAGTAGTGAGAGGTTAGTAGTGAGGGGTTAATATTGAGTTTAGTAGCGAGGGATTGGTAGTGAGGGGTTAGTAGTAAGAGTTCTAGTAGTGAGGGGTTAGTAGTGAGGGTTAGTAGTGAGAGTTTTAGTAGCGAGGGGTTAGTAGTGTGGGGTTAGTAGTGAGTTTAGTAGTGAGGGGTTTCATATTGAGTTTAGTAGTGAGGGATTAGTAGTGAGGGGTTAGTAGTGAGGGGTTAATAGTGAGTTTAGTAGGTGATGGGTTAGTAGTGAGAGTTAAAGTACTGAGGGGTTAGTAGTGAGGGGTTAGTAGTAACGACGTCAGTAGTGAGGGGTAGTAGCGAGGGGTTAGTAGTGAGTTTAGTAGTGAAGGGGTTAGTAGCGAGGGGTTAGTAGTGAGTTTAGTAGTGAGGGGTTAATAGTGATGGGGTTATTAGTGTGGGTTTGGTAGTGATGGGGTTAGTAGTGAGGGGTTAGTAGTGAGGGCGTTAGTAGTGAGAGTTAGTAGTGAGAGTTAGTCGTAGGGGTTAGATAGTGAGGGTAGTAGTAGTGAGTGAGTTCTAGTAGTGAGGGGTTAGCAGTGAGGGGTTAGCAGTGAGGGGTTAGTAGTGAGTTTTGTAGTGAGGGGTTAGTAGTGAGGGGTTAGCAGTGAGGGGTTAGTAGTGAGGGGTTAGTAGTGAGGGGTTAGCAGTGAGGGGTTAGTAGTGAGTTTTGTAGTGAGGGGTTAGCAGTGAGGGGTTAGCAGTGAGGGGTTAGTAGTGAGGGGTTAGTAGTGAGTTTTGTAGTGAGGGGTTAGTAGTGAGGGGTTAGCAGTGAGGGGTTAGCAGTGAGGGGTTAGCAGTGAGGGGTTAGCAGTGAGGGGTTAGCAGTGAGGGGTTAGTAGTGAGTTTTGTAGTGAGGGGTTAGCAGTGAGGGGTTAGCAGTGAGGGGTTAGTAGTGAGTTCAGTAGTGAGGGGTTAGCAGTGAGGGGTTAGTAGTGAGTTTTGTAGTGAGGGGTTAGTAGTGAGGGGTTAGTAGTGAGTTTTGTAGTGAGGGGTTAGCAGTGAGGGGTTAGCAGTGAGGGGTTAGTAGTGAGTTCAGTAGTGAGGGGTTAGTAGTGAGGGGTTAGTAGTGAGTTCAGTAGTGAGGGGTTAGTAGTGAGGGGTTAGTAGTGAGGGGTTAGTAGTGAGGGTTTGGTAGTGAGGGGTTAGTAGCGAGGGGTTAGTGAGAGTTTTGGTTTGTTGTCATGTTCAGTTTGCTGTGAAACATGAAGTCAGATGTTTCATCACTGAGTTCATGTGTGTTCAGAGTGAACACAGTTACAGAAAACTACAATTCAGATGAGTTTGAACTCATCAACTCTTCCAAGAGCTCATAATGTTCGGTTGTTCCCATATGACTTGAATGCAGCATTGCAGCCAGGAAGCAGCAGGTCTGCTTTCAACCAATCAGATTTCATCCAGAGCTTGAGCTTTAAGAGTGATTGGCTGCTAATTTAAATCCTAGTTTTTGGTTTCTGTCTCTCAGCTGTTGGACCAATCACAGCGAGCCATGTCAGGCAAGGCAGGACCAATTGATTTCCTCCCTGCCGTCTAGACAGATACTGTCAGCCAATGACATGGTTAATGATTCACTCTGACACACACACACACTGCTAACAACACTTTTCAGGATTTCAGGATATGTAGGTGTGTGTGTGTGTGTGTGTGTGTGTGTGTGTGTGTGTGTGTGTGTGTGTGTGTGTGTGTGTGTGTGTGTGTGTGTGTGTGTGTGTGTGTGTGTGTGTGTGTGTGTGTGTGTGTGTGTGTGTGTAGCCTGAGGCTGTTTATCAACCGTAGAATAGTGGCTTGAACAAAGGAAACCATAGAAATTAGATCTATGGCTTTGGTCCAGGCAACCGTGTGTGTGTGTGTGTGTGTGTGTGTGTGTGTGTGTGTGTGTCTCCCAGGCCATGAGTTGTAGCTTGCAGGAGTGTTTGTGTTGGTCATGTTCACACTGAGACACACACACACACACACACACACACACACACACACACACACACACACACACACACACACACACACACACACACACACACACAGCTACTGAGTTTTAGATCAGTTACTATTACTAATAGTACTAAATGTCTCATTAGATGTCTCCTCTCCCACAGGTGTGTGTGTGTGTGTGTGTGTGTGTGTGTGTGTGTGTGTAAGTCTATCTGCCTGCTTCTCTCATGTTACCTACTCTGCAGCAAACACACAAAGGCTCTGTGTGTGTCATTTCTCACACACACACACACACACACACACACACACACACACACACACACACACACACCTGATGGTTTGTGTGTTTAGTCTAAATGGATCAAATTCACCTGAGATGCTTCTAGAGAAATAAACAGAATCGTCACCAAAAGTAAAACCACATCTAATGTCTTGTTACTGGAAACGTCCGCCTGCTTCTATGTGTTGTTACGCTGCATCCTGAGGCTCCCCAGAGGCTCCGCCCCAGAGGCTCCGCCCCCTGAGGCTCCGTCCCCCAGAGGCTCGGCGCTCGCTGCATCGACGTGTCAGCTCAACGTTTCCCCTCAGGGTTGATTATGATGTCACAATGAGCCGTTGGAGCGTTATTGATTATTTATTCTTGATGACACCGTCATCAGACTTTTGTGATAAATAGTTTTTACCGTTTTGTTTGTCTGGTTGAGTTCTGGTGGTAAACTGTCTTTGATGTGGGATGTCTCCACACACACACACACACACACACACACACACACACACACACACACCAAAAGACACAGCAGACAGGCAGACAGACAGGCAGTATTTTATTGAACATTTAGTTAACTGTGATTGTAATGCTCTTATGAAGCCTTATGAGCGCTTCAGTTTAATACTCCTGCATTTAGACTGAAACCAAGAGGAGTTCTCCTTTATGCTCTTCCTCTCTTCTTCTCCTCCTCTACCTCTCCTCTCCTTTACTCATCCCTCCTCCTTTTGCTTCTCACCACTTTATTCCTTTCACTCCTTTCTTCTCCTCCTTTCTCCTCTCCTCCTTCATCCCTTCATCTTGTTCTTTCGTGTCTTCCTCTTCATCCATCTCACCTCCTTCACCATGCCTCCTCCTCCTCACCACATGGCTGGTCTCGGTCTGATGACATCATAGCTTGGGAAACAGCAGGGTGAGGTCATGCAAGGCAAACGTGTGTGTGTGTGTGTGTGTGTGTGTGTGTGTGTGTGTGTGTGTGTGTGTGTGTCCTGTTTATGCCTGCAGACGTAATGCCAGATGTAGATGTGTGTAGAAGTAATGACAGATATACGGAGGCGTGTGTGTGTGTGTGTGTGTGTGTGTTAATGACAAGGCAGCGTTGTGTGTTCAGTTCTCCCATGGTTCCTCATGTTTCACTTCCTGTTGACGTTTTCACTAAACATCTTTGATCATGAATGTATAGAAATTGTTACTTTCTTTTATCCTTCCTTTGTTCCTACCATCTGTCCTTCCATTCTTTCATCCTTCCACTGCACTTTCTTCCTTCCTTCCTTCCTCCCACCTATCCTTCCTTCCTTCCATCTGTCCTCCTTCCTTGCCTCCTTCTTTCCATCCCTTGCTATATACTGTATCTCCTCCCCTCCTTCCATCTGTCCTCCTCCCTGTATCCTCCCATCTTTCCTTGTTTCCTCTCTTCCTTCCTTCTATACTAATCCCTTACATCTTTCCTCCATACTTTATTCCCTCCTTCCTTGCCTTCCTTACTACTTCCTTCCTGCATCTGTCCTTCCATCCTTCCTTCATTTATTTGCTTATTTTTCTTCATTCACTCGTTCTTCCCAACATATTCTTTCATCTCTCTCTCTCTCTCTCTCTCTCTCTCTCTCTCTCTCTCTCTCTCTCTCATTAACCACATCAAAGAAAGATTAAAAACTGTTGGTCATCGTCTCTGTATTCTGGCCTTAAACACGTTACAATGCATGATGTCATCATGATGTCATCTTGATGTCATAGCTGCCTGAAACTCACCGGATGTTTCTCTAGACGTCGACACGGCTCAATCAGCACATGAGAGACAAGACATGAAGCCCAGGGATTCAAACCACTGAACTTCCTGTTACAAGCCGTTTTTCAAGTATTAATAAGCGACATCTCCCTCTGAATCTCCTCCTCTCCTCTCTCTGATCTCAACATCATCAACCTCAACCATCATGAAGCTTCTCCATCTGCTGCTCTCAACACCCGGAGTCAGGTAGGTCTTTACTGGGAGAAACCCTCTGGAGACAGGAAGTGATGCGTTTTACGTTTCAGCAGAAATGTAACCGTGGCTGAACAGACAAAGAAAACAGCGCCACCTACAGGAACTCAAACTCCATCAACAGGAAACCCAAGGAGGAAGACGTCACAGTACTGGACACACTGTTTGATTGACAGGTGATCTCTGGGAAGAGCAGTGAAGAAGACCACAGTGAGGATGAGGAACACCACAGTGAGGAACACCACAGTGAAGAACACCACAGTGAGGAACACCACAGTGAAGAACACCACAGTGAGGAACACCACAGTGAAGAACACCACAGTGAGGAACACCACAGTGAGGAACACCACAGTGAGGAACACCACAGTGAAGAACACCACAGTGAAGAACACCACAGTGAGGAACACCACAGTGAGGAACACCACAGTGAGGCTGAGAGATGAAGATGGGGACTGGATAAAAACCTTGTTTAATTCTGTGTGTTTTGGCCGGCGGTTGAAAACAAAGAGGAGTCAGACAGTCGACCGGTCAGCGGCCTGGTCTGCCTGGTCTGCCTGGTCTGCTTGGTCTGCTTGGTCTGCTTGGTCTGCTTGGTCTGCTTGGTCTGCTTGGTCTGCTTGGTCTGCCTGGTCTGCCTGGTCTGCTTGGTCTGCTTGGTCTGCTTGGTCTGCTTGGTCTGCCTGGTCTGCTTGGTCTGCTTGGTCTGCCTGGTCTGCTTGGTCTGCTTGGTCTGCTTGGTCTGCTTGGTCTGCTTGGTCTGCCTGGTCTGCCTGGTCTGCCTGGTCTGCTTGGTCTGCTTGGTCTGCTTGGTCTGCTCCGTATGATAATGAGGCTCCTGACTCACTAACCATGCAAGAGTGATGTCATCAGCCTGGAGGTGTGTGTGTGTGTGTGTGTGTGTGTGTGTGTCA
>JAXDDW010000101.1:1440000-1447500 GCA_034670385.1 Hoplostethus mediterraneus
GGTGGTTCTTTGTCTCTCACTCAACTCACAAACACAAGAAACTCAAATTTGAAGTGAGTGGGAGTCTAAATGTGACCTGAGATCTGTCTGTCTCTCCTCCAGACTCTAAAGCCATAGTGGACGGTAACCTAAAGCTGATCCTCGGTCTGGTCTGGACCCTGATCCTGCACTACTCCATCTCCATGCCCGTCTGGGAGGATGAGGAAGATGAGGTACGTCTGACTGTATTTTGTTTTATTGATATCTTGATTTCTGTCTAAATGCTGTTTTTAAGTTTTAGTTTATTTGCACTGGAAATAAACCCCAAAATGGTTCTACACACCTCTACCATCGCCTCAAAGCAGTTTTTTGTCTGTATGTGAATATTGTTTATATTATTATTATGGATTTATATATAAATCCATGGTAATGTTCTTTGGTAGTAAAATGCATTTTACACCAAAGTGATAGTAAATTAAAACCATGACAAATGTCTGACTGCTGGGAAAGTCAAAGTGGAATCTTTGTGGAGTTTTCACAAAATTGTTGATTTTTATTTTTGTACTTGGTAAATGTTTGGCAGCCGCTGTACAAGCAGAAATATCAAATGCATCCATACATTAAATGGATTCTTTTAGTTTAGTGCTTAAAAAGAAGAAGCATGTGTTTGGAGGCGCTGAGTGGACGCAGGCTGGTGTTTTGTAAAGTGATCTTGGTGAGCTGACTGGTTGTGTTGGCGGTTTGTGTTCAGGCAGAGAAGAAGACACCTAAGCAGCGTCTGCTGGGCTGGATCCAACACAAGGTCCCCGACCTGCCAATCAACAACTTCAGTCAGGACTGGAGGAACGGCAAGGCACTGGGAGCACTGGTGGACAGCTGTGCCCCTGGTGAGGCTGTGTGTGTGTGTGTGTGTGTGTGTGTGTGTGTGTGTGTGTGTGTGATAGGGGTGGGCGATATGACTTCAAATCAATATCGCGATTATTTCAAACTTTTACCTCATTTACGATTAATGAACGATTATTTTATACAGGGTGTTTTATTTTGAAATTTGTTTTATTTTGAAAATTTAACGGATGCTCTATGCCGTTCCTGTGTCTGACTTCCACGACGTAGTATTTTTTTAAGGGGACAGTTCATGAACGCACACATTGGGGGAAGTATGAACCAATTAACTGACATGAGCAAGATGAAGTCGTGAGAGTTTCTAGATGTGGGTTCGGTTAACCGTAGTCTGAGATACACAGCAGCAACATAACAAACCAGACCAGAATGCAATGCAGTAGCCGAGATAGACCACAATGCAATGCAGCCACAAGACATGTTGGCCTTGAGTAAGGGGCTTGATCACAGACACGCCCTAGTGTTCATGTCAAGTAGTTCGCCAGTTAGTTAAATGGGAACGATAAATCGATACGATAAATCGATACGATAAATTGGTACGATAAAACGAACGAGCGGTAAAATATTATCTTGAACACGTTTTCCTTCACGTTGGCTTGTAAAAATGTCTTTATTGTCATTAGCAAATCTTCTTCTGTGATTTTAGGAATCCATATAAGAGTTAAACAGTGACCAATGCTAGCTTGTTGTTCTAGTATGTTGTATGTTGTTGTTCATGGTATTGTTGTGTCTGTTGTTGTCTGTAGGTTTATGTCCGGACTGGGAGACCTGGGATACGGTGAAACCAGTCGAGAACGCCAGTGAAGCCATGCAACTGGCTGACGACTGGCTGGGCATACCGCAGGTTCGACTCCCTACACCTCTGTTCAGTTCTGGTCTCTCTTCCCTCTCTTCTCTCTCTTCTTTTATTTTTATTGACCCTTTATTTAACCAATTTATTTCCGCTGAGATGAAGTCCCAATGAGGTTTTGGAGCCTGTAGGAACACCGAGCTTTCTCCGAGCACAGGAAGCAACAAACCGAAACCTACAGCTCTGAAACAGCAGTGAGCTAGCTAGCGCCTCGGCTAGCACTACGGGTGTTGAAGTCTAAAAATTACAGTTACCTCTCACTGCCACCGGGGGCCGCCAACGACTATATTGCATAAAGTTACATAGTGCAGGTTTAGGGCATTAAAAACCATTAAAAGGTTGTGAATCCAATAGTTACAGGTCTGGTTTTTTCACCGTGCAGTGACAGGTTTGCAGGTCCACTCGTAGATGAATCCAGATCCGGGTCAGTAGAACAATCTGCATCCTGTCTGCTGTACTAAACACAGTTGGACTTCATGCCCTGTAACCTTTAATTTCCTGGTGTCCTTTTTCTTATGCTGACCCTTTATGGTTTCTTGGGTTCTTGGCTATGGCCAACTTTCATTAGCTATGTTCAATCAGATTTATTTCTTTATTTTGTTTTTTTTAAATTGGTCTTATATTCACTGAAACAGGTCTTAACTCATAAAACCTGTTCCCCAAGAGTAGCTGTTTTATTTTACTTGTTGATCCCTGCACATTGGCGGAGCTGCAGTGTTGCGACAGACCGTGTACCCTGTGAAACCTGCAGGTTCCCAGTGTGAGGTCGAGTTACACCGGGCTGAACCATGTGTTTGTCTAAGAGGTGGCTGCTCCATTCACAGTCACATTCCCTCCTTAAATCTATCACTCATCACGCCCCAAATCACACCTCTTCAAACAGGAAAGTGGACAGAGACGCTGAATAGAACCAACCGGAGCCTTTTAGCAGATAGTTCACCTTATCAGGAACACCATTAACTGGGTGGACGGCTGCCAGTGGCGCTATACTGTGGCGGCGGTAGTCCAGAGGTTAAAGAAGCCGAGTTGTAACTGGAAGGAAGGGTGTGGTGTGAACCTGTAGACTGGCTGGTTGGCTAAATCTGGTTGGAGAACGACCCCCCCCCCCCCCCCACCCCAATCTCACTCTGTAACATTAAAGGTGCTCTGTGTATCATTTTACCATCAATAAATCAATATAATTAATACATCAATAAATCAATATACACTGCTCAAAAAAATAAAGGGAACACATAATCATTACAATGTAACTCCAAGTCAATCACACTTCTGGGATATCAACCTGTCCAGTTAGGAAGCAACACTGATTGTGAATCAACTTCACCTGCTGTTGTGCAAATGGAACAGACAACAGGTGGAAATGAGAGGCAATTTGCAAGACAACCCCTATAAAGGAATGGTTCTGCAGGTGGTGGCCACAGACCATTTCCCTGTCCTCATCCTTTCTGGCTGATTTTTGGTTACTTTTGCATTTTGCCAGTGCCCTCACCACTAGAGGTAGCATGAGGCGGTGTCTGCAACCCACAGAAGTTGCTCAGGTAGTGCAGCTCATCCAGGGTTAGGGTTAGGGTTAGGGTTAGGCACATCAATGGCAAGAAGGTTTGCTGTGTCTCTCAGCACAGTGTCAAGAGCATGGAGGAGATACCAGGAGACAGGCCTGTACACCAGGAGATGTGGAGGGGGCCGTAGGAGGACAACAACCCAGCAGCAGGACCGCTATCTGGTCCTTTGTGCAAGGAGGAACAGGAGGAGCACTGCCAGAGCCCTACAAAACGACCTCCAGCAGGCCACTAATGTGCCTGTTTCTGCTCAAACTGTGAGAAACAGACTCCATGAGGGTGGTATGAGGGCCCGACGTCCACAAGTGGGGCCTGTGCTCACAGCACAACACCGTGCAGCCCGATTGGCATTTGCCAGAGAACACCAGGATTGGCAGATTCGCCATTGGCACCCTGTGCTCTTCACGGATGAGAGCAGGTTCACACTGAGCACATGTGACAGACGTGACAGAGTCTGGAGACGCCGTGGAGAACGTTCTGCTGCCTGCAACATCCTCCAGCATGACCGGTTTGGCGGTGGGTCAGTGATGGTCTGGGGAGGCATATCCTTGGAGGGCCGCACAGACCTCCATGTGCTAGCCAGAGGTACCATGACTGCCATTAGGTACCGGGATGAGATCCTCAGACCCATTGTCAGACCATATGCTGGTGCAGTGGGCCCTGGGTTCCTTCTCATGCATGACAATGCTCGGCCTCATGTGGCTGGAGTGTGTCAGCAGTTCCTGCATGACGAAGGCATTGATGCTATGGACTGGCCTGCCCGTTCCCCAGACCTGAATCCAATCGAGCACCTCTGGGACATCATGTCTCGTTCCATCCACCGACGCCACGTCGCACCACAGACTGTCCAGGAGTTGACTGATGCCCTGATCCAGGTCTGGGAGGAGATCCCTCAGGAGAACATCCGTCGTCTCATCAGGAGCATGCCCAGACATTGTAGGGAGTGCATACAGGCACGTGGAGGCCACACACCCTACTGAGCCTCATTTTGAATTGTCTTGAGGAATTTCCACAGAAGTTGGATCAGCCTGTGATCTGATTTTTCCACTTTTATTTTGAGTATGATTCTGAATCCAGACCTCCATGGGTTAATGATTTCGATTTCCATTGATCATTCTTATGTTATTTTGTTCTCAACGCATTCCACTATGTAATGAATAAAGATTTTCAACTGGAATATTTCATTCATCGAGATCTAGGATGTGTTGTTTAAGTGTTCCCTTTATTTTTTTGAGCAGTGTAGTTACAGTAAACAAACAAGACCATCAAGCCTGTCAGCCTCTACCAGTCTCTACTAGCCTCTACCAGCCTCTACCAGCCTCTACCAGCCTGTCAGCCTCTACTAGCCTCTACTAGCCTCTACCAGTCTCTACCAGCCTCTACCAGCCTCTACCAGTCTCTACCAGCCTGTCAGCCTCTACTAGCCTCTACCAGCCTCTACCAGCCTCTACCAGTCTCTACTAGCCTCTACCAGCCTCTACCAGCCTTTACCAGCCTCTACCAGCCTGTCAGCCTCTACTAGCCTCTACCAGCCTCTACCAGCCTTTACCAGTCTCTACTAGCCTCTACCAGCCTGTCAGCCTCTACTAGCCTCTACCAGTCTCTACCAGCCTCTACCAGCCTCTACCAGTCTCTACCAGTCTCTACTAGCCTCTACCCGTCTCTACCAGCCTCTACCAGTCTCTACTAGCCTCTACCAGCCTTTACCAGCCTTTACAAGCCTCTACTAGCCTCTATCAGCCTCTACCAGTCTCTACTAGCCTCTACTAGTCTCTACTAGCCTCTACCAGCCTCTTCTAGCCTCTACTAGCCTCTATCAGCCTCTACCAGTCTCTACTAGCCTCTACTAGCCTCTATCAGCCTCTACTCTCATTCTACTTTGTGTCCACCGGGTGGATTTGGAGGGATATCTGCTGGACTGCTTTACGGCACCAAACAGGAAGAGGGCGCTGTTCTTCACCAAACAGGAAGAGGGCGCTGTTCTTCACCAAACAGGAAGAGGGCGCTGTTCTCCACCAAACAGGAAGAGGACGCTGTTCTTCACCAAACAGGAAGAGGACGCTGTTCTTCACCAAACAGGAAGAGGGCGCTGTTCTTCACCAAACAGGAAGAGGGCGCTGTTCTCCACCAAACAGGAAGAGGACGCTGTTCTTCACCAAACAGGAAGAGGACGCTGTTCTTCCAGCGCTAACGGAGATAAAGATAAAGAGTTTCTGGAGACGGCAGATGGAGGAAGGAGAGAAAGGAAGATGGAGGAATCACTTCAACATGTTGATCCTCTTCAGGAAAGACAAAGACGCCAGGGAGGGGGAGGGGGGACAGGAAGCAACGGGGCTGATGGGAAATGTAGTCTTAATGTGGAGAAACACTAGTAACAGTACTACTGGTGAGATAGAGGCTACCAGTCTGTCTGTATCTGTCCAAAATATAGATGAGAACAGTCGGTGATGACCTACCTGTCTGTCTCTCTACCTGTCTGCCTCTATACCTGTCTGCCTCTCTAGGTGATCGCTCCAGAGGAGATCATAGATCCCAGTGTAGACGAGCAGTCGGTGATGACCTACCTGTCTCAGTTCCCCAAAGCCAAACTGAAACCTGGAGCTCCTCTCAAACCCAAACTCAACCCCAAAAAGGCCCGTGCCTACGGACCAGGTACACACACACACACACACACACACACACACACACACACACGGCACGGTGGCGCAGTGCTTGCACTGCTGCCTCACAGCAAGAAGGTCGTGGGTTCGATTCCCACCTGGGGCGCTGGTGAGTCTGGGGTGCCCAGGTGGGTTTTCTCCCGGGCCTTTCTGTGTGGAGTTTGTTCTCCCCGTGTTCACTTGGGTTTCCTCCTGGAAAGAACCCGTCTAAAAACATGCAACATCCTGTCCTGTCCCTGACGACAAAACACAGCGACAAAACACCTGGACCTGGTCTAGTACCACCTGGACCTGGTCCCGGCCTGGACCTGGTCCCCGGGCTATCATCTGCTCCCTCTGCTCCCTGGCCGGTTGGGAGGAAGATCGGCGGGGATGGGATAGATGCAGATATGCATTCAACTTGGACACTCTGAAGATGTGTGTGTGTGTGTGTGTGTGTGTGTGTGTGTGTGTGTGTGTGTGTGTGTGTGTGTGTGTGTGTGTGTGTGTGTGTGTGTGTGTGTGTGTGTGTGTGTGTGTGTGTGTGGCCACTTCTCCCTGCATGTGTCCAATGCAATTAAAAGTCTGACTTCTCGTTCTGACACACACACACACACACACACACACACACACACACACACACACACACACACAAAGGACGGAAAAACAGTCAGTGTGTGTTTCATTCTTACATTGTTCACTCTACTTCCTCCCTTTGTCTGTGTGTGTCAGACTCTCTTGGGCTTCAGTTTAAGGTGTGTGTGTGTGTGTGTGTGTGTGTGTGTGTGTGTGCGTGTGTGTACTGGAAAAGTGTCAAGTAGAAAAACTGAACTATTTTAATTGCACTTTTTCTCTCCCCCTCCGCCTCCCTCTGTACCCACCTGTCTCACTCTCTCCCTGTCTCTCTCCCTTCCCGTCTCTTTCTCTCCCTCTGTTCCCCTCCCGGTCTCTCTCTCCCTGTCTCTCTCTCCCCCTCTGCCTCCCTCCCTCTCTCTCTGTCCCTCTCCCCCTCCCTCCCTGTCTCTCTCTCCCCCTCTCCCCCCCTGCCTCCCTCTCAGGTATCGACCCTACAGGTAACAGGGTGTTGCGTCCTGCTGTGTTTACTGTGGATACGTTCAGTGCCGGTCAGGGTCAGGTGACCGTCTACCTGGACCAACCAGACGGGACCAGAGAGGAGGTAGGCAGCTCCTCCTCCTCTTCCTCTCCTCCTTCCTCCCCCTTTCCTTCTTCCTCTCCACCTCCTTGAGGTTGGTGCGTGGACAGACTGTAGCGGCACACACACTGACTGTGTGTGTGTGTGTGTGTGTGTGTGTGTGTGTGTGTGTGTGTGTGTTCATCAGGTGAAGGCGATGCCTAACGAGGGTAAGAAGACCTACAGCGTCACCTACGTCCCCCAGGTTATGGGACCTCACAAGGTAAGAGCTTCACAGCTATAGAGGCTTTCAGGTGATGTAGCCCCGCCCCCTCTGGCAGCCATGTTGGAGGTCCTCAGCTCTGACCAGCTGGTTGTTTCTGTCTCAACTGAATTGAATCTTCATGGTTCATTTCTGTCTGTTTCTACTGAACTGATCAT
>JAXDDW010000101.1:1452500-1460000 GCA_034670385.1 Hoplostethus mediterraneus
GCTAACCATCACTGTCTTGTTGTTAACACATCTGGTTAGCACACTAGCTAACGTATCTAGTAGAAGCTAGCGTTAGCAGTGGCTAGTAGTCCCATGTTAACAGTAATTTTAGTTGCTTTGCTAAAGTAGAAGAAACATGAAAACCTCCACCAACGCTGAACAATCCTCTGTTACATCCATCATTCCTGCCTTTATGGCTGAAATCCCAGATCCGAATTACCACCCAAATCGAATCAACTGTTCCTTCTCCCAAGGTCTTTCTGTCCACCACAATTCATGGAAATCCTTTAACAAGGTTTTGAGATAACCTGCTGACAGACAGACAAACAACAAGCTAACGGGTGAAAACATCTAACGGCTAACTATGTAATGTGATGCTAAAAGGACTAAACTAAAGCTGGATTCCTGACCGTTCAGTGCTAACGGCTCCACAGCTGGTCAGTTTCTGGTGTGATGCTGATGGATATGCTGATATACAATTTGTACATTATAATGGATGCACTTTAAACTGTAGTGAATTAAAAAATGTCAGTGAAAACAATAAAAGTAAAAGTACAGACTTCAAAAAATAGAAGTAAACAACAAAGCTACTGAGTTGCAGTATTGAGAGTAACTGTAACTGGTTACCTGGTTTCAGGTGCAGGCCTACGGGCCGGGTCTGGAGAAGACCGGCTGTCTGGTCAACCAGCCAGCCGAGTTCACTGTCAACGCTAAGGATGCTGGGAAAGGACCTCTGAAGATCATAGCTCAGGTAAGGCACACACTCATACACAATCATATGTTTACACTCACTCTCACACACACACACATTTCAGAAGTGTGTTTCTGCTTGTGTGTGTGCGGCTGCAAACTGTCTACAACATTAAGAATAAAAATTTAACTTTATTTTTACTCCGGATTGATCCATTCCATCCGTTCATCCATCCATCACAGGCGATATCTCAGACACCACTGATCAGATTTTGACAAAACGTTGGGGGAATGATGCATCTCACCACTGTGTTCCAGCATTTCTAAAATTACACTGATTGGCTAAAATCACAGGTCAAAACAAGGTGACATCCGTTATTGATTGGCCCAGAGGACTTGGTCATAGGGGGCGAGATGTTGACTGTTGTCTTGAAAGCGGTTCTCAGTTCAGTTCAGAGGTGCTTCAGTGGATGAAATACAAAGATAGCAGCCATGACCGTGTGACCAAAACAACAGCAAATGGTTCAACATTATCTGACTGTTGGATCACTAACGCAATACACAAACTTATCGAAGGACGTACGATGTGCATGTGCTATGTACTGTTGCTGTTAGCTCGTCTACCGCTAGCTGAAGGCCACGGTATACTGGCTCTGGAAACACATTATGGCAGGTTTGCATTTTCCCTAATTAAAGGATTCTTTTTTCTATTCCGTGAGTGCCAGTACCTTTTCCTACAGTTTCCTTTTTTTCGAAATGATCTCCCTCACCGGGCACCCATTACCAAACTTCTTTCTTTAGAGTTGTGCGCACTTGATACGCTTTTTGTTTGAACAAAAGACACGTTTTGCAGTCGTAATGACCATCTGCAGTTGGTCTAAAATATCACGTGATTGGTTGTGCTGCCTTGTGGAAAAGCGTCTCCATTTCCTTTTCTGGTTCGACTCTGACTAATCAAATGGTTTCTGAACCCTATTAGAACTCAACAGTGAGGTTCCGGAAGTGAAAATCCCATTCATATTCTGCATAGGGATTTTGATTATTAGCCATAATGTCATAACCATCCAATGTAGCCTCACCACAAGCTAGTAGGTTGTGAAACGATAGTGTCTGCTCCTGTAGAAGACACAAGTCCGTATGATATCCGTATGATATATTTGAGAAAAACATGTTTTATTCACGATGTCATGGAGAAGTACTACACTACCCACAATCCTAAAGTGTAACAGCGATGTCTCTGATTGGTGGAGCTCGCTGTTACCATGGAAATGTTTACCGCACCCGCGAACGTCTTGTTAGCTAATGTTAACGTTAGCTACTAATGTAACCTAGCTAGCTGCTTATCCTATGCAGCTGGAACGATGACAACACTTTCCACTATACTATATGAAACACGATATATACGCTCACACAACAACAACAATATCAACACTATACTATTGACAAATGTTAAATTCAAGATGAAGCGCGCTAAACGATCGTTAGTTTGGAAGTTGGAAAAGTATCATTCGCAATGGATTATGGCAGTGCTGTCCAATCATGTGCCATGGAGGGTCGAGAGCATGCAGGTTTTCACTCCAACCAAAGACTACAGCAGGTGATTAACACACCTTCAACCAGAAGGGAGGGACTAACCAGGGAAATCACCTGCTGTAGTCTTAAATCCTTAAAAAGGATTTTCTGAAACGTCTCTGGAGTAAATTAATGGGAAATTTACTTCCGGAACCAGAGCTGTAAAAAAAGTGGGCGGTCCCTGTTGTGCTCTATACATTCCCTCAGGTGCCTTTTTGTCACTCTCCAGTTTCCCTAGGTTACGGAGAGTAAATAAACGAACAATACGAAGCCACGACGACGATGTGTTTGACTGTTTTTCTCACGACTTCATTGTGAGGATACCACCACCTTAACTGTCTGTCTATCTTCCTGTCTGTCTGTCAGGACGCAGAAGGACTTCCTGTCAATGTGAAGGTGAGGAGTAAAGGGGAGGGGGTGTACTCGTGCTCCTACAGCCCCGCCTCCCCTCTCAAACACACGGTGGCCGTCGCCTGGGGAGGAGCCAGCGTCCCCAACAGTCCCTTCCGGGTAAGCAGCCAATCACAGCACCCCGTTACATCAGGAAGTGCTAACCCACTCCAATCAGAGGACCTAGTTAAGGCAGGAAGCGCAAGGGTCCAATTGGAGCCGGCGGTTCCAGAGGAGCGTTTTACAACGGTCCAATCAAAATACTCAGATTCTAAAACTAAGAAGCCTCTGATTATCATTACGACCTATACTGAGGAGAAGTACTGCTTTTAGTTTAGCTGATGACAAAACACAGAAGTAAAGTGATAAAAAAAAAACAAAAAAAAAAACAAGAAGATAAAACTGTGCAGGTTGAGAAGAAATATAAAATCATCTGACCTCAAGTCAAACAGAAGACGTGCACTGCTCAAGCACATTGATATAATAATAATACATTTATTTTATAAAGCGCTTTTCTGAGCACCCAAAGACGCTTAACATTAAAATCACAAAGAATAAAAACACAACCAATATGACAATAAAACAGAGAGATTGGATTGTTGAACAGAAACGTTCAGCGTGGTGGGAAACAGAAACCCAACCTGACGGGGAAGAGGAAGTGAGTGTGTAGTCAGTGGAGGTGTGTTTGAGTGTGTTTCAGTGTGTTTCAGTGTGTTTGAGTGTGTTTCAGTGTGTTTCAGTGTGTTTCAGTGTGTTTCAGTGTGTTTCAGTGTGTTTCAGTGTGTTTCAGTGTGTTTCAGTGTGTTTGTGTTTTTTGTCACTCGCCAATTTGATTTCTTAGTTTTTAGAGTAGACTAGACTGAACTGGTTGCCGGCCTAGTGGCTAGTGGAGTTGACAGCCTTAATAGCCACTGCTAAAGGTTAGTAGCCTTCGGTTGGTGGATGGTGTGATGGATGTATGACTTGGAAACCTAATTAGACCATTTGGTTTAATTGTTCTGACTTTTCTGACATGAAGTTGATCCTCATCTAACACTAACGTCACTAAAATGGAACAATGTTTTGCTGTTGTCTAACACTGTCTTTAACATGATCGCACATATTTTATACATTTAACAAACGCTGTCGTGTTTTGATTTATTTGACTGAAAATCGCATTTTCTTTGTCGCGATTGCATTTAATCTGTAACCTTTCTATGCACTGTAACTTCACGATATTCCAATGTCACTAATCATAACAGATCTTAGACCTATAACAAAAGAATAGCTGTTGTTTATGTTTATGTTTATAATTTACTTACAATGATGTAATTGAATCATTTGGACTCCCCATCCCTGTCTGCACTGCACCCGCCCTGCGTTTGTCTAGTAGGCCCTCACCACACCAGAACTTCACCCCTCTGAACGAAGCTTGTTCAAACCACTGTGTTTGGGTCATTGAATGCATCGAGCCGTCTGGTCTTATTACGTTTGTTATCCCTGCTCCGTTAAAGGCCCAACCCGGGCAGCGCTGTTCTAACTCAAAGGTCACCGGTTCGATTCCTGCAACGACCATTAGGTGTGTCCATCAGTAGTCATGTGACCTGTCAATGTGTCCTTGAGCAAGACGCTGCTGAGCAAGTCGCTGTGGATAGGAAAATAACTAAATGACTAAAGAATTCAGCACAGCGCCCCCTGCTGAGGTACTGGCACCCCACTACTGGCTTTGTTTACATAGTGATTCACTGGATAAGAGAATTCTTTTTAACTCTTTTAAAATGAGTTTTCCATGGATTTAGATGCAGTAAAACACGTGTCTTGTCTTGGGCTCCAAAAGGTCCAAACAGCCTAAAGTCATTTACTTCACCCAAAATTCAGATCAGATTCAGGATCTTGTCTTGAACCCAGTGAGGTTGTGAGAGATTCAGATGAGTGAAGTTCTGCAGCCCTTCACTTTAACTGCACTTCATGTTTTTGTAAATCACTGTTACGTGGCTTTTGGATGAAAACCTTCTAACTCCAGACAATGTGTATTTCAAAAATTAAGATTTTGTAAATTGATTTCCATACATTTTCTTACATTCTAACAAGTAAGTCATTTTCTGGCATGTTATCTAAATCAAATCTGTTGATGTCTGAGTGCTGTGGCCTCTGACCCTTGACCGCCTTACTATTGGTTGCTTGCAATATTCAAGCTCCTGTTGCACTCATTGTAAGTCACTCAGGATCAGGAGAATTAGCTAAATTAATAAAATGTAGAATACAAAACACCAACACTGGAGTTAAGAGGTTTTCATTGAGATGTGCACTAACCAGTCCTCTATGCACTGTAACACTGTAACCACCTTTCGTTTTGTTTGTATCACTGTCTGCTAGTTATTACCCTCCGTTAACATTTTATAATCACCGTTGGTTTTCTGACTTTGTTTCCTGGCTGTCTGTTCTTCTCACCGGTGTCGTGATGATTCATCGGTTTACTCACAGGTGAAATATTCACTTGGAGTTCTGCCAAAGGCTGTAGATGCCTTTGGAGACCTGCCGTGTGTTATTGAGGAGTTTACAACGATGCCGGTAGGCTTCAAGAGTTGGCAGAGACACTTCTCTGTTAGCACGACAGCATTGGTACTAGTCCAGAAGGAAAAACCTGCCCGAGGTCTGGATCCAGCGGGGCGTTGTATTTTCAGAGCACTGTAGAGAAACAGGAAGGAAGCTAACATTTCAAACAGTCAGCTAGAACAAAGTCACACTCAGCAGTAGTCTGAAAAGAGTTTGTACTGGTCCAGCAGAGTCTGTACTGGTCCAGCAGGGTCTGTACTGGTCCAAAATAGTTTGTACTGGTCCATAAATGTTTGTACTGGTCCAGAAGGGTTTGGATTGGTCCAGGAGGGTTTTGCTGGTCCAGGAGTGTTTGTACTGCATGGTACAAAATAGTTTGTACTGGTCCAGAAGGGTTTGGATTGGTCCAGAAGAGTTTTGCTGGTCCAGGAGGGTTTGTACTGGTCCAAAGGTGTTTGAACTGGTCCAGAAGTGTTCAACTGGTCCAGACGTATTGGCACAGGTCCACAACTGATGTCACCATGTTGAAGAGATGACTTCATCAATCTGTCAGTGCAGACTGGTCCAGAGGGCATGTTCAGAGCTGCAGCACCGCCCTTCCATTAGACATGAGAACGGGAAGCCAGTGTGAATCACAGGTTCATGTTGGACCACGACCTAACAGATTTGCCTAAAGGTAAATCAGAACTATTGGAAAAAACACATTTTAGTCACAACAGTTGTAGTTTGTTTTTCTTACTGAATTGGAAACTCGACACAGTGATGTATTGAGTCTGTCTGTACGCAACATGTTGACTGAAGCTCAGCCGTGTTCAACTGTATTAGAATCCTAGTTCATTTCAACTCTATTTATCAACCTCAGTGGAAAGTGAATTAGTTTCAATAATAAATCGAGACATTTCATTTAAATGTTTTTCTGTGTTTGGTTCATTTGCTTTCCTTTTGGGTTGTAAGGTTTTGGTGACCCATTGGGATTTAATTTGAAGCTTAGTTACAGTTAGTTCCCACACTAGGTTTCTTTTTAGTTTCTATGATGCATTCTATATTTTCTATTACGTTTTAGTTTAATGTTGTATTTTAGAGATTCTATAAAGTATATGCAACTAAACAAATGCATGAGGTTCTGCATCCTCTGTGCCATTCTTTCAAATCAGAATCACTTTAATCAAAACATCCCTAAAATATGCAGGAATGACTTGGTGACCAGAAACTACAGACACAACACATACACTGCAAATAGACAGTTGGGACTTACAGTAACTATACAGCATCTATATAGACTATACTATACTATACTATATATATACTATATCTACATGTTCCGTACATTATGATGCAAAGATGTTGTACTAAATAGGAGATTTATGAAATTAAAGCTGAATTTTACTGTAAACCTCCAGCAGTCTTCTCAGTCTGACATCAAAATGTTTCCTGATCTAAAACATCAACGGTCACCGTCAGGTTTTGGTGTCAGCCAATCAGAATCAAGGAGCAAGAGCTTCTTTCTAGACCGACGACCAACAATCATACAGGAGAAATCCATCAGAGGAGAGAGAGACGACAGGAGATAGACCAGAATGCAATGCAGTAGCCAGGATAGACCAGAATGCACTGCAGTAGCAAGATAGACCAGAATGCAATGCAGTAGACGAGATAGACCAGAATGCAATGCGGCTACAAGTAATGTTGAGTTTTGCGTAAGGGCCACAATTCTCTTTTTCTCGACTAGATAAACTCTTGCTCCTTTATCGCTATCGCTCTCTTTACCTCCACGTATCACCCACAGCTGAATGGAACAAGTTCAGGCACGCTCTATGGGGGTTGTTGAAAGGCATTCTGGGAAACGTAGGAAACCACTAACTGAAGGCAAGTTGAGGGAAAGTTCACCAAAACAGTAAATTACACCATCACAGACTGATGCGATCTAACAAGGAGAATCTGAGGCCGGGAGGTTTCCCTTAATAATCCTCATAAATGTAAATTATTATAGTGATATGATGTCATTTCCTGTTTCCGCTTCAGGTGAATGTCGGGAAAGGCAGCCATCCACACATGGTGAAGGTGTTCGGTCCGGGAGTGGAGAGGACGGGACTGAAGGCCAACTGAACCAACGCACTTCACTGTGGACTGTACAGGAGCTGGGGAAGGTAACACACACACACACACACACACACACACACACATACTTACATGTTCTGTGTATGATGTCATCACCCATACACACACACTCTCTAACCATCCCACCTTTCCTTCTTTGACACTACACACCTCTCACTGGTATGTCCTGTCTATGATCTCAAGGCAGAAAAATCC
>JAXDDW010000101.1:1465000-1470000 GCA_034670385.1 Hoplostethus mediterraneus
AGGCGAGGTGGAGACCATGTGAAGGCGGAGGTCAGGAACTCGTCCGGAGCGCTGACGGACTGCGTGGTTACCGACAACGCTGACGGGACCTATAACGTCGAGTACACTCCTTATCAGAACGGTACTTCCTGTACCTGCGCCCATCAAGTCTTTAACGTCCTCCAGCTTTGCTTCTAGTTTGTAGCACAATGTATCTCCCCAAACCAGACATGGTCGTGTTGACGTGACGCTGTACACAGCATTGCTATGGTAACAATGTAGTGCTCCCCTTGGGCTAATCAGGTTAAGTCCAGTACTGCTTGTTGACCGTTTACAGTAAAGTCGAGATCAACCTAGTTTCCCAGAGGCATCAAACTTTGAGGCGTCCTGGTGGCTCAAGGCGTAAGGACCTTCGTCACGACATTCCCCTCGCTCCCCCAATCTTTCCAATCTTCTTTCCTCTCTGTACTATCAACTGTCCAATAAAGGCAAAAAATAATCTTAAGTCTACCAGTCCTGTGTAAAGAGGACGTTGCAGACAAAAACAGGGTTTCTGCGGATGCTTAAAAAGTCTAACTTCAAGGCCTTAAAAGGTCTTAAATTGTTAAATTGTCTTTTTGTTGTTGTGAAGTTTTGTGAAGAGGTCTTAAAAATGTGACCGGTCATTAGACTAAGTTACTTTAGGGTCATTCCGTGTCAAATCACCCAAAATAACAGACATTTTAAACCCGACCAGCTCAGAATTTGATGAAACTCAAATCGAAGTCCTTGCTGGGGAAACAACAACCGGAGGTTCGACTGGGATGTCATCATCAACCTCTCCCATACTCCCACCCATACTACAGCTCTCCTCTGCAGGGGCTTTGATCATGCCCCTTTTTGCACAAAATCTCAAACTTTGGGGGTCCGTATCTCCCAAACCACTGGTCGGATTGGCCTAAAATTTGAGATTTGGTGTTGTGGGATCCCAACCAAAATCTGAGGTGGTCGGGTGTAACTCTTTGGGTGATTTGACCTGGAATAACCCTTAAGTATGTTGCCTTTATGCCTTCAATGGTTGAAGGAATGGATTTGGTTTTTGGCAGTAGAGTGGAAACTTTCCTGCCTCGATCAGAGTTTGAAGCTTTGGAATCGCATATGCAGACTGTCAGATGCTACTGTTTGGGGTTTTTTGCATTCATTTTTGTCGCAAAATTGGTCTTAACTTGTGTTCTTAGTGGCATTAATAAGGTCTTAGTACGTCTTCAATTTAACTTGCTGAAACCCTGAAACATCTGCCCGGTACGCAGCCTGTCCTCCGGCCTGTCCTCCCCTTGGACTGAATGCGATGGAATAGTTTTAGTGAAGTGAAGTGGGCGGGACAAACGATAATAATTTGGATAATTACACTCCTGAGGGGCTCAAAGTTTTCACACACAAAATACACATATTTGTATATTTACTTAATTTGACCGTAGAAATTTGTAGACTTGTAAAAATGTGTATGGATTGAGTCATGTATGCATATTTAGAAATATTTAATGGACTCTTTTATCTAATATATCCTGTCCGATATTCATCCATACACGTTTAGCACGGTCCTAACCCAGGCAGTGTCCATGCCTTGCTCTTCCCATTAAACTAGACAGGACTATAAAAGGATGCAGTGTTATTTGGTACCTTTCGTGGTGTTGTGTGGTCATACCTGCCTCTGTGTGTATTCCAGGTGTCCATAGCGTACAGGTTTCCTACGATGACGCTCCGGTTCCCAAGAGCCCCTTCAGGGTTCCCGTCTCAGAGGGATGCAACCCCAGCAGGGTGGTGGCTACCGGCCCCGGGCTACAGCAAGCCCTGACTGACAAACCCAACAGCTTCAACATCATCACCAGGTTAGTGGGAATACTGGACAGTTAGCCGTGTTGTACTGGGAATACTGGACAGTTAGCTGTGTTGTACTGGGAATACTGGACAGTTAGCTGTGTTATTTGTAAATGTTGCCTTTGTCTTTCTGAAAAGAATATGACTTATTATTGTTGTGTGCACATTAGTTATTGTATGAATTATTAGTAATATGATGTCCTCTATATGTTCTTGAATTGATAAATAGCGTCCAGGTGGAAGGGGCAGGGCACCGGGGAGGCAAAATAGTCTTGCGCCTGTTACAATAAAAATCATCATCAGCTACAGAAGATGTTATTTTTCTGTGTGAAACTGGTCAGGAAGTGAATAACCTTCAGTTTGATTAAGTAACGATTACGAAGGCACTACAAAACATACTTTGAACTCATTTTGGAGCCAAACAGAAAGTCAAAGTAAAAGCCAGCGGGCAGGATGTTGTCGCTCCCTTGTCTCCTAATCCAAGCTGTGCTGCTGGTTTCCCCTCCAGGGGGGCAGGGATCGGCGGTCTGGGCATCACCGTGGAGGGTCCGTCAGAGTCCAAGATGTCGTGTAAGGACAACAAAGATGGCAGCTGCAGCGTGGAGTATGTCCCCTTCACCGCCGGCCTCTACGACGTCAACATCACCTACGGAGGACAGCACATCCCCGGTAAGGTGACGGGATCGCTCTCCTTTCAAGGGGAATGCCACGCAGTTTAACAATTCATGCCAGACAGACAGACGGACTGACGGTGTAGTGTTCGGTTGGTATTATAACCCGACAGCATCGGAGAGAGGGTGATGTGACCGCAGACAGCCAGACGGGGGCGTAACACTTCGGATGCAACAACAGGGTCTTCATTAGATCAGATTAGATCCTTCTGCGTTGATCCACTGAGTTCCGAGCTGCATCAGTGTCATGTTATGTGATGTTGATTTCCTCATAAAGTCATGTGTTCCAACACATAATCATGTTTTACTGACTGGTGTGAAAAGATGTTTCAGTTAAATCTTGATGCTCGGTGTTGCTGGCTGCCGATGAAAAGCTGCGGTTTAACTTAATTGACTTTCTCCAGGAAACGCTCAGTGTGTTTCCTCGTTAAAGACTCGTTAAAGACAGCTGTTGGTTTGTGGCTCGGTCAGGCTGCAGGAGGATGCAGAAACCACATCGCATGTCATCTAACAGTTGAATCGGCAACGTCACAAACGACCAGTAGTAAGGAGGTCAGTGGTCGGAGGTCACAGCAACCTGCCGATGTTTCCTACTGGTTGACGATAGAGGTCAAGTCATAGATTAGTTGATGCCATTTTTATGCCAAGAAATCCCCCAAACGAAGTGTTCGGTGTTTCCCCAGTTTTATTCTCATCAGCGTGAAAAGCCTCTGAAACCATCATGGGACACTAAAACTCTCCACTGATTGATATCTGATTTTTAATATCAGCCCGATACATTAACAAACCAGTATAGTTAAACTGAAGATCTTCTGAATCTGTCGCCACGTTTATTCCAGACCCATATCAACCTAAACCAAACCTTCCCCCTCTCTGGGCTTTCCAGGCAGTCCGTTCAAGGTCCCGGTCAAGGACGTGGTTGACTCCAGCAAGGTCAAGGTGTCTGGTCCAGGCGTGGGGTCAGGGGTCAGGGCAAATATCCCACAATCCTTCACGGTGGACTGCAGCAAGGCTGGTGTGGCCCCGCTGGCTGTGGCCGTCACTGCTGCTAGAGGTGACGTTAACCGCTCAGTGTGTTACATATGATTAGTTATTAGTAGTAGTATTATTTCTACTAGTACTAGTGGTAGCTGTAGTATTGTTAGCAGAGTTATTATTTTAAATATTTTATAGTATTTTTATTGAGAAAATGGGTTAACATTACAAGTCATTTCACTCAAGAAACAATATTTTCCTTTTTTATTTGAAAAAATGAATAAATATATCTATATAAACCCCTCCCTCCCAACCCCGACTGCCTTATTAAAAATGAAAGAGGAGAAAAGAAAAGAATAAAAAAAAAAAAGATCAAGATCAAGGGCTAATCATTTTTTTACAAATGTTTTAGTTGATCCTCCAATTAAGTATTTTATTTTTTCTACTTTCAGGAAAAGTATCAGATCGCTAAACCAAAGTGATGTTTGTGGTTTAGAGTTATCAGCACTCTTAACCACAACTAGTTATAGGTAGAAATAACTATACAGCAGGTGACCTACTAACTCCCCCTAACTAGCCACTAACTAGCAGGTCTCAGAAGTGGCTGAATGGCTGTTAATTAGCTGTGTGTGTGTGTGTGTGTGTGTGTGTGTGTGTGTGTGTGTGTGTGTGTGTGTGTGTGTGTGTGTGTGTGTGTGTGTGTGTGTGTGTGTGTGTGTGTGTGTGGGGTCAGGTGTCGCTGAGCCGGTGGAGGTGACGGACAACAGAGACGGTACTCACACCGTGTGCTACACTCCTACCGTGGAGGGACCCTACTCTGTAGCCGTCAAGTACGCAGAAGAGGACGTCCCTCGCAGGTACACAACAGTACAGAGGCCTCAGGTGGCATAGCCCCGCCCCCTCTGGCGGCCATGTTGGAGGTCCTCAGCTCAGTGTGTTTCTAAACGTACAATTTGTCTGTATGAGTGCTAGTCCAGTATCAACGCAGCAGCATGAGAGAGTCAGATCTTTTTAAATGTTGTTGTTGTCTGAGCTCAGTGTGAACGGGGCCTCGGTGTGAACGGGGCCTCGGTGTGAACGGGGCCTCGGTGTGAACGGGGCCTCGGTGTGAACGGGGCCTCGGTGTGAACGGGGCCTCGGTGTGAACGGGGCCTCGGTGTGAACGGGGCCTCGGTGTGAACGGGGCCTCACTGTTTCCTCTCTCAGTCCCTTTAAGTTCAGGGTTTTGCCAACTTATGACGCCAGTAAAGTGCGAGCCAGCGGTCCCGGTCTGACCAGCGGCGTCCCGGCCAGCTTCCCCGTAGAGTTCACCATCGACGCCAAGGACGCTGGGCGGGGCCAGCTGACCGTCCTCATCACAGTCAGTACTCCACACACACACACACACATGTACAAACACACACACTTTTTCTCATACACACACAATCTCACAATCTCACAAGTTCAAGTTCAGTCAAGTTCACACACTTAAAATGAAAAATATCACTTCCTTCCTTCCTCCCTTTCTCCCTCCCTCCT
>JAXDDW010000101.1:1477500-1615000 GCA_034670385.1 Hoplostethus mediterraneus
GTGGGGGTCTCTCTACCAGTCAGTAGGTGGGGGTCTCTCTACCAGTCAGTAGGTGGGGTCTCTACCAGTCAGTAGGTGGGGTCTCTACCAGTCAGTAGGTGGGGTCTCTACCAGTCAGTAGGTGGGGGTCTCTACCAGTCAGTAGGTGGGGTCTCTCTACCAGTCAGTAGGTGGGGGTCTCTACCAGTCAGTAGGTGGGGGTCTCTACCAGTCAGTAGGTGGGGGTCTCTCTACCAGTCAGTAGGTGGGGGTCTCTACCAGTCAGTAGGTGGGGGTCTCTCTACCAGTCAGTAGGTGGGGGTCTCTACCAGTCAGTAGGTGGGGTCTCTCTACCAGTCAGTAGGTGGGGGTCTCTACCAGTCAGTAGGTGGGGTCTCTACCAGTCAGTAGGTGGGGGTCTCTACCAGTCAGTAGGTGGGGGTCTCTCTACCAGTCAGTAGGTGGGGTCTCTCTACCAGTCAGTAGGTGGGGGTCTCTACCAGTCAGTAGGTGGGGTCTCTCTACCAGTCAGTAGGTGGGGTCTCTCTACCAGTCAGTAGGTGGGGGTCTCTACCAGTCAGTAGGTGGGGTCTCTCTACCAGTCAGTAGGTGGGGGTCTCTACCAGTCAGTAGGTGGGGGTCTCTACCAGTCAGTAGGTGGGGTCTCTCTACCAGTCAGTAGGTGGGGTCTCTACCAGTCAGTAGGTGGGGGTCTCTACCAGTCAGTAGGTGGGGTCTCTCTACCAGTCAGTAGGTGGGGGTCTCTACCAGTCAGTAGGTGGGGGTCTCTACCAGTCAGTAGGTGGGGTCTCTCTACCAGTCAGTAGGTGGGGTCTCTCTACCAGTCAGTAGGTGGGGTCTCTACCAGTCAGTAGGTGGGGTCTCTCTACCAGTCAGTAGGTGGGGTCTCTCTACCAGTCAGTAGGTGGGGTCTCTCTACCAGTCAGTAGGTGGGGTCTCTACCAGTCAGTAGGTGGGGGTCTCTACCAGTCAGTAGGTGGGGTCTCTACCAGTCAGTAGGTGGGGTCTCTACCAGTCAGTAGGTGGGGGTCTCTCTACCAGTCAGTAGGTGGGGTCTCTACCAGTCAGTAGGTGGGGTCTCTACCAGTCAGTAGGTGGGGGTCTCTACCAGTCAGTAGGTGGGGTCTCTCTACCAGTCAGTAGGTGGGGTCTCTACCAGTCAGTAGGTGGGGGTCTCTACCAGTCAGTAGGTGGGGTCTCTCTACCAGTCAGTAGGTGGGGGTCTCTACCAGTCAGTAGGTGGGGTCTCTACCAGTCAGTAGGTGGGGTCTCTACCAGTCAGTAGGTGGGGTCTCTACCAGTCAGTAGGTGGGGTCTCTCTACCAGTCAGTAGGTGGGGTCTCTACCAGTCAGTAGGTGGGGTCTCTACCAGTCAGTAGGTGGGGTCTCTACCAGTCAGTAGGTGGGGTCTCTACCAGTCAGTAGGTGGGGGTCTCTACCAGTCAGTAGGTGGGGGTCTCTACCAGTCAGTAGGTGGGGGTCTCTACCAGTCAGTAGGTGGGGGTCTCTACCAGTCAGTAGGTGGGGTCTCTACCAGTCAGTAGGTGGGGGTCTCTACCAGTCAGTAGGTGGGGTCTCTACCAGTCAGTAGGTGGGGGTCTCTACCAGTCAGTAGGTGGGGTCTCTACCAGTCAGTAGGTGGGGTCTCTACCAGTCAGTAGGTGGGGGTCTCTCTACCAGTCAGTAGGTGGGGTCTCTACCAGTCAGTAGGTGGGGGTCTCTACCAGTCAGTAGGTGGGGTCTCTACCAGTCAGTAGGTGGGGTCTCTACCAGTCAGTAGGTGGGGTCTCTACCAGTCAGTAGGTGGGGTCTCTACCAGTCAGTAGGTGGGGTCTCTACCAGTCAGTAGGTGGGGGTCTCTACCAGTCAGTAGGTGGGGTCTCTACCAGTCAGTAGGTGGGGTCTCTACCAGTCAGTAGGTGGGGGTCTCTCTACCAGTCAGTAGGTGGGGTCTCTACCAGTCAGTAGGTGGGGGTCTCTACCAGTCAGTAGGTGGGGGTCTCTACCAGTCAGTAGGTGGGGGTCTCTACCAGTCAGTAGGTGGGGTCTCTACCAGTCAGTAGGTGGGGGTCTCTACCAGTCAGTAGGTGGGGGTCTCTACCAGTCAGTAGGTGGGGTCTCTACCAGTCAGTAGGTGGGGTCTCTACCAGTCAGTAGGTGGGGGTCTCTACCAGTCAGTAGGTGGGGTCTCTCTACCAGTCAGTAGGTGGGGTCTCTACCAGTCAGTAGGTGGGGGTCTCTACCAGTCAGTAGGTGGGGGTCTCTACCAGTCAGTAGGTGGGGGTCTCTACCAGTCAGTAGGTGGGGGTCTCTACCAGTCAGTAGGTGGGGGTCTCTACCAGTCAGTAGGTGGGGTCTCTACCAGTCAGTAGGTGGGGTCTCTACCAGTCAGTAGGTGGGGGTCTCTACCAGTCAGTAGGTGGGGGTCTCTACCAGTCAGTAGGTGGGGGTCTCTAGGTTAATGTAAGTGTGTGTGTGTTAATATAAGTGTGTGTGTTAATATAAGTGTGTGTGTTAATGTAAGTGTGTGTTAATGTAAGTGTGTGTGTTAATGTAAGTGTGTGTTAATATAAGTGTGTGTTAATATAAGTGTGTGTGTTAATGTAAGTGTGTGTGTGTTAATATAAGTGTGTGTTAATGTAAGTTTGTGTTAATGTAAGTGTGTGTTAATGTAAGTGTGTATTAATGTAAGTGTGTGTGTTAATGTAAGTGTGTGTTAATGTAAGTGTGTGTTAATGTAAGTGTGAGTATATAAGTGTGTGTATATAAGTGTGTGTTAATGTAAGTGTGTGTTAATGTAAGTGTGTGTTAATGTAAGTGTGTGTGTTAATGTAAGTGTGTGTTAATGTAAGTGTGTGTTAATGTAAGTGTGTGTTAAGTTAATGTAAGTGTGTGTTAATGTAAGTGTGTGTTAATGTAAGTGTGTGTTAATGTAAGTGTGTGTATATAAGTGTGTGTTAATGTAAGTGTGTGTTAATGTAAGTGTGTGTGTATATAAGTGTGTGTATATAAGTGTGCGTGTTAATGTAAGTGTGTGTTAATATAAGTGTGTGTGTTAATGTAAGTGTGTGTATATAAGTGTGTGTATATAAGTGTGTGTGTTAATGTAAGTGTGTGTTAATGTAAGTGTGTGTTAATGTAAGTGTGTGTTAATGTAAGTGTGTGTTAATGTAAGTGTGTTAATGTAAGTGTGTGTATATAAGTGTGTGTATATAAGTGTGTGTGTTAATGTAAGTGTGTGTTAATGTAAGTGTGTGTATATAAGTGTGTGTATATAAGTGTGTGTGTTAATGTAAGTGTGTGTATATAAGTGTGTGTATATAAGTGTGTGTGTTAATGTAAGTGTGTGTATATAAGTGTGTGTATATAAGTGTGTGTGTTAATGTAAGTGTGTGTATATAAGTGTGTGTATATAAGTGTGTGTGTTAATGTAAGTGTGTGTATATAAGTGTGTGTGTTAATGTAAGTGTGTGTATATAAGTGTGTGTATATAAGTGTGTGTGTTAATGTAAGTGTGTGTATATAAGTGTGTGTGTTAATGTAAGTGTGTGTTAATGTAAGTGTGTTAATGTAAGTGTGTGTTAATATAAGTGTGTGTGTTAATGTAAGTGTGTGTATATAAGTGTGTGTGTTAATGTAAGTGTGTGTATATAAGTGTGTGTGTTAATGTAAGTGTGTGTTAATGTAAGTGTGTGTGTTAATGTAAGTGTGTGTTAATGTAAGTGTGTGTGTTAATGTAAGTGTGTGTTAATATAAGTGTGTGTGTTAATGTAAGTGTGTGTATATAAGTGTGTGTATATAAGTGTGTGTGTTAATGTAAGTGTGTGTATATAAGTGTGTGTGTTAATGTAAGTGTGTGTTAATGTAAGTGTGTGTTAATGTAAGTGTGTGTGTTAATGTAAGTGTGTGTTAATGTAAGTGTGTGTTAATGTAAGTGTGTTAATGTAAGTGTGTGTTAATATAAGTGTGTGTGTTAATGTAAGTGTGTGTATATAAGTGTGTGTGTTAATGTAAGTGTGTGTATATAAGTGTGTGTGTTAATGTAAGTGTGTGTTAATGTAAGTGTGTGTTAATGTAAGTGTGTGTTAATGTAAGTGTGTGTTCCTCCAGGTTATGGCGGCCTGGCTCTGTCCATCGAGGGTCCCAGTAAGGTGGACATCCAGACGGAGGACCTGGAGGACGGGACGTGTGGCGTGTCCTACTGTCCCACCGAGCCGGGGAACTACATCGTCTCCATCCGCTTCGCCGAGGAACACGTCCCCGGTGACCTCACTATGACATCACAAACAGCAACCTTTAAATCATCCAACATGGCTGACAGTCTGTTCTGTCATTATTATGGGGAACAGTGACTCTGTGGTGACACTCCAGGTTAGAGTCTCATGAAGCAGAAATTACATAATAAATAATGTGTGTGCGTGTGTGTGTGTGTGTGTGTGTGTGCGTGCGCCAACAGGAAGTCCATTCTCGGTGCGGGTGACGGGGGAGGGGCGTATCCGGGAGAGCATCACCCGACGACAGAAGGCGGCGTCTGTCGCCAGCGTGGGCAGTGTGTGTGACCTCAACCTGAAGATACCAGGTACACACACACACACACACACACACACACACTTATTCAACATTTGTAGTTACATGATGTCTTGACGCCGTTTTGACTTGCTGGTCTGATTTCAGTAAAACCATGAAAAGAATTGATCACCATGTTTAGTTATCGGTTCCTGATGCTTGTCTGGAAAACAGGAAACACATTGTAAAACCTCGTAAGTGCACGTGCTGTGTGACACCGCCCAGAGCTGTTAGACTGACGGGAGGAATGTCCCGTTCATGTTACCACGTTGTTTGAGTCCAAGCTCCGCCTCCAGACCTCCAGAGTTTCTGTTCCTTCCTTCAGCCTTCACTGCTCTCTTTTGTCTTTCCCTGTTCTCCCTTGTTTCCTCTCCTTCCATCCTTCCCTCTGCTTTTCTTTCTTTCCTCCTTCTGCTCCTCTTCCTCTCATTCCTCCTTCTGCTCCTCTTCCTCTCATTCCTCCTTCTGCTCCTCTTCCTCTCTTTCCTCCTTCTGCTCCTCTTCCTCTCTTTCCTCCTTCTGCTCCTCTTCCTCTATTTCCTCCTTCTGTTCCTCTTCCTCTCATTCCTCCTTCTGCTCCTCTTCCTCTCTTTCCTCCTTCTGCTCCTCTTCCTCTCATTCCTCCCTCTGCTCCTCCTTTCCCTCTCCACCTCTGCTTCCCTATGCCTCCTCTTCTTTCATCCTCCTCTGCCCTCCTTTCCTTCCTCCTCCCCTTCCCTCTCCATCTCTCATCTCCTCCTCCTCACCCTCCTCCTGTAGTGACCTGGTTTCTCCTCGTCTTGTCTCGGGAGCTCCTCTCTCAGACCTCCTACCGCTCCCACTGCTCCCTCTGGTGGTCTGGAGGATCCAGCGGCAGCCCCAGGGCTCGGTCCCCTGCTCCTCCCCAGGAACGGAGCCTCTCCCCTGGGCACGTCCGCCACGTCTCGGGCCTCTCCGGCCTGGTGCTGGGCAGGGAAGCGAGGGCTCCCAGGGGCGTTTGGATTGTTGATGCCCGCTGCCCGGTGGGCGGTGCCTGTGCCGCCGCCACTACCGGGCAGGAGGGTGCGTTGTAGAGTCACTGGGGTTGGCACCATGAGGTTGGCACCATAACACACTTCATCAGATCAGTGCAGCAGCGAGTGGAGGGTGCCTGCAGGTCTTGAAAAGTCTTGAATCAAGGCCTTAAAAGGTCTTGAATACAGTTAAATAAAGTATTTCAGTCGTGATGTCGTGGCTTCTGGGATATTCTAAGATGAAACTTTATTGATCGCTGCCGAGAAATCAGGTTGATTCTTCATAATCGTGTTTATTTCAATCTTGAATTTAATTATCACAGACTTGAAAAAGGTCTTAAAAAGTCTCAGGTTACCTTGATTAAACTTGCAGACACCCTGGTGTGTGTGTGTGTGTGTGTGTGTGTGTGTGTGTGTGTGTGTGTGTGTGTGTGTGTGTGTGTGTGTGTGTGTGTGTGTGTGTGTGTGTGTGTGTGTGTGTGTGTGTGTGTCATGAAGAGTCATCTCAGCTTTTTCATTCTTACATTTTTCTTTTAATTTGAAGAATGTATTTCTAGTGTCTGTTTTTTAACTGACTTTTAACTTCCTCCTCTTATCCTCCTCTTCCTCATCTCTCTCTCCTTCCCTTCCACTCCCCCTTTTCTCCCCCGTCCTCCTCCTCTTCTTCCTTTCCCTCCTCTTTGTCTCCTCCCTACTTCTCTCTCTCTCTCCCCCCTTCCAGACATCGATATCCACGAAGTCACCGCTGAGGTCACTTCCCCTTCGGGAGCCAATCAGCTGGCCGAGCTGGTCGCCGCAGGCAACAGCACCTACTGCGTGCGCTTCGTCCCCACAGAGATGGGCGTGCACAGCGTGAGCGTGAAGTACAGGGGCGTGCACGTGCCGGGGAGTCCCTTCCAGTTCACGGTGGGACCGCTGGGCGAAGGAGGCGCTGCCAAGGTGAAAGCAGGAGGACCAGGACTGGAGGGAGCACAGGTTGGAGAGCCAGGTACACAAGCGCACACACACACACACACACACTTACTTGCTTATGGCAGTCCATCGATTGCAAATCTTGCCACATGAGGGGCAGGGGTATACAGCACAGGTGAGGGGAGGTGCTGTATTCTCCTCTGTGTGGCCTGCTCCTGAAGGTGAGTGATTCCCTGGGGGCAGGTGGAGCTCCAGGTGTGGTGATCAGCAGCCAGGGGCTCTAGTGCTGATGGTGTGATGTTGCACTTCTTCAGGAGGGTTTTCAGGTGATCCTTGTAGTGCCTTTGCTGGCCCCCAGCAGCTCTATGGCCAACCAAGAGCTGGCCAGAGGATCTGTCTAGGGAGGCGGTGGGCAGGCATGCAGATCACATGCCCGACCCAGCGCAGATGTTTTTGTGCAAGGAGCGTTGCAATGCTGGGCGTGTGGGTCCGGTCGTGGATTTCCACGTAGGGCACTCTGTCTTCCCAGGACAAACCCAGGATCTTTTGAAGGCAGCGATGTGGAAGGCCTCTAGTGTTTGTATGTGCCTCTGGTAGGGGGTCCAGGTTTCCGAGTCGTAAAGCAGTGTGGAAACTGCTTGTACACAGCTTGTACACAGCTGCTTTGGTGGAGATGGTTAGGTTCCTGTTCAGGAAAACTCTGGACTTGAGCCTGCCAAAGGCAGCAGAGGCCAGGCCAATGAGAACCTGGAGGTCATCATCGATGTTGCAGGAGGGAGACAGAATGCTACCGAGGTAGGTGAAGTTAAAATCGCGTTAAAATCCCCTAAGAGAATGAGCTTGTCGGTGGATGCTGTTTTATTTATGGCAGAGTGCAGGGAAGAGTAGAAACTTGGGGTCAGCGTCCAGTGTTGGGGCGTATGTGCTGATGATGGCATAACGGTTGTTTGTGAGGGGAATCCGCCAGGTCATCAGTCTTTCACTGATGCCGACTGGGGATTCTAGGATCTTCTGAAGTAGACTTGTCCTCACAGCAAAACCTACACCATGGAAGCGACGGGAGCCTTCCGGAAGCCCCTTCCAGAAGAAAGTGTAGCCTTCTCCCGTCTCTGTAAGAGAGTCCTCGTCGTGGAAGCGGGTTTCGCTGAGGGCCGTGATGTCGATGTTCTATCTCTTCAGCTCGTGCGCAACCAGCGCTGTTCTTCTTCGGGGGCGACAGGAATCATCACGCACATCCAGAAGAGTTTGGACATTCCAGGTCACAATGGTGAGTTTGATGTGAGACCTTGTTGCATGTTTTCGACCGCTGGGGGATGACCCAGCAGCTGCGGTAGGCTCCCTGGTTGAGGAGGAACAGACCTTTTTTAGGCCACATTTTCTAGGCCCTTCCCATCTCAGGGTGAGCAGGGCGGGCTGCTCAGTCACGCGGGGACGACCATCTATCCCACGCCGCCTACGTGCATTGTTGGGCTAGATAGTTGTGCGCAGTCACTACCCTCACTGTCTTGGCTCCACCCTACGTTTTCCAGTGGCATGAAGAACTCATGACGACCTTCTGTGGAGGGGAGTTGCAGAAGTCTGGCAGAGCACCGGTCTGTTGGTGTCTGCCTGATGTGGGTTTACTCCGTAGATTTTTCGTTAGGGATTTACTCCCGTAGCCATGGCACGTGTGGGTGCACCCATTAGGCATTGGGGCAGTGGATGGTGGCAGCCAGCGCTGGTGGGCCTGTACTGCTTACCTCTGGGGTCCACCGCAGCTCCGAGATCCCCTGCCGAATTTGCCTGGGGTCGCGAGACACCCAGTTACCGTGTGTGGCCACGAGGAGGCCCGGCAGGAGTCTTGGTGAGGGAGAGGCTGTGTGCTGGCAGGAGAAGACTTACGCACAAGGCTGCTTTCCCGTTCACCACAAGGCCTCGCCAGCAGCAGCGAGCTGTAAGCCAGATGGTTGCAAGCAGGTGGGAAGTAGGCATGCACCCTCCCTCTAACTAGCATTACTGCACTAGACGCTTCACAACACCCTGCGCAAACACACACGCACACACACACACACACACACACACACACACACGCTCGATCGATCTCCCTAAGGTTTGTCTTATGGGTGAATGAAATTCTCTCTCTCTCTCTCTCTCTCTCTCTCTCTCTCTCTCTCCCTCTCCCTCTCCCTCTCCCTCTCTCTCTCTCTCTCTCTCTCCCCCTGTCTCTCTCTCTAGCTGACTTCAGTATCTGGACCAGGGAGGCGGGGGCCGGCGGTCTGTCCATCGCGGTGGAGGGACCCAGCAGGGCCGAGATCGCCTTCGACGACCGCAAGGATGGATCCTGTGGTGTCTCCTACATCGCCCAGGAGCCCGGTAGAGACCACACACACACACACACACACACACACACACACACACACACACACACACACACACACACACACACACACACACACACACACACACACACACACACAGAGCTAGATAGATAGTTTGTATGTTATGGTGGCATTAGTTTAGTTTTGACAGCAGGGACAAGCTCAGTGCTATAGAGGCGTTCAGGTGATGTAGCCCCGCCCCCTCTGGCGGCCATGTTGGAGGTGTTTCTTCTCAACAGAATTGAATCTTCATGGTTAATTTCTGTCTGTTTCTACTGAACTGATCATTTCATCACTGATCATCTGATTGATTTAGTGTTTAGATCATGTAGCTTGTTAGCTAGCTAACCATAGTATCTGGTCAGCTAACCATCACTGTCTTGTTGTTAACACATCTGGTTAGCACACTAGCTAATGTATCTAGTAGAAGCTAGCGTTAGCAGTGGCTAGTAGTAGGCTGACTCTTCTCAAGCTCAGTCTCTCTCTCTCTCTCTCTCTCTCTCTCTCTCTCTCTCTCTCTCTCTCTCTCTCCCTCTCCCTCTCTCCCCCTCCCTCCAGGTGACTACGAGGTTTCGGTGAAGTTTAATGACCAGCACATACCAGACAGTCCCTACCTGGTTCCGGTTGTCGCTCCCGTTACCGATGCCCGCCGCCTCACTGTTACCGGCCTTCAGGTGAGGCACAAGGAGACACCGCCACACCCAGCTGGCCCCGCCTTGCTCGAGGGCTCCCGGGGCCCAGTTGCATAAACTACTGTTGGGATCCGCTAGATCCAACCCTCTGGAATAGACCGACCAGACATAAGGGTTCAGCCCATATGGGCTTCTGAAGACCGAAACTGGGGCTTTAGTTAGCGCTGTTAGCGTGACCAGTACTGGTGTCACTCATGGATATTTAGTGAAACACAGTCTCACAATATTTTGTGAAAAACACAAATTCTGAAGTGCAGTTGATGTGTTGTGGACACGAGTTCCTCCACCCTGATAGGATCATGTTACAATAACACGACTTGGACGCCAACTTTTAATTTGGTTAAATGAATTTGACAACTAAATCATCAAGATGTTGATAGTCTGAATTTGAGTTTTCTACTCGGACAGAATAAAGTTCTGGGGCAAAAACTGAATCCATTGAATATTTTGAATATCGGCTCTCAGCAGCTTCAGTACAACGATCAGTATTAGTATCAGTATCAATATCAGTATCAGTATTGGCCTTCGAAGACCCACATCAGTCGAACCCTAGTAGACATATATATTGATTTGTGTTTATGCAACTGGCCTCATGGACAGGATCACAGCCAGGCAACATGGTTGCAACCCTGAGAGAAGCTAGTTCAGCACCAGTCTGTAACCAAAGAGTCACTGGTTTGAATCCCGGCAGCCAAACTCGGTGGGGGCGAGCGAACAAGACACACTCTCTCCCCCTGCCCTTGAACCAGGCACTCAACCTCCAGTAGAGCTGCCCAGTAGAACCAGTAGGAGACTGTGGTTGTACTGATCAGCTCCCAGTAGAACCAGTAGAGTTTTGCCTGGCTCTGGTCGTTCCTTCTGGTGTGGACCTGTCGGTGTTTCTCTTGTGTTTCATTTAAAGGCTCCTAACAGCATCATCTTCCTCAGCATCATCACTCCCTGGTTGCCTAGCGACAGCAGAGAGAGGCAGACCATAGCCTCTCATCATTTTCTAGTGACTGTAGCTTGTTGGGTGATTGTAGTTTCTGGTGTCTGGCTGTTCTGTTCAGTCTACACCGGCATCGTTCCTGTTTAGCAACCTGTGGGAAGTACTGTGAGCATGCGTTGGAGATAATAATAATAAAATACTACTACTTATAATAATAATAATAATAATAATAATAATAATAATAATATGTGTGCAGGGTCAGAGTTTGTAAGTTCATGTTGTGTTCAGAGGAACGTGAACTAGCTTAGTACTTTTCATGCATTCCAGCTCTGAGTGTCTCGGCAAATGAAGGTAAGGCAAGATTATTTGTACAGCACATTTACAGCAAGGCGATCCAAAGGACTTCACACAGGAAAAAGATGATTAAAAACTAGAAGACGTATAAAAGAAGGTACAGAAAAAACATGAAATTAAAATAAAAGGATACAGAGCATTAAAATAGCATTAAAGTTGCAGTGTAATAAAATTATAAAAGTATTTATTTGAATTTATCCGCTGAAACCCAAAATCATGAAACACATATTTCATAACATGAAAATCAGATCAGACCTGGAGGAACCCAGATTCAGATTCACCATCGTTTAACATGAAGATGTAGCAATGGAAGATCAAATCACATGAGCGGTAATAGCTCACTGCTACAACTTAACTATCTAACTGCTGACATAAAGTTAGCAGGGCCTGCTATGCTAACGCTACGACTCATCTCATCAGGGAACCTGAATGAATCCTCTGTTAGCCAAACGCTCCCACTGCAGATGATCAGCTGGTGGGTTCAGGTTCCCGCCACAGACCTTTAGACCTGATGGAGAGACTACAGGCTCTCAGTCAAAACCTTATCATCCAAGAAGGCAAAGAAAGAATAAATCAACAAATTGTAAACTTGATCCAATGTGAGGACATTTATCATGAACAGATTTAACACCAAGAGAACAACTATGACAGAAATGTATTGGTTGGCGTTTAGTAAGCATCTTACAATTCAAACTGATTATGAGAAATAAAATCACTTCTATTATCTGATGATCGTGTTGTAAGAAAAGTTTGCTTCTAATGGGACACGATGCACTGCAGGACCAGCTCCGTGGTCTCCATAGTAACACAGAGGAATGCCTCTGTCTGCTGTTGCTGGACCAATGGGAGCTCAGGTAACAGTAGAGTTGAGTAGAAACTGGTGGAGTCAATGGAAAAATGTATTTTGTTTCCATCGCAGTTAAGTTGTTTTAACTCTCTGAACTATCTACCGACCAGCTTCCTGTGGGTGTGTTGAAGCGTGTTGAACTTCCTGACTGGTCCAATCCCTCCCTGTCTTGATGTTGTACGTCCCTCTACACTGACCCTGTGTGTGTGTGTGTGTGTGTGTGTGTCGGTAGGAGTCAGGTCTGAAGGTGAATCACCCAGCATCCTTTGCGGTGCGTCTGAACGGAGCGCAGGGCAACATGGAGGCCAAAGTCCACAGTCCCTCTGGAGCTCTGGAGGAATGTGCTGTTACTGAACTGGAGAGAGGTGAGGGATGGGGGAGGGAGGAGAGAGGGAGGGGGGGTGGAAAGCTCAGATAGATGATAGAGAGAGAGAGAGAGAGAGAGAGATCTACTGGAGGATCCTTGAACACTTTGTGGATCCCCAACCTGATCAGTTCCTCCTGTCCTCCAGATAAGTACGCCATCCGGTTCATCCCCAGGGAGAACGGCGTCCACTCCATCGACGTGAAGTTCAACGGCACTCACATCCCAGGAAGTCCATTTGAGGTTAGAGTGGGGGAACCAGGACAGACCGGAGAGCCTGGTCTGGTTTCAGCATATGGAGCAGGACTGGAGAGAGGCACGACAGGTAGGCTTACCTGTATGTCTGTATACCTGTCTGTCTACCTACCTGAATAATGAAATGAAAATACAGTTTTCATAGAGATGTGTGCCTCTTCCTGTTTTCAGTGCTGTTTTGTGTAGAATCAGCTACTGTGTGAAACAGTTTCAATCTACATTAAACTGGTTAGCATCCAGGAAGTGTAGACGCTACTGCTTGGTGTAGAGCAGCATAACAGGCAGCCAATCAGGAGCCCGGTTCATATAGAGACTTTGAGGTCTAAATACTAAAAACACAGTTGAGACAGGTCCGTCCATGTTCTGGGTACATATCCCAACATGTATTCCAGGTTTGAATTCATGTCCTGATCAAATATATTACCCATGGTGGTGAAACGGAAACGCCAGTGGCTTGGTGTTGACTCATCACATGGCACCAGAGAAACGTTTGGGCTGTTGCTATTGGTTGCTTGAGATGTAGGTGACCTACCTGCTGAATCCCCTGAATTATCACTGCAATCATGAAATCATCACTGAGTGGTTGTCTCTGACTTGCAGGCTCCCAGTCAGAGTTCATCATCAACAACACCAAGGCGGGCCCCGGGGCCCTGGCAGTGACCATCGAGGGTCCGTCCAAGGTGAAGATGGACTGTCAGGAGGCACCAGAGGGTTATAAGGTCCAGTACACCCCCATGGCCCCGGGGAACTACCTGATCAGCATCAAATATGGGGGACCCAACCACATCACCGGTAGCCCCTTCAAGGCCAAGGTCACAGGTAGTCTACTGGACTCTAGTCTACCTTACTCTGTTGTACTTCACTATATGGTACTGGACTCCATTAGACCCCTAGACTATGGAACAACTTGCCTGAGGAGTTGAGTTCAGTTTGATCCTTTAAGTCACAGAGAGACGGTATTTCGATGCCGTCTTGCTGCTGTACTTATCGTATTTCCAGTTACAACAGGATGTTCAAAATGAATAGATTCATTCACCGGGACACGAGGTGTCTTCGGAAACAGAACCAAGGCTTTCACCTGCCAGTTTTATCTGATGTGGTATTATTGGTTACACGAAAACACCAAACTTTTTTTGTCATTCATTGTAAAATAGATGTATATTATGATATCATTGTGATGTCAAAACCACCTGTATGATGTTGCTCTGTAATTATTCTCTAATCATCTTTCATCATTCACTAACTTGATGTACTCATCCCTTGTTTTTATGGGCTGTAAAACTCTCCTTTAAAAATTATTTTTAAAAGCCTTACTAGCTCTGGTCTCCTGTCCTCTATCAGGTCCTCGGCTGGTGAATGTGACCAATGCCAGCGAGACGTCGACCCTGACGGTGGATCCGACGGTCCGGGCGTCCAGCAGCGTCTCCCAGAGCGCTGCACCCAGGGAGCCTTCCTCCGACGCCAGCAAGGTGCTGAGCCGAGGCCCCGGACTCAGCAAGGCCTTCCTGGGCCAGAAGAGCAGCTTCTCCGTGGACTGCAGCAAGGCTGGTGGGTAACCAACACGCAGCACAGCAACATGTTTCTCCTTTCCCTCCGTCTGATGTCCTTTCCTCCTTCACCCTCCCCCAGGTAAGAACATGCTCCTGGTGGGGGTCCACGGCCCCCAGGTCCCCTGTGAGGAGGTGCTGGTCAAGCACATGGGCAACCTGCAGTACAACGTCAGCTACCTGCTGAAGGAGAAGGGCAGCTACGTCCTGGCTGTCAAATGGGGAGACGACCACATCCCCGGATCTCCCTTCCACGTCACCGTCCCATGATGCTTTGGGGCACAGGGGGCGGGGGGGGGGGGCTTTCACTCCTTTGCGCCATTTTGCATCCCTGTTGGAATTAAACTGAATGCTACACTGCAAAGCATGTCCTGCTAACGAGTCCAGCATTGAGTCTCACACTCCGGTGACTCGATCTTGATGCGACTGGAACATATTTTAACTTGTTGATCTGCACACAGGAAAATCTGAACTGTTTTAAGAAAAATAAGATTTTAAAACCCCTGAAAAGATCCAGAGGAGAAAATATTAAGAGATATATTTAAGACTCAATGCTTGATTCAAAATAAGAAGGACATTTGTTGCAGCGTGTCAGGGAGGCAAAATGGCGAATAGAAGCCGACCCCAGTGGGATCTGGTAGATCAAGTGAGAATAGAGGACGAAGGACCGACCCAAACTGTCCCATCTATTGATTTTTACCGCCCTGAAATCATTTTCAATTGACAAATTTGCACTTGACGATAGTTTTATACTTGATTGGTAAATTAATGATATAATTGCTGGCCAGCTGGTGAGAATGTCCTGACCCTCACTGGATCACTGCTGATCCCAAAATGACCAGAGATGAACCTTCACTTCCCTCCAAGCTCCAGTTAAGAATAATAACTTAGATAGAAAAACACTAACATTGTGCTTTCCGTCTGCCGGGGAAATGAGCTGCTGGTAAACCTTTAACTAGGGCTGGTTAGTTCCCTGGCCCGGTAACTGGTTGGTTGGCTGGTTTCTATTGGCAGGTGAATTAGTTGAGTTAGTGAAAGTTGAATGACAGCGACATTTCTGCAGCGCTTTTCTTCACAAAGTTCTAAAGTTGCTGTGAACGAAACAAAACTAGTAAACATGTTAACTAAAAGTTATTGAGGGGCCAAACTGTACCTGTTTGTTGACTACTGATGTTTATTGTTGTTTTCTTGCTTTATTTCCCAGAATTCCATGCGTACACAATGTTGCCATAATGAATCGATGACTATTAACTACCAGTGGTCTTCACCCTGGTTTCTGTCCTGAACCTGAACAACAGACTACTAGTTTAGATGTTCCTGATGTTTGAGAAATCACAACTCTCCCTGGTTTAGACACCATGTGGCCTCTTTCATGTCCAGTCAGTCTTTCAGCTGAGCTCAATTAATAGTGTAGGAAATGACAAAAAAAAGAGGACGAGAGAGTTTTTATGCCCCCTGGTCAAACGCAGCTGGGATTGAATATTGGTGGAAATGTAAAAGCTGCTGAGTGACATGCGGTCATGAGGTCATGAGGTCATGAGGTCCACTCCTCTACCAATCACGCTTTTTGCAGGGCGTTTAAAAAGTATTTGTTCTCACTTCCACTGCTCACAGTTCTGAATCCTGGTATGGAGATATAACGTGGAACTCCTGCACCAAATGCAAGACAGGCTTCTGTTCAGTGATAAAGCTGTGAGATGCAGCCCAGAAAACCTTTGAGTCAAACCTCCACAATCAGACCCTCGCTGCACGTTTCAGAGCAGCTTTTTGTCTGTGAAAGGTGGCGGAGGAATCTCTGATGCTTCGCCTCGCCCGGACGATGCTGTTGCCTCATCGCTGTTGTTTTGATACCCGAGGGACGAGAGGATTTTGTACGGGGGAAAACATCTCTCTTCTTTTGTTTTGTATTAGTAGAATGTGAAACTGCACCCAGAGATGATGTACATTTGATAATTAAAATCAACTGGAATAAAGACGATTGATTCATTGTCACTTCCTTTATTTACCTCTGACCCTTGACCTCTGTTACTGTTACTTTGCAGAAACTTTACTTAAGTAAAGTACTCAGAGTAAAAGTTTAGTTCTGGTCCAGTGGTTGAATGTTCATGACTGTGAAATATTTGTTGTATGATATGAAGCAGTGGGCTTGGTTACGGGACGCTTCCAAATGTTGTTAAATACTTTTAGTCCAACGAGGTTTTCTATTGAAAAGAAACAGCATGAGGCACATCAGCAGACCAAGATGCTCAAGTCCAAGTCCAGGTCCAGGTCCAGGTCCAGGTCCATCTGCATGTCTTCCTCTCCACTAATAAATGGATGTAAACCAAGTGGTGCTGCAACAGTCCTCTAAGGTCACTGGGCAGCGAACAGCTTCATGGCTGCGTCATCATCTGTGTACCAAAGACAAGCGAGGAGATGTTGAATTCATTTCCAGGTTTGATGGATGTTTCACCAGGTAGACTCACAGACTAACACAGCTTGGAGATGTGACTTAGTAGAGGCGTCTTCCCTCTTCAGGCTCACTTCCATACACGCCTGGCTGCTGTCTGACTGGTCTGAGACCTGCTGCCTGACTGGCTGGTCTGAGACCTGCTGTGGTGATTTGGTGTTGGTGAATCGATTGGACTCCTGACAGGAACAAAGACTTTGTGTTTGCCCAGTGTGTTTTCTCCTCAGAGCAGTGTGGCCTTCTGGATCGGTCAGTTTGGTGACGTAGTGGCTCACCTGGTCAGTGATGCTGAACACCAACGAGCCAGGGGGGATTATGGTCCGGAAGTCCCTTTGTTAAAGGTGTTAAATGAGTCTGCAGCGTCTGTTGTCACAACCAGTATAGGCTGTGGAGTGACTCTCACGTTTCTACAACACCAGCCAGGGATCCAGCTCAACTTTTGTCACCGTAGGCTGCTTGCACTCTGGTTGAGCTAGCTAGGAAGTGGTTCAAGGAGCTTTTTTGTGGTATGACTTGAGTGCATGGTTTCAAAAGCTGGATATTTCGAGTGGTCCTTGGTGGTCTTCATGTTCAAGAAAGTCTTTGGCCACTGATACTGTGGGACCCACTTGAACAAAGGAGGCAGTATAACATTTTTTCAAGTGGATTGAATTTATTTTGTCAAGACAGGCAGCCTGCAACGTCATTCTCTGCTCACTAGTTTCATCATAAAATCAGACATTTTCACTAAAACTGAGCTGTGGAAAAGTCTTCATGATCTGAAAGCTTTTTTGGTGTGTAGAGTTGCTGTGTGTGTGTGTGTGTGTGTGTGTGTGTGTGTGTGTGTGTGTGTGTGTGTGTGTGTGTGTGTGTGTGTGTGTGTGTGTGTGTGTGTGTGTGTGTGTGTGTGTGTGTGTGTGTGTGTGTGTGTGTGTGTGTGTGTGTGTGTGTGTGTGTGTGTGTGTGTGTGTGTCAGAGACCTCCTAGCTGTTCTCATATTTCCCTACCAGTCAGTGTGTAACGGGATCCACAGGTCATTCCCACAGCGGAGAGCGGATCCTCCAGGCAAACCAAAGGTACGCTAAGATGTTTTTGGTTTTAATGGAGACTTGAGACTTGTGTCCTCTCTGTTACCTAAAGCATCTTACTTTCTTTTGATTTTATTGCATGTATTGCATAGTTGGGAGGTAAAGTGAAACAGATGCGCAGGTTATTTGTGGTGGTACCGACTTTTCTTTGGATCCTGAAGGATTGCTGGATGTTTCACCGTGTAGACACACATGATTTAGGGTTCTTCCCTGGTGGGGTCTAATCTCCCACATTCACAAATGACACAAAACAAATTATTTTGTTCAAACAAATGGATTTACTTGATTCCCCTATTAACTGTAAATACGTTTGTTTGTACGCCTTTAACAAGAAAGATTGTCAAAACATGACAGAACCGTTTCTCTGGGATCCAAACATTATCAAGACTGTTACCGTCCAGGAAATGACCCGAGATTAAATCTGACTCAATCTAGTGGTCATGAGTTGAATTAATGAAGAGTAAAAAAAAAAAGATTTATTGTCACTGCTCTACATACAATAACCCAGAATATCAAAGTGGATTTCTATTACAAATGAATAAAAAATGAAAGGCTGAAATGTTTTGAGTCAGTAAGTATCCCACCTCCTCACAGTGAAGATGCATCCAAACTGGATTCCCTAACCTGACCGGTCAGATTTAGAAAAAGCACATCATAATAATAATAATAATAATAATAACAATAACGATAATGATAATGATAAATAATAATAATTATAATAATAATAATAGCAATAACAACACTAATAATAATAATAATAATAATAATAACGAACGGTCTCCCAGAAGATGCGGACACTGATGACTACTCAGAACCAGAACTTCTACCGGGAGCAGATCCAGAAGGAGATGTTGACCCGGCTAGCCTGGAAGAGCCGCTACGCCAAGCTCTACCCGTCCTGCTTCAACCCCCGCAACAAGACGCCAAGAGAGACGCCCCGGCTTCCGTCCAGCACCCGGTGATTTACCGTTTGGCCACAACAAGCTGGGCTCGGCAGAATCGGCAGTGATAATGTCGTCATAACTGTCAAACTGGTGCTGTGTTATGCTCCGCCCCCCAGGGCTGTGCTGCCTCCTGTTACCAAGGTGCCAGAGAGGCAGAAAGACCTCCCGCCTCCCCCTCCTCTTCCTCCTCCTCCTCTTCCTCCTGCGGTCCCTGCTGGAAGGGAGGGGGGCCTCAGCGCTGCCCCCCCCGATGAGGCCCGTCTCCCCCCCGACCAGACAGGCTCTCTACCAGGCCTCCTCTCACCACGTAAACACACTTTGATTCAGAAATGGTTTCAAATGCATCAACTAGTCTTCATTGCTGATACGTTTCACAGGAACGCTGATTGATGTCCACTCTGTTTCCTTTGTCTATTTTAGACCAACTTTAGCATTTTTCATCATTTAGATGTTTCATATTGCCTCAGCATTCCTCCAGGTCTGCATTGTATACTGTCTAAGAAAAGAGAATTGATTTAAAAAAATAAAACAAAAATCTTAAAGTACAATATCTTTTCAAGGGGAAGGGGCGGAGTCTGTACCTGCAGAGGCGTGGCCAGAAGAGACCAGAGGAGAAGTTTGATTTCCCCCTGCTGTCGTCCTGGGAGTATGGATGGAGACTGGGTAAGATGAAGGCATTCAAAAGGTTTAGGGAGCATCTATTCTAAATGAAATGGTTCTATCTGTGTTCTAGTTCTGCCTGTTCTATCTGTGTCTATAGATGACTACAGTCTGGACTACACATCTCCAGCCAGTGGCAGGTCATCGGTGGTGAAGAACACCTTCTACGCCCGGAACGGCGTCTTCAACGTCCCATCAGCTACAGACACGTTGCTCGGCTAGCTCTGATGGGTTGCTGCCCTAGTGCATCACCACTGTACCAACAGTAACATGGATATTAAACTGATAATGAAGGTGTCAGACGAACCCAGGATTTCACAGTTGCATGGTACAGTTCTGGACAAGTTTACTGGCATCATTGCAAAAAGTAATGTAAAAAGATAATGTACAATTGAAACAGCGCTTGGTCTTCACACGTTGATCTGTTTTATTGATCATCTCATGATTAAACGATAAGAATACTAATAGAAACAAATCTTTAATGATTATTGACCCTTTTCTAATTCTTAGCTGTCTTTGGTAACGACGATGAGCATCAATAAGCTTCCTGCTCCTTTCTGCTGCCAGGTTCTCCCCTCTGACCAACTGTCTCCCCATTGGTTGTCAATGGGACTGAGATCAGGACTCGTCGCTCCACAACAGTCCAGCGTTTTCTCTTGAACCATTCCTGGTGCTTCTGGATGTGTCCTGCTGGAGGACCCAGGACCCTTCCATTGACACCCAGTTTTGCAGTGTCTTGGTAACCTTCTGATTTCATGATGCCCTTAACACTGTAGGTTTGACTGTAGGTAGGGACGTATTTTCTTAAAAGCTTCATTACCAAAGAGTTCTAATTTGGTTTCATTGGCCCACAGATCAATCAGGTTCTAGTGTGTCTCTCTCAGCAGTGAGGTCTTCCTCCGACCGTAAAGACCTTGGTTCAGTGTCTGGTGTATGGTAGGGCTGAAACCATTGCCAGACCTCTCCAGGTCAGCCTTGGAGGTCTTTGGATGTCATGCAAGGTGTTTTTTCAAGGGCTCACACCACCATTCAACAACCTGAGATCAGTTTTCCCCTTCCCACCATCTCCTGGGAGATTCTGAACACTTCCATGAGCAGCAAACTTCTTAATAATACTGGGAACTGTGGAAACAGGAACACCAAGGTCTCTAGAGATGACCTTGTAGCTTGTGAACGCTGATGTTTGAGACAGTTTTATCACTTAAAATGGGTCATTGGTTCATTTCTACCATGTGGGCACCTGCAACCACAGGTGAGTTGAATTACAATGCAAATAAGCATTGTTGTTGTAAAAGGTGCCAATAATCATCAATGGCCACTTTTCAATTTTTAAACCACAAAAGATTTTTATTTTTAAAAAATTCTTATTGTTTGATTATGTCTGATCTGTTGTAAATCCATTGATGAATGTGTGAAGCCTGAAAGTTGTTTGAGAATATTGGCCAGAACTGTACGTGCCTTCCAGGACGTCCCAGAAGGTTCTGACCCGTGAACCTTCTGGTTTATGTGACTCTGACTGTATTCGGTACATTGGTACATTGGTACATGTTGCTGCTCTTTACTGCTGCTTCACTGGCCAGGTGCCCCTTGAAATACAGATTCTTCATCTCAGTGGGACTAACCTTAAATAAATGTTAAATAAAATAATCCATAGTCACAGTAAAGATGCCTTCTCGGGTATTATTGCGATATATCAAAGACGTGTTCTTAAAAGAGAAGAAGCCTCTCTGTTGGGTGCACAGTGCAGTCTGGTGAGTCTGCTACCAACCAGGAAGGCTACCTGATATTGAGTGATTGATAATTGATGAGGTACTGTAGTATTCAGCCTGGTCAACCTGGCCTCCCATCATTCATAATGAATCCATTCAACACATTGCTGTGCTGGTCACTCACTACACCTCCCTGTATTTTAGCAATGAGCCACTAGAGGCCATGCTTGATACATACATGACTCCATACATGATTTACAGTGGAATTCAATGACCCATTAAATGAGTAACAAGTGAATGATAATATTAAATGTTATTCTTTTGTCAGCGGCGTCCCCAGTCACAGTAACCTACATCTGGAGACAAATCTACCTGATCACACTGATCACTTTTACTGAGAACGTTACTGGAGGATCTCCAGACACACCACAACAACCTGGTCCAGACAGTCAACTGGTTCTACTGACACATTAACTAACAGGTGATTCTCCAGTGGATCCATGATGGGTCAGATATCATGGATCTCTATAGATTTCTATATACTATCTATATATAGATGATATACTGTATATACTCTACTGTCTACTTACTAACAGGCTAAAGGGAAACTTTTAATTGTAATGAACTTTCTTGCAGATTATAGTTTATAACATCTATATTAAAGAAAATGACTGTTAGGGTCATAATTGTGACTGTTCTGTTAAAGTCCATGCAGTAAAGATTTCATGGCAAATGATTTTCTATTTGTCACTGGGAAAATTAATGGGTATTGTCTGGAATGACCACAACCAGCAGGGGGCAGTAGTGACCATATCCCCCCTGAGGAATAACATAAAATATAGAAATACAAATTAAAAGCAGCTCCATAACCACATTAGGTAAAAGCAAGCCTGTAAAAATGTTTTTCAGCCAGCCACATTTCCTCATAGCAGCTGCCATATATGAATAGTAATGTGAAAAAATACACTTAATCTGTCAATCTTTAAAGTAATACATTTATTTGCTACTGGCAAGTATTTAGAAGTAAAGTAAAAATTATATTCTGTTAAAAGCATTTGATTTCTTGGATGTTATGTTATGGTATTGGTGGTTGCTCTTCCAACTCACAAAAAAAGTCAACTACCATTAATTTTTGCATTAGCGTGAATAAAAGTGATCATTTAAATTTTTATTGTTATGGACGTGTCGACACCATACTGCAGTTCATGACCCCAAATTGGAAATATCAGAGCCCACAACAAATTCCCATGTCCTATTTGTAGTGGCCACTAGGAGGCGGACCTGAACAGATTATATTTACCGTAAATCTGGGACAAGTGGAGCAATGACTGATGATTGGCAAGATACAAACATTTACATTTACAAAAAATGTTTTGGGATTATTCCAGAATACATTATCTAGAGATAATTTTAGGACTTTGAGAAATCCTCGTATGAAGTTGAAATATATCTGAATATCGTGTTCACACTATTTGGAGAGGTTTTCTCAAACTGTTGCCACACCAGATATTTCATCCAAATATGAACACGTGTCTGCTCCTGCTACACAGTGTGGATTACTTTGGTCTAGATGGTTTGGAAGAGCAGGAGGCCGGTGAGGGTGTGGTCGGCGCTGTTGTGGTTGGGGATGTTGTTTTGTCCTCCGGTGGCCTGCAGCGAGACTTCATCTCCCACGTTCAGCTCCAGAGCCACCGAGCCCGAGGTGAGCATGAAGCCAGCCGACGAATCACAGAGGGTTATTTTACTCTCCGTCCCCTGCATCAGCTTCAGACACACCTGGATAATAATGTACAGTCAGCAGTATGGTTACTCATAAATCAGTATACTATATCACAGCAGTTCACGAGGAAGCCCTCAGACCTACCTGGTTCTTGGCTGATATGTGGTAGGTGAAGAAATAGATGCCCTTGATGGTACACCTGAACAGGCCGTCTGTCAGTGGAGGTATCTGCTGGTTCAGGAGCGGCTGAATCCCTCTGTTGGTGGTTTAAAGGCATTTTCAGCTTTTAGAGATTTTGTTTTGCTTTTATTAGATATAAAACACAGAATTATGCAAATTAAATGTTCAATAAATCTTGTATTTTTCATCAATAATAATTTAATAATATTTAAAAATACTCCGTCCAATAGCGGAGTGATGGAGGTGTTGGAGGAGGAAAGCAGGCTAGCGTCCAGCTCTGACCTGTTGAAGGCCATGGGCTTGTCGAGCTCTGGGAACTGCGCTGACACCCGTTTGTAGGAGAAGAAGAGTTTCTGTTGGTTGGTAGCAGCGACGGCTCTTCCCCGTGTCCCCGATAAGCCTTGGGGGCCTAGGGGCCCAGCCAGGCCCTTCTCCCCCTTCAGACCAGGGCGTCCTGGGGGGCCCAGCAGACCTGGCGCCCCCTTGTGGCCCTTAGCTGGCCGCCCTGCCTCTCCTGCTCAAACAACACAGAAAACATTTGTGAGATACTTTTATCCTACGCACCTGCCTGTAACCACATCATTATTAATATTTGATTTTATTATTTTATATGATTATTTTATATCACATGTATTGATGGATTTGATTTTATTTATTTCACTTTCAGCAGTTTCAGTTTGATTCAGCGTGTTGAACCTGCAACCTGCCTCACCCACCTCAAACTAAAAGAACTCATTGCTGAGGTTCCAGAGTTTTAGTCCCATGAGGATCTAACTGATGTTTTAGAGGCTTTTCACCCTGAAAACGATCAAATTCTCAGGGAAAACGCTGAAACATACTTGGCAAAAATAAAAACAAAAATATCAGTGTGGGTTTTCATGGGGCCACATCAGCCCATTACTGGTCTACAGACAATAAGAAGGACAGCATATACAGAGGTATGTATGAGTGCGGACGTTACCGGGGTCGCCCTTCTCTCCCTTGGCCCCGTCGTTGCCGTGGGCCCCGTGGGACCCCGGTATCCCAGGTACCCCTGGCTGGCTCCTGGCATCACAGGACGACTGCATGGCGACCGGGGCCACATGGACCAGCAACACCACCGCCACCGTAGTACTCCACTTCAGCCACCCGAGGGCCTGAACACACACGTAGGCTCTTAACTTGGAAACAAACCTTCCATTTCTACCTCGCTCTTATTTCTTTTCCCTTCTCGATCATTCTAGGGTCACAGCATTGTCGTCAGGACGCCGTGACCTCTGACCCTTGACCTCCTCACTATTGGCTGACAGTACTGATGGTGATCTTTTAGTTTAGCGTCACATTTATCTGAGCCTCTCATCCAGAGCGACTTGCAGGGAAACGGTAGGAAAAGCTTGAATTCATTGATCACCGACATGAGAACCAAAAGTGAGGAGGAGGAGGGTCAGAGGTCACCGCGCCCTGACGACCTTGATCCTAGAATGATTCAAGAGCGACGCGCTGGGAAAAGAAATAAGACAAATGAGATCTTAAGAGGAAAATCCCAGTTCAGCGGTGACTGGATCTGGGATCTGGATTTCATTCACACCAATGGATGCTGGATTCAGGCTCACCATCTGCAGGTGATGTGGTTTCTCCTGGGGACGTCGGGGCTCTTGGATCTGGATCTGAGTTCCAGCGCTGACAGACTGACGGAGGAGAAGCTGGACAGCAGCAGAGCCGCCAGAAGAGGAAGTGAAACAGTGGTTAGACTGACCCTGGACCAGCTCACTGACTGGCTCTGTTCACACTGCAGACACTGATGCTCATATCTGATTTCCCCCCCAATATTATTGTCTTACAATCTATATTATGAGAATTTTACCTTCATATTTTAATAGACAATATTAGTGTGGTGTGTGTTTAGAGGTGTTATATATTATTATATTATATTATATTATATTATGTTATATTATTATATTATATTATATTATATTATATTGTGTTATATTATGTTATATTATATTATGTTATGTTATATTATATTGTGTTATATTATATTATATTATATTATATTGTGTTATATTATGTTATATTATATTATATTATATTATATTGTGTTATATTATGTTATATTATATTATATTATATTATATATGTGACACGTGGCTGCATGCAGGTATTCATGTGCTATTATGTGATACCTACAGCTAGTCATTATTATTATATTATAACATGGAGCAATGATAATAATAATAAACTTTATTTATATAGCGTCATAATAATAATGCTATTATATTGTATGTATACATACATGTGTATTTATTTGGATGTTAAAATGGTTCATCCCAGTGAGTCCCCTCTGTTGCTGTTCTTGTTTCTGTCCTGTATTTTGTTCTGTTATTTTCTGCTGTGTTGTCAGTTACAAACTTTTACATTCTGCTGATAAAGCAGAAACACCATTAAGAAATAGCATTAAAATCCCCCAACAGAAGAAGTGAAACAGGAAATCAGGCCAAGAACTGATGATGATGATGAAGAATTTAATGTCTCGTGAACAATTTTCTATCAAATTTACATTTTGTTCTGTTTTTCTCAGAACGGTTTGGTTTCCTTTCCTGTTAACGAGAGTGTGTGTGTGTGTGTGTGTGTGTGTGTGTGTGTGTGTGTGTGTGTGTGTGTGCGTGTGTGCGTGTGTGCGTGTGTGCGTGCGTGCGTGCGTGCGTGCGTGCGTGCGTGCGTGCGTGCGTGCGTGCGTGCGTGCGTGCGTGCGTGCGTGCGTGCGTGCTCACCTCAACATCCATTCTATTATCAATTATTCATATTCTGTTTATTGATTTGATTGATTGACTGATTAGTGTTTTGTTTTTATTATTTCTGCTTCATCTCTTTATTTTCATCTTTCATCTCATCAGATCTCAACCAGCCTAGACCCTCATCATCATCACCATCACCACCATCGTCATCACCACGATCATCATCATCATCATCACCATCATCACGATCATCATCATCACCACCATCATCACATCATCATCATCATCACCACCACCACCACCATCATCATCATCACCATCATCATCACACCACGGTCATCTAGTCCACTTCACCATGTCTGCAGGTTTATATGTTCAGTTGCAGCCACGTGATTGGCTGTTTGGAGGAGCATGCTATAATAAAGTACCTGATAAAGTACCTGATAAAGTACCTGATAAAGTGGCCGGTGAGGGTACTTTGTATACTAGACAAGCTGAGCAAGACCGTCAGAAGAATGAAGCAGAAGTGTTTGAAACAGTTTATTGATTTTTTATTCCATTAACAAAATGAAGCTTCAACATGTTCCAGGGTAAATCCAAAGGACCAACCGGAGACTGGTGATTATAGATTATAGATTACATACAGTCCAAATCAAGAAAACCATTGTTGATGCCATGAGCTGAAACCAAGATAAACCAGCTAGTTTAACTAACTAGGGTCAGTGAGTCGTCCTCTTGTGTTAACGTGTACAGTCACAGTAGACTGAAGAGCCTGAGGTGTTGAGCTCCTGGTGGTCTGCAGCGTGGCGGTGCGTCTGGAGGTCAGTGGGCGTGCGTCTGGAGGTCAGGTCAGTGGGCGTGCGTCTGGAGGTCAGGTCAGTGGGCGTGCGTCTGGAGGTCAGTGGGCGTGCGTCTGGAGGTCAGTGGGCGTGCGTCTGGAGGTCAGTGGGGGTCAGTGGGGGTCAGTGGGCGTGCGTCTGGAGGTCAGTGGGCGTGCGTCTGGAGGTCAGTGGGCGTGCGTCTGGAGGTCAGTGGGCGTGCGTCTGGAGGTCAGTGGGCGTGCGTCTGGAGGTCAGTGGGCGTGCGTCTGGAGGTCAGTGGGCATGCATCAGGAAGCCAGAGAAGATGCTGTAGCCCTCCGGCTTGCCCGTCATCCCTCGGTAGTCTTTAGTCTCCAGCCAAACCTCCTCGTCCTTCTTCAGGTAGACCGCCACGCCGCCGGAGCTCGCCTGGAGGGGAGGGGTAGATTACCAATACTACCAATACTACAACATCTGATAACAGGCTGTCTGTCTGACTGTACCTGTCTGATGTTTTTGTTGTACAGATGATCACAGAAAGACGCCAGCAGGGTTTGGTCGACCTTCAGCAGCACACAGAGTCTGTCCTCTGTGGAGGCGTGGAACACAAAGTAGTACGTCCCGGCCACGCGACACCTACGCCAGAGAGACCAGCTACGTTACCAAGCTGTGGGGAGCTGGTCCAAACTGGTCCACCAGTCCAGGCTGTAATGAGTAATGTGGCCTCCTGGATGCATACGCTACATCATGATATATATCCAACACTATTTACTCAACCCACCAAAATGTCTAACCTGGTGGGATGAAAACTCGCTCAGTGTGAACCTGAATTCACCAAATACAACAAGCTCAACCTTGAATGATGAATGTGCAGGAAGCCAGACGGACAGACCCACCTGAAGTGTCCCGTGTCGGCGTTGTAGTCGTTGTTGATGTTGGTGATGACGGTGGTGAACCGGATGACGCTGGCCCGGTCGGGGAACATGGAGGTGCCTCTGGCGGCGCTGAAGGCCGACTGCTGCTCCGGTACGACTGACCTGCCACCACACAACCACAACAGCATTGGGGTCTAGAGAGCCACGAGTTCATCATGAAAACACAAAACAGTCACATCACGGACGCTTTCAGGACCAACTCAGTTCACTCAGATGAGAGCAGCTCCCTCCACCAGACAGTGAACAAGCGCCTAGGTCCAGGGCACATCTGATTCCATACCTGCTTTCTCCCGGCTCTCCAGGGGGTCCTCGGGGCCCCGGGACCCCTGCTGGCCCCTGATCCCCACTCTGACCCCGTTTACCACTGGGGCCCACCAGCCCCGGCTCCCCCTTCTCCCCCTTCTGGGTGGTGAGGCCCTGCTGCCACCCTGGACCTGCACAGGAGAACATGATGATGATGAGTTGTGTGTGTGTGTGTGTGAGTGTGAGTGTGTGTGTGTGTGTGTTAAATACCTTTATCTCCTTTCTCTCCATTCTCCCCATCACGACCGTCCCTGCCAGGTATCCCAGGAATACCTGAGGATGGATAGACAGATAAACGGATGGATGGATGGATGGATGGATAGATGGATAGATGGATGGATAGATGGATAGATGGATGGATAGATGGATGGATAGATGGATAGATAGATGGATAGATGGATGGATAGATGGATAGATGGATGGATAGATGGATAGATAGATGGATAGATAGATGGATAGATGGATGGATAGATGGATAGATGGATGGATAGATGGATAGATGGATGGATAGATGGATAGATGGATAGATAGATGGATAGATAGATACCTGGCATTCCAGGAAGTCCTGTGGATTGGCAGGTCTCTATGGCGACCAGCGTGGGCGCCGCCAATGAGAGCAGGGCTCCAATCACAACAACCCAATGATGGTGCATTGTGACCTAACAGAGGAGAGGAGAGGAGACAAAGAGGAGAGGAGAGGAGACATGGAGGAGAGGAGACAAAGAGGAGAGGAGAGGAGACATGGAGGAGAGGAGACAAAGAGGAGAGGAGACATGGAGGAGAGGAGAGGAAGGGGGAAGAAGGAGAGGAGAGGAGAGAAGGAGAGGAGAAGAGAAGAGGAGACAAAGAGGAGAGGAGACAAAGAGGAGAGGAGAGGAGGAGAGAGGAGAGGAGACAAAGAGAAAAGGGGACATGGAGGAGAGGAGAGAGGAGGAGAGGAGACAAAGAGGAGAAGAGAGGAGAGGAGTGGAGAGGAGGAGAGAGGAGGAGAGGAGAGGAGGAGAGGAGACAAAGAGGAGGAGAGAGGAGGAGAGAAGGAGGAGGAGGAGGAGAGAGGAGGAGAGGAACGAGGAGGAGGAGAGGAGAAAGGGAGTGAAGCAGGTGATGAATAGTATTTTAGAGGTTGCTGGTTCAAGTCCCAAATCACTCTAACTCAATCTAACTGAATTTCTTCAAATAAGAAACTGCATTTGTGTCCATGAGAAGATGAAACAGATACAAAGCAACGATAATAACGACAAGAAACGACAAGAAACGACAAGAAACGACAAGAAACGACAAGAAACGACAAGATCTATTCAGTAGAATAACAGAATAACAGCCTGACTGAGAGGTGACGGACCTACCTGAGACGACAGGACAGACGAGTCTTGAGGAAGCCAAGTCTCTTGTGCTCTGAGATCCTACATGAGGAGAACAGAAACTCTCAACAGCAGCGTCAGCAACTTTCTAATCATTTACATTTTTATGGCACTTCTGCATTTGGATGAAGTAATTCACAGTGAGAGGATGGATGACATGTGACAAACATTAGAGTCGTGTTTTTGTGTTTCCCCAGTGGGAACGCCTCTGAAACAGCATTCAGCATTGCTGAACAATTAAGTGAACCAACATCTCTGGAGCTGTTGGGTAAATCCTCCCACAGCACACAGGAACGATTCCTCTGGTCAGAATCTGACCAGCGATGTGTGATGGACGTATTTATCCATAGAGCCAAAACATACAGGCTTTACAGCTGTATGCCCTCCCTGCTACCAACCGCCTGATCCTGGTAGTCAGTGATGTGTCAGTAGAACCAGCAGACTGTCTGGACCAGGTTGTTGTGGTGTGTCTGTAGATCCTCCAGTAACGTTCTCAGTAAAAGTGATCAGTGTGATCAGGTAGATTTGTCTCCAAATGTAGGTTACTGTGACTCAGTAAACTGTCTTGTCTTTAGCCCTAGTCTCTACTCCAAAACACTCTGAGTTGGAGCTGGAGAAGAGTCAGCTAGTTCACCTGAACTAACTGCTAGCTAGCTAACTAGTTACTGTTAACATGGGACAGTGTTTCCCCTAGGATGGAGTTGTAGCAGCGGAGGTGAAGCACGCGCACAAAGTCCTGCCGGGAGGTTTCTACGGGTCTGCCGGCACCAAAAGGTCTCTCGAGGCCGAAGTACATACAGTACATATTTGTGCACAGTAATGAGCAGGGGAAACGTCTGTCTAGATTTAGGAACATAATAAAAGTATAATATTTTTTTTAAAAAAGACTCACTACCCTGCCCTCGTCCCCAAACCCTCAAGGTTCAAGGCGGGTCTAAAACAAAGCCTTAGTGGTGGCACAGTTGGCATCCTGCCTGAGAGCATTTGGTCTTTCGAAGGCTTTGAAAGAAATAGCTCTAAAGCTCTCTCAAAAGGAAACTCTCTTGTTGATGCTCAAAATTAACACTGGACCCACCACCCACTGGGTGTAATCTGTAACCCATATCACCCACTGGGTGACTGTTTACATCCACTGGGTGTTAGCTAGCGGCTAGCTAGCGGTCATTCATTCTTCTTATTAATTCTTAACTGTCCTTTTTTCCAGAATTAACTTGCATCACCACACTGTTGTATATAATCAAACAGTGTTAAATTACGTAAATGTAATGACATTTTCAATGATAAAATAACTTACATTTGTGACGTTTCTGGTAGATCCTTTCTGGGAATCCAAAGAATATGTAATATCTCTGAGGGAATCTATCAAAGTTGTCTTTGAGATTGACACCTTTCGCACGTCACGGTGGCCCTAGAGACACGACCTATAGAATACCTGTCTCGCGCATAGTAACGCCCGCCTCCAGGAGAAGAGAAACAATCGGTGCATGTGGAATAATAACCTACTTTTAGAGAAACGAAACGTATCAAGATGGATCTTCCAAATGTGGTTTATTTCACAGATATGCGTTTCCTTGCGTATTCCTAACAAATGATTGCGTTTGCTGTAACGTTACTGTGCGATATTCACGTGAAGTCGCAGAACTGTTTTCCCTTCGGCGAATGATAATCCTGAATCCTGAATCTGTGATCAACATTAATGCTTGTTGACATCTACCCGGTGCTTGTTGTTATAATTGTTGTGCTGACATTATCATATAGCTACACTTAGCTAAGCGCAAAGTTTCTCGTTTGTATGCTTTATTCACAAGTGTGTGAATTGACCTGGATATGAAGCGACCGTAGCGCAAAATAATATAGTTCCTAAAGAGAGGAACTACAGAAAGACAGAGCATTTGACGGCCATATATGACGTTGCTGGAAGTTAGCTTTGCTTAGAAAGTTTGGACACAATCGCATTTCAAATGAGTTTATGACAGCAACTTTTCCATGAAAGCGCGTCACGTTTAAAAGGCCGTTTACTCCAGCATTTTGAAGGGGAGAGAGTGGATTGTTATGTTTTGTTTTTTGTTTACAAAAGAGTAAAAATAAATAAATAAATAAAAATTCAGCAGCGGCGGTCATATTTCACCTGCACCTAGCAGCGGCGTTACGCATTTAAGGGAAACGTTGTGGAACTACTAGCCACTAGCAGCTAGCTTCTACTAGATACGTTAGCTAGTGTGCTAACCAGATGTGTTAACAACAAGACAGTGATGGTTAGCTGACCAGATACTATGGTTAGCTAGCTAACAAGCTACATGATCTAAACACTAAATCAATCAGATGATCAGTGATGAAATGATCAGTTCAGTAGAAACAGACAGAAATGAACCATGAAGATTCAATTCTGTTGAGACAGAAACAACCAGCTGGTCAGAGCTGAGGACCTCCAACATGGCTGCCAGAAGGGGCGGGGCTACATCACTTGATCACTCTATAGCACTGAGCTTGTCTCTGCTGTCAAAACTAAACTAATGCCACCATCATTTTATATCGATCTACTGTGTGTGTGTGTGTGTGTGTGTGTGTGTGTGTGTGTGGTCTCTACCGGCTGTAGGAGACGCCGTAGGATCCGTCTTTGCGGTCATCCCTATCACCCTATCACCTGACAGCCTCTATTACTAGCTGTATCACTAGCTGTGGTTGGGCAGGAACCTCAGGACATTCTGGTGGAGGACGGTCTCACCTTCAGGACCGGTACATGGTGTTCACCTGTCCTGTGTTCAGCCCCACCTACTGCTGAGGATGAACACACACTCTCTGTGACCGAGCACAGTGTGAGGAGGAGACGAGGGTGAACACCAGGAAAGCTGCTGGTCCAGATGGCATATCTGGGTGAGTACTGAAGACCTGTGCTAATCAGCTAGCTCCAGTGTTCACCACAATATTCAACATCTCCCTGGCTGAGTCTGTGGTCCCGCCTGCTTCAAGAGATCCACTATTGTCCCTGTGCTCAAGAATGCTTCTCCAGCATGTCTGAATGACTACCGACCGGTGGCCCTCACCTCGGTGGTCATGAAATGCTTCGAGAGGCTGATAAAGGACTACATCTGCACCTTCCTTCCTTCCTCCATGGACCCGCTGCAGTTTGCTTATCGTCCAAACAGATCCAGGATGATGCTGTCTCCCAGGTACTGCACACCACACTCTCTCATCTGGACAGCCAGAGGGGGGGCTATGTGAGACTGCTGTTCATTGACTATAGTTCAGCTTTCAACACCATAGTCCCTCCAGACTGGCTGGAAAGTTGAGTGAGCTGGGACTGAACACCCCCCTGTGTGCCTGGATCCTGGACTTCCTGACCGCCAGGCCCCAGGTGGTCAGGGTGGGTAGACACACCTCCAACCCCCTCACCCTGAACACAGGATCCCCCCAGGGTTGCGTCCTCAGCCCCCTACTGTACTCCCTGTACACACATGACTGTGTGGCCAGGTTCAGCTCCAACTCCATCGTGAAGTTTGCTGATGACACAGTGGTGGTGGGCCTGATCTCCGACAACGACGAGAAGGCCTACCTGGAGGAAGTTGCTGATCTGTCACTCTGGTGCAGGACAACAGCCTCCTCTTGTCACCAAAACCAAGAAGCTGATCGTGGACTTTAGGAGGACACAACAACAGAGGACGTATTCACCACTGGGGATTAATGGGACTTCTGTGGAGAGGGTGAGCAGGTATAAATACCTGGGAGTCCACATCACCGAAGATCTCACATGGTCCACACACACTGACACTGGTGGGAAAGGCGAGGCAGCACCTTTACCACCTCAGAAATTCAAGGTCTCCCGGAGGATCCTTCAGTCCTTCTACTCTGGAGCTGTAGAGAGCATCCTGACAGGAAGCATCACTGCCTGGTTTGGCAACAGCTCCACTCAGGACAGGAAGGCTCTGCAGAGAGTATTGGAACTACACTCCCCACCCTGCAGGACTTGTACACCAGGACCAGAACCAGAGCCTGCAGGATCATGAAGGATCCTCACCACCCTGCAGGACTTGTACACCAGGACCAGAACCAGAGCCTGCAGGATCATGAAGGATCCTCACCACCCCAACAACAGACTGTTTCAGCTGCTGTGGTCAGGCAAGCGCCTCCGTAGTCACGCTGCTAAAACAGAGAGACTGAGACGGAGTTTCTGTCCTCATTAGGACTGTGACCTCTGACCTCACCAGGACCCACACACTGCCCCTCTTATACACACACACACACACACACACTTAGGTAATGACTACACATAAATTATAGTATATTACATTCATACGATTTCCCCTACTTACCTCTTATTTTATATTTTCATTTCCAAAGTACTCTTACTGTATATATTGTGTTTTTTTTTTTAAATATAAGAGCTCTTACTGTAATTAGTGTAATTACTGTAATACTGTGAATATGTGTTGTTGTTTTTTTTACTGTAAATACTGTTGCCCTTTTGCACATTCCCGTTGAGCATTGGCACTTTTCATTTCACTACACACCCCGTGTGTGTATGTGACAAATAAAGTTCTTGAATCTTGAATCTTGAATCTTGGTGTTCACCTGAGCCTGCTGACATGAGTGGTGCCGCCACTTCTGAACTGTCTCACAAAGCAGAAATGCCATGAAAGTAATACATAAATACTCAACACTAAATGAATAAATGAATGAAATGTTTCGTTCCAACATGAGATCCTTTATAGATTTTTCATCTTGGCATCTGCTCTGATGAAGTGACGATGGTCTACAACACACATTTTCCGTTGTCCACTTTCTTGTCACTTCTGCACCTTCTGTAAATAAATGTTCTGTCAGTTGTTTTTTGCATCTGTTGGTCTCTTTTGGCTTTTCTTCCCTTTTTATCAGTTCATGTTGGATGCTGTCACTTTTCCAAAAGAGCAAAAGAGCATTTTGCAACAGCAGCATTTCAAAATGTGAATCTGGGAGATGTTCACAGGAAAGTGAAACTCAAGTGGAGGTCAAGTGAGGTAACTTCTCCTTTCTATCTCTCTCTCTCTCTCTATCTATCTATCTATCTATCTATCTATCTATCTATCTATCTATCTATCTATCTCTCTCTCTCTCTCTCTCTCTCTCTCTCTCTCTCTCTCTCTCTCTCTCTCTCTCTCTCTCTCGCTGAACCCTGTTTAAAGAACTTCTACTTCCATCATGCCAATAACCCGTCACACATCACATTGTATAAACTTTATTAGTCGCAGGGACATCGACATCGACATCAGCAGGTTAAGGTGATTCTGTAAGTCCAAGCCTGTGGGTTTACAAGCAAAACAAACAAGCACAGCATTTTGACAATATGATATTCTGGCATGGTAAAAATAATATTAAGACATCTTTGGAATCAGTGTTGAACTGATGTCAAGATATTTAGGTTCTGAATTGATGAAGTGACTACGGGTGTCAGCCAATATTGCTGCAGGTCGTATCAACATACAGTCAACGTCAATATGTTTGTTGGGTATATAGATATAGATATAGATAATGCCTGAAGATGACTTACAGTTTTTCTCAGTAGTACATTAGTAGTACTCAAATCATCCTTAACATTTGTGAAACAGTAAGCGCATTTCTCAAAACAATTAGTACAAACAGCACCACACAATGGATTACCTGCAAAGCCTGTAACTCAAAATCCTGAGTTCATCTCTCAAAACATGTCAGTGAACATGTCAGTCATCAGAATGACAAGTCCTTGTGTCATTGAGTACAAACAAGAGAGTCGACATGCTGAGCCATGTTGTCAATATAACAGTTACTCTGATGGAAACTATGGTGAAGAGTTTGATGACAATGATTGAAAAGGCTGCACTTTTTCTGTCTGGCACATATCAATTTAAAAAGACATTTACAACCAATACTTGTTCAAATTGCCATAATTGTCATTTGCCTAAATGTGCTAAAACATTTGCAAATGGTATCAAAGAGAAATACTCTTTCTGTTGTGCTCAAGAAACTTTGTTTGATGACTTCAACTGTCATTGGAGAATTGAGCCGAAGCAACTGAGAAAAACTTTAATGAAAGTCAAGATTCATCAATTCAGAACACATTTACAAAAAAAGTCTAATAGAAATGTAGATAAAATATGACAACTGGTTCAACCATTCTGCATGTAATGACTTGATGCAATGAACTAGTGCCTAGATGTTCTGGGGGGTGAGACGATTCAACAGAGAACCAATATAATACATTTTGATCAACATGACATAAACTATTGATAATGTAGGAAACAGCAGACAGTTGGACATAATCATTTACATGAATGTGCTAAAGCATTTGTAATTTGTTCAAAAGAAAAGAGAAGCTGATTTTATGATGAACAAGTGACTAGATGATGTGGAGGTTGAACAAGGAGTTTTGAGAATTTCAATTCTGATCTGAGAAAGTGACCAAAGCGACTGAGAAAAACTGTAAAGAGCAGTTGAGTATTTTTGTAACTGGCTCAGAAGATCATGAAGCCGTTGAAGATGATCTTTTTATCCTCGGTGTTTCCTCTCACAGAGTCCGGCTGCTCGTCCTTAAAGGACTCGAGCCAAACCTTCTGGCCCGCGGCCAGCTGTAAGACCACGCCCCCTGACAGCACCTGGAACACAGGTATCCACATGGAGGCTGTCAGTCAAAACTAGCATTCCACATTTCAAAAATACAGATGATGTTGGTAGTCAGGGAGTGAAGTAGAACATACAGAGACATAGAAAAATGAACCAAAAAAATGAAAGAATATGAAAATATTCTGTTTTAAAATAAATGAAATATATGCAATGAAGAATAAATGGGAAAATGTAATATATGATACAAAATAAACTGTAATGTTCATTCTAGCAGCCATTTGTGTGAGTGTAAATGGTAGATTTCTCATTTAGGAAGGAAACTCTTCACTTAACTATCCTAGCTTACTTAGCTAGCCTAGCTTACTTAACTAGCCTAGCTTATTTAGCTAGCCTAGCTTACTTAGCGTCCACCGTAAGTAAGCTAGTCCACAATTAAAACATGGCGACAGAAACATTCTCATACTGTAGCTGGTCACTTTAGCACCACGTTTTCTACTTTTTTGCATCAGAAGCCTGGGTGTTCTTTAGTAGCTGTCGTGTGAAAACCTTGTAACTCCGATTTTTTATTTATTTTTTTAACTTCAATTGTTCCTCTATGGGTTGAAAAAATAATACAACCCTTGGGCTCAAAACCCTATTGGATAAACTCAGACATGCCTGGGGGTCAGTTAACATGAGGTGTTCACTGACCTGGTTATTATTTCTGGTGTTGTAATCACAGAATCCCAACTTCCTGTCTCCCAGAGCATCACTCGCCAGACGCAGACACATGCTGACCTGCAAACACACAATAATAATGATACGAAGAAGAAAAAGAAGAAGAAACTTTCCAACCACATATAGAAGGTTACAACTAAAGAAATAATGAGAAGAAAAAAATCTGAAAAATAAACTTTGAATCACATCAATGGTTAGAGGAATAATAATAATACCATCATCATCATCATCGCACTACTATCAGAAATGTCAACAAGAATAGAGAATAGAGTCAGATCAGCACCACATGGTTGCCAGAGGGGGCGGGGCTACAGGGGGCGGGGCTACATCACCTGAAAGCCTCATTTACCTTGGACATGGAGTGGAAGACAAAGTAGTAGACACCAGATACTCTGCAGGTGAATTCCCCCGTGTCCGTGTTGAAATCTGCTGGTTTGTTGATGATGGTCGTCTGGAAGGTGATCCTCTGACACGCACGCACACACACACACACACACACACACACACACACACACACACACACACACACACACACACACACACACACACACACACACAAAACAATAATAAAGCTGAAGTGTTTCTGCCCCTTTTTAAAATCTCTCATTTATTTTCTACATAGAAATTTTAAGAAAATCCTGATTTAAAGAGTTTTCTTGCAAGTGACGGGGAAAAGACGACGGGACAGACGACGGGACAGACGACGGGACAGACGACGGGACAGACGACGGGACAGACGACGGGACAGGACAGATGACAGGACAGGACAGGACAGATGACGGGACAGGACAGACGACAGGACAGGACAGATGACAGGACAGGACAGACGACGGGACAGGACAGACGACAGGACAGGACAGATGACAGGACAGGACAGGACAGGACAGGACAGATGACGGGACAGGGACAGACGACAGGACAGGACAGATGACAGGACGGGACAGACGACGGGACAGGACAGACGACGGGACAGGACAGACGGGACAGGACAGACGACGGGACAGGACAGACGGGACAGGACAGACGACGGGACAGACGACAGGACAGATGACAGGACAGGACAGGACAGATGACGGACAGGACAGACGACAGGACAGGACAGATGACAGGACAGGACAGACGACGGGACAGACGACGGGACAGACGACGGGACAGACAACGGGACAGACAACGGGACAGGACAGACGACGGGACAGGACAGACGACGGGACACGGACAGGACAGACGACGGGACAGACGACGGGACAGACGACGGGACAGACGACGGGACAGACAACGGGACAGGACAGAGGACAGGACAGGACAGACGACGGGACAGACGACGGGACAGACGACGGGACAGACGACAGGACAGACGACAGGACAGGACAGACGACGGGACAGACGACGGGACAGACGACAGGACAGGACAGACGGCAGGACAGACACAGGACAGACAACGGGACAGGACAGACAACGGGACAGGACAGACGACGGACAGACGACGGGACAGGACAGATGACGGGACGACGGACAGGACGACGGGACAGGACAGACGACAGGACAGACGCGGGACAGACGACAAGGACAGGACAGACGACGAGACAGACGACAGGACAGACGACAGGACAGGACAGACGACAGGACAGACGACGGGACAGACGACAGGACAGGACAGACGACAGGACAGACGACGGGACAGACGACAGGACAGGACAGACGACAGGACAGACCTACCTGGTTGTAGGCGAGGGTAGGTGTTGATGCTCCTGACCACAGAGAAGGCTGAGTGGGTCAGCTGGGCCGCCCTGACGTCCTGGAAGCACAATGTACACGTTAAAACAGACATGGTCTAGTTCAGGTCTAGTTCAGGTCTAGTTCAGATGTAGTTCAGGACTAGTTCAGGACTAGTTCAGGTCTAGTTCAGGTCTAGTTCAGATGTAGTTCAGGACTAGTTCAGGTCTAGTTCAGGACTAGTTCAGGTCTAGTTCAGATGTAGTTTCAGGTCTAGTTCAGGACTAGTTCAGGTCTAGTTCAGGTCTAGTTCAGATGTAGTTCAGGACTAGTTCAGGTCTAGTTCAGGACTAGTTCAGGACTAGTTCAGATCTAGTTCAGGTCTAGTTCAGGACTAGTTCAGATCTAGTTCAGGACTAGTTCAGGTCTAGTTCAGGTCTACTTCAGTTCAGGACTAGTTCAGGTCTAGTTCAGGACTAGTTCAGGTGAGACTAATGGCGTCGTATTTACGAGACAGTCTCATGGAAGTGAAGTTGTGGTCCAGGCGTTCTCTGTGGAGGCTGGATGAGCCATGAGAGAGGGACAAAAAGGGGTGTGGCCTCTGACCAGTCAGACTCTGCACGTATCAGATCTAAATCAGATCCAGGACCAGATACGAATGAGGTCCAAATCAGAGAAGAAAAAATACATCAGATCTGTTTCACATAGGAGGGACGAAATCTGTGATGTGTTATTGGGTGTAATTCTTATCTGAAATATGAGAAAATAAACATTTATTATCAAAGAGGTGTACCCTGGGAAATGGAGAATCAGCTAACATTCATTGTGACTTTAGCCCAGTAGTCCGACTGAGGAGGACAACTTGAACACAAGCAACACACAATTATGAACAAAATCACAGAGAGATTAGACAAATAACACACTAAACATACAATCATAAAATACAGGCGACAAGAGGGGTCAGGGGTCACCCGTCAGGGGTCACGCCTTACCTTCGTTGAAGCCCATTCCATCAGGGCCTGGGAGACCTGGGAGACCTGGGATACCCATGAGACCCAAATCTCCAGAGAAACCTTTGTGTCCCATGATCCCGTGCAAGCCGCGGCTCCCTAGCTCGCCCTTCAGCTTCAGCAGGACGCCAGGATCCACCGGACCAGCCGCCATCGCAGCTGAGGACAGACGGTTACTGTCTACAGACACTGTAACTGTCTACATATCATCTATAGTACAGATCATCTATAATATACATGTAATATAGATGATCTGTATGTGTGATGTCTGTGTTCTTCAGTACAACATTGAGAGCAAACCAACAGCTGCCGTGTATTTCTATGATCTATGACTTTTACCCGGCTCTCCTTTCACTCCCTTCGGACCGGGCCTTCCATCTCTGCCTCGAACTCCCGCCTCTCCTGGGCGGCCATCTTGTCCTCCGCAGCTGACGTCGCATTGGCCAGTCGACAGGAGCAAGGCCACGCCCACCAGAACCACCAGCCCATAATAACCTCCCATGGTCACTGCAGATAACAATAACAATAATAATCAACAACAACAATAAAAATACAGAATAATGTCCCATGATCACAAACATGTAATAATAATACATAACATGTTATCTGGTTCATGTGGGCTTACAGCTGTTTATTGTTCACGTATGTAATCGTGTTTTTACCCCCAAACGTCGGGTCGGTTGTGATCATGACCTGACGGATCAGCAGTATTTGGAAACAAACACATTTATACCATCACATGACTGAATCAGTCTCCATCTAGACGGGTCCTAGAGATCCACTAATCCACAGTCCAGCTTTGGACATGTGATTACCTAGCAGCAGGTGATGAACCGATGAGAAGGAGAGCGGAAGGTGAATGACTGTCAGGAGGTAGTTTTAGTTTTAACTCACCAGTGTAAACGTCTCCGGTGATTCGGAGCTGTGAACCGCTCAAGACGCCGGAGGAGACTGACGAGAAACACCGACTCTCTCTGACACACAATACAACATGAGGAAATGAAACTCTGATCTGTGTGTGTGTGTGTGTGTGTGTGTGTGTGTGTGTGTGTGTGTGTGTTTCCATCAACTAGGTCTTTTAAAATAACGGGACAACCTGTGGTGTTAAAATTGAAAAGACTAAATGAGAAAGAAAAGATCTGCAGATCAACAACAGATCAATAATTCCATGTATTTGACTATATCAATATTTTGACTGTTATCTCTGAACTAAACTGTGTTGGTGGTTCTTTATGTCAATGAGACCAGGAGAATAAAGAGGAAGGACACAGCGCCCTCTTTGGGCCAACCAACACCTAATAAATAAAGCATCTGTCTGCCTGTCTGTCTATCTGCCTGTCTGCCTGCCTGTCTGCCTATCTGTCTGTCTGTCTGCCTGTCTGTCTGTCTGTCTGTCTGCCTGTCTGTCTGTCTGCCCGTCTGCCTGCCTGTCTGCCTGTCTGCCTGCCTGTCTGTTTGAATGTCTCGCTCCACTGTTGTAGGTTTGTTGTAATAGTGCTTTATTTACTGTCTGATGAATATCTCACCTGCAAGGAAGTCAAGAAACGTCTGCATGAGAGAGATTGAATTATCGGTTCATATTAATAATAATGTTTTTTAATGTGAAATATCCAAATTAAATTTGTAGTTGAAATTTAATGTTTTAGTTTCAGTCAAACTGAATCTAAAAACTCAAGTAAAAATACATGATGTGTTAATGAACTGATGATTGTGTGTCAAATATAGGAGAGACTGAATAAGAAGTCACTTCAGATTGACTGACAATATAGTTTACCGTGCCACACTGTGTCATTTTATATGTATTTGAACAATTTTACAGCATTTGACAGATGAACGCTTTGGCTTCAGCATCAGTTTTATCTGGGAGTAGAAGAACGAGGAACCAGATGCAGACCTGCTTGAGAAACGGTGAGTGTTGAATTATGAAGATATTTCAACGGTAAAATACAACAAACCAAACACGTAAACTCACTCAATACAATATTAACAGTAAATTCAAAGTCAGTGATGGTTGATGGAGTTCCACCTTTTCAAGATCATCTGAAGATTGTCTTCAGTGTGAAGAGTGTGAGCAGTCAGATCCACAGATGGATCTATGGAAGCCCAGAACAGCCAAAATCAAAATAAATAAATGAATAAATAAATGACTCAATAAATTAATTAATACAAAAATAAATAAATCTAAATTAAATTATCATATGGACAAAGAAATCAATAAATCAATAAATCTGGAAATAAATATATACAGAAATAAAAGAAATCAATCAATAAATAAATATGGTCATGAATAAATACAGAAATGAATCCTAAAGGAAATAAATAAATAGGGGAGTAAATGAGTACAAAAATGATTGATTAAGGAAATAAATAGTGAAATAAATAAATGCATAAATACCCATTTATTCATTAATCCTCCAAACCACATTCTCTCAAATTAATCAAGGATTTGACAAAAGGTCCTTCAGAAGGTGAGACGTTCCGTCAGCTGGGTTGTTGTCCTGATGTCAGAGTGTTGGATGCTGGGTATGAAACGCTCCATCGGGAAGTCATTATGTCAACATGCCATTTCTGGGAAGAGCTCTAAGAAAACACCACACATTCTGTCATGTAAAAAGCCACAGAGCATGTTAAAGGGAAAATCCACCTAAACTCAAACTTGCTTACATTTTTATTCCTGTGGTTTTTAGTTTGGTTAATTTGCAAAGTGGGAATTTAAAAGAAACCTCAGAGTTAAACACAGAAAAGATGCAATGGCTAATATGTGCAGATGAGATAAAAACAGAGTTCACATCACACCCCAACAAACAAAAACAACAAACATCTAAATTAAATGTTTTGTGAATATGAATTGTTGAACTTTTATAGTTTTTATTTTAGAGATGTTGAATGGTGAGCAACGGTTTTATCCTCCACAATGGATGTTTAACATTTTAACATAAAATATTTCACTTCATTCACAAAGATAGACGCTCTGGATCTGCTCCATTAAAGGATCAGTCTGTGGCAGTATGGCGCCCCCTGTTGACACACTACTGCCTACTACTGGCACTGTCTACAAAGTGATTTACTGCAATGAAGTATGAGTTAATATGAGTATATATGTATTTGTGTTTTCACTCTGAAAAATATTAAGAGTAAAAAGACAGAATGTGACAGTTAAACGCTTTGAGGCTGCAAGAGATTAATTTGTTGTGGAGGAAAAAAGGCACAAGGAAAAAGATCCAGAGGATTTGTATTTCTTCAACCGATTATGAAGCAGGGCAGCGTTCAGAACTAGGGAGTTGATGGGCATCATCTCATCTAGTTGCTTGACACCTTCAATCAGACAGAGGAACCAGCCTGTAGTGGTTCCTCTGTCAAGGCCAAGTCAATTCCAACATCAGGTCCAGTTGAGTTTGAGTCCAGATCAGGTCCAAAGGGAGTCCAGAGAGAAACTGAAGACCAGAACAGATAACAAACTGTTCCAAATGTAAAAATAAGTTTCTTAAGGATGAACAGCGATGGAGATTCATGTCCAACTGATCAATACATGGATACATGTTGAGGCATATCACATACACAGGTCAAAACTCATTGAATAAGTTGTGGTGCTGGGAGAGAAAAACGAAACTGAACATCGATAAAATTCCCCATTTCACTTATTCTTGATAGAAAAGATTGAGTCAACGTCCCGTAGCGGCCAAGACCAAGACAAAAGTCCAAGACGTCAAAAAAGTGGACTGGAGTCGAGTCCTACAGCCATGTTGGAGCCACAGGGTGGAGCGCCACAGTGGGAGTCAGAGGACAACTAGTCCAGATGGGGGGGGGGGGGGGGCATAGAATAATAATACATTTCATATTATTACTAAAGGTAATCTCTTATAACTAAGAGGGCAGTGGTTTTCTTACATTGGATGTTAGTGGCCTACTATCACTCAACATAGTGCATGCTAAAGTGTTAGCATGGAGCCTACTATCACTCAACATAGTGCATGCTAAAGTGTTAGCATGGAGCCTACTATCACTCAACATAGTGCATGCTAAAGTGTTAGCATGGAGCAGTGATCCACTGGGGACACGTGGATGATTTTGATATGTCCTCATCAGAGGGGAGTTGAGCAGAGGGTGGGGTCGGCGTCACCAGGGTGGTGGGTGGCGAGCCGGAGCTTTGCCTTGTGGGTAATACTGATGTCATGTTACCTGGTTATCCAACAGCCAAGACCAGACAAACATACTCCCTCTCTCTCTCTCTGTTCTCTCTCTCTCTCTCTGTTTCTCTCTCTCTGTTTCTCTCTCTCTCTCTCTCTCTCTGTCTCTCTCTCTCTCTCTGTTTCTCTCTCTCTCTCTCTCTCTGTGTTTCTCTCTCTCTCTCTCTCTCTCTGTTTTCTCTGTTTCTCTCTCTCTCTCTGTGTTTCTCTCTCTCTCTCTCTCTCTGTGTTTCTCTCTCTCTCTCTCTCTCTCTCTGTTCTCTCTCTCTCTCTCTCTTTCTGTTTCTCTCTCTCTCTGTTTCTCTCTCTCTCTCTCTCTCTCTGTTTCTCTGTTTCTCTCTCTCTCTCTCTCTCTCTCTCCCCCTCCCTGTTTCTCTCTCTCTCTCTCTCTCTGTTCCCCCCCTCTGTTTCTCTCTCTCTGTTTCTCTCTCTCTTTCTCTCTCTGTTCCCCCCCCCCCTCTCTCTCTCTCTCTCTGTCCCCCCCCCCCCCCCTCTCTCTCTCCCATACACACACACACACACTGCAAACCCTTCGGGAGGCGGGATGTTGGTGTTGTATTTACCCAGGGGCCTTTTCAGCTTTCTCATTGGCTGGCTTTCAACCAATGGCATTGTTTGTGGTCACCTTCTTAAGAATGCCCGCACACCCAAGGGCTTTTATTCTGAAGTAGACAGCCTTCCCTTCTGTCTTGTTTTTCATTTGTTGTGTCAGCGGTGGAAATATCAGCTCATCTGATCCTCTCATCTCTCGCCCACGTCTACCTGCTGCAGGTAAGGAACCACCCGTCTGTCTGTCCTGGGACAAACAGGTAAGGAACCACCCGTCTGTCTGTCCTGGGACAAACAGGTAAGGAACCACCCGTCCGTCTGTCCTGATCTTTTCCTAATTTTATACTAGAGTAAAAACTTTAAACGATACATAACACAGGAACCATTCACACTTTCACAGAGATTAAGTTTCAGAAAAATGTAGTTATTTTTCACTATTTTATTTTTGTTGATGGTTCGGTTTATGGTTGTGTTCTTCTGGCCATCAGGTTGAGCTCAACAGGAGCTTGTTTTCCAGTGGTAACTGTTTTATAATGGATGACAGACCGGTAGGCGTGGCTGCTCCTGTGACCTGTTTAGTATCTGACCACGATCAGTAGATGATTGCTGGATAAACTGGATGCTCAGGGAGATGGAGATGAGTTTCACCATTTAACACTAGAAAGGCACAACAGGGTCTCTGATGGGCGTTGTGAAGCCAACCCATTCAAATCATTGGGATTGTAATTGTATTGTCTAAAACTTGAATGTAATCTTTCTTTACCTTTTGTCTTGACTTCAACTATGTTTTGAAAAGTGCTATACAAATAAAGTTGATTATTATTATTATGATTATTATTATGATTCTAAGAGGAGGCCAACAAATTTCACGCTGATTATCCGTTTAAAAGACGTCTCAATAGTTTACAGCGTCAAGGCTAAAACGACGCTACATCGAGTTAAGAGTTCAAATTTAGGAGACGTCTCCGAAAAGGAAAGTATATCTGGTACATGTGGTTCTCTGGGCATATTGCTGATATTTACAGTTTAAATATGTAATAATGTATTTTGTGTACATGTAGTTTTATAATAGTTCAGGACTTTATTTGTCTCTGTGACGTGGAGCAGGTTCACAGCCTGGAGAACTCATGAGGATTCACCTTGTTTCATACGCAAAAATTACATTTGTAATTTGCAAAAACGTGTTGAATCGAAGGTTTCAGACTCAAATGAATGAGTAGCAGACAGACAGACAGGCAGGCACATACACACACACACACACACACACACACACACACACACACACACACACACAGATTCCTGGGAACAGAAGGCTGTCATGGCTCACTTCCTGTTGTCATCATCTGCTTCCTGTTAGACGCGTTGCTCTCCCAGATGTGAGGTGAGACACACAGTGTAGTAATCATAGTCACAATGAGCTGGGACACACACACACACACACACACACACACACACACACACTGGTAACTGTTGTAGAGAGGTTTTTCTCTGGGACACACCACCACCATCTCACAGCATCACAGTGAAGAGGCTCCAGATCCTCCAGATGGTCGTCATAGTTACGCCGGTTTTTCCAGTTTGGTGACAGAAAAAGCCTGTAAATGTTGAGTGGGCTGACAGTTTCTCCCTGTTCACCCAACACTCCTACGTGTTACATCAACACTCCTGTGTCACATTAATACTCCTACGTGTTACATTAACACTCCTACGTGTTACATCAACACTCCTACATGTTACATTAACACTCCTACGTGTTACATCAACACTCCTACGTGTCACATTAATACTCCTACGTGTTACATTAATACTCCTACGTGTTACATTAACACTCCTACATGTTACATTAACACTCCTACGTGTTACATTAATACTCCTACATGTTACATCAACACTCCTACATGTTACATCAACACTCCTGTGTCACATTAATACTCCTACGTGTTACATTAACACTCCTACGTGTTACATCAACACTCCTACATGTTACATTAACACTCCTACGTGTTACATCAACACTCCTACGTGTCACATTAATACTCCTACGTGTTACATCAACACTCCTACGTGTTACATCAACACTCCTACGTGTCACATTAACACTCCTACGTGTTACATCAACACTCCTACATGTTACATTAACACTCCTACGTGTTACATCAACACTCCTACGTGTTACATTAATACTCCTACGTGTTACATTAATACTCCTACGTGTTACATTAACACTCCTACATGTTACATTAACACTCCTACGTGTCACATTAATACTCCTACGTGTTACATTAATACTCCTACGTGTTACATTAACACTCCTACATGTTACATCAACACTCCTACGTGTTACATTAATACTCCTACGTGTCACATCAACACTCCTACGTGTCACATCAACACTCCTACATGTTCAGGAGGTTGTTTTTTTATTTAAATATTCAATTTGCACCATTTGATTTCTTGTTATCCTGAGCCTTTGATATGGTTACACAGGAGGACAATGCAGAATCCCGGTGGGTCTCTGAGCCGGTGCAGCCTAATCATTTTCTAAACTGTTCAAGTTGATTTGCTGCTAAGCTAACAGGCCGGTAACTAGTTAGATGTGACTAGTCCGGTGACTAGATAGATGTGACTATTCCGGTAACTAGTTAGATGTGACTAGTCCGGTGACTAGATAGATGTGACTATTCCGGTGACTAGTTAGATGTGACTAGTCCGGTGACTAGATAGATGTGACTATTCCGGTGACTAGTTAGATGTGACTAGTCCGGTGACTAGATAGATGTGACTATTCCAGTCCGGTGACTAGTTAGATGTGACTATTCCGGTGACTAGTTAGATGTGACTAGTCCGGTGACTAGATAGATGTGACTAGTCCGGTGACTAGTTAGATGTCGTTCTCCGCTCCGGACCTCTCTCTCAGACCTGACAGACCTGACAGATTAGATGCAGGTGCAATAAACCTGGAACTGACCAAATAACTACATGCCACAGTATATTATTAAACAAAACATTGAAGGGATTGGGCAGGTATTAAAAAAAATATGTTTTTACAGGTGCTACAATGGCAAACTGTAGATATGCTGCATTTCAGCCTAAAGGGAAAACAAACAAACAAAAATAATGTAAAGACAACTAGGATTAAAAAGGAATGAAAGACAAAGAAAGAGACAGAGATCATGAGTAGTAAAACTAGTTTTCAGCCGGCGGCCCCAGGAGGTATTCATGTGTGACGATTACTCTACTACTTTAAAAAAATAACATACATAAAACATCATAAAACATCATGTTGAGATTTCTTTGAGATCTTCCTCTGATATCATGGTTTCATATCCAGGAGAGTAAAATGAGACTTATTCCAGATCATGTGGAGATTTGTCGTGGATTTTGGAAAAGAGTGATACATTTGAGTTTTCCTGCCCAAAGACATTTCCTCCTTTAGATATTGTTCAACATGTCCTCTAATTGAAGACAGTTTTCCATAGATGTACTGCTCTCAGTCATGCCTGGAGCTCTATCTTTTTACATATCAGAAGTCTCATTTCTCCTTTTGTTTTTCCTTTGCTTTGCTTTGTGGAGAGTTTTAGTGTCCATGATGGTCTAAATTCCGTTTCAGAGGCTTTCATGTCCTGACAAGAAGAACATTGTGGGTGAAACACTGGGATGACCTTCTCCCTCCAGTCAGAACAGCAGTACACCATCTCCCTCTGTTATTATCTAGTCTATTATTATCAGGGTGTTCTGACCTCTGACCCTTCACCTCCTTACTATTTGTTGCTAACTTTGGTCATCTAGGAATTGAAGCTTAGTCTACGGATCGTAAATGGCACCAGATTACAGCGTTGACTTAAATATCCAAAATATACATTTTAGACAATTTAGACCGATTCATGCAGATATATTAACAGAGCAGCATAGTGATATGAAGTGATATTGAAGTGATATTGAAGTGATATTGAAGTGATATTGAAGGCTGACTGCTTGCTAGGTTTACCAAAGTGAAATATCTCTTCAAATGAATCAGGTTTCTGCTTCCTCCCCCGCCTCAGCTTTCTGTTCGCTCTGTAACAGATAAGGGAGGAAAGGGGCGGTCCTCTGTCATTTAGGGATTAAAGGTAAACATACTGACATACTTGTGGTTAAGCTCTAAATTACTGCATTTCCTCCATTATACACAAAGCAGACAGCTGCGGGATGCTGGCAGTCCAACGAAAAGGTTTCTACATGGTGCCTTGGATGTTTTTGAGAAAATAAAAAGCACAAATCAGAAGAAATGACAACTAAGTGAGTTTCTGTGAGTTGCTACCTTCTTGGCGAGGTCGTAGGTTGAAAAGATCACAAGCAGTTTTAGCATATAGATTGAATGGGAATATCTGGTTTGAATGTACGGCAAACTATTATCAGCTCAAATGCGTAAAAACCTTTTTTGTAATATGTTTAGTGAGGGGAGCCAATCAAGACCAAGTCCAGTTGTGATGCTAGAGCTGGTCCGAGAAGGCCTGTAAAAAACAATAACAATAACTTAAATTATTTTTTTAGTTAATCAAACAAAAACCCCATTAAACATTTTTGATCATATATGTATATAAATAGAGGACATTTGAATTCCTCTAATAGGGCCCCTTTAACGGCATTTATGAGTATAATTCCTGCTGGTATGAAATTTAAACTCTAGTCAAATCATGTGTGAAATGTGCTGATTGACTTTTGTAGGGTGGAAAAAGTACAATGTGTTTATTCCTGAAAAAAAAACTAGGGTTTGTTTTTGGCAGGTGTGTTTTTGGTTTCCGTTTGGGGGCGTCTCACCTGTTGGAACAAGTTCTGAAGTTTTTACTTTTGCTGAAATATTTCCGTGATTTCTGTTCTCAATAGAATGAAACATGTTGGAAAGACTAGAAGTTAGAAAGAGCACAAAGCTTAAGGTTGTCAGAGGAAAATACCGAAGAACAGCTGCTCCATCAATTTACTGTAGCAGGGTGTCTTAGCTAGTGATACGTATCGGCTAGGTGACAAAAACACACATGAAACAGAGATAAAACGATTTTGAAGTTTGAAGTGAATGTGTGGAACTGGATGAACGAACAATAATAAATGAAAGTTTGAACGTACAAAACAACACTAATGGAAACATGGTGCCAAAAAGCTTTTATCTTTACAGCGTGTTTTTAACCACTTACACTCTTTTTACAGCGTGTTTTTAACCACAGACATGTCCCCGGGCATGATGTGTTGTTAGGTTTTATGAGCTGCAGCTGCTGACACACACACACACACACACACACACACACCCCCATGGTGTGGTACGTATGTAATACCACACATGCCTGAACTTGCATCCTTAATGCCGATAATGGTTTCATCTTTTTTACAGCCACCATGAAAATAGCATCTTTTAACATCCAGAAGTTTGGAAAAAACAAAGTCTCAGATCCAGATGTTCTCAATATCCTGGTTAAGGTATGAATAATACTACACTAATATTAATACTAATACTAATACTAATACTAACAATACTACTACTACTACTACTAATAATAATACTAATAGTAACAATAATGACAATAGTACTACTTTCACATACACTTAATTTAATTTAAATTAGCATCATTACTGTTTATTAGAATCAATATTACCAAAGCAGTTTACAAAATGTAAAGTTTAAAAAAACAATTAACAGTTTAAAATCATATTCAGGTTATCTCAGATGATTCTCTGTCTGTCTGTCTGTCTGACTGACTGTCTGTCTCCCTATCTGTCTGTCTGTCTCTCTCTGTCTCTTTGTCTGTCTGTCTGTCTGTCTGTCTGTCTGTCTGTCTGTCTGTCTCTCTGTCTGTCTGTCTGTCTGTCTGTCTCTCCTATCAGATTGTGTCTCGGTATGACATCATAGTGATTTTAGAGGTGGTGGACATCAGCGGTGAGTCAGTGACAACCCTCGTGGACGCCCTCAACAGGTAAGTCAACTTTGTTCCTTCAATATTATTATTCACTAATAAAAACTAAATCAGGAAACGTGTTAAAGATAACATTTTAATTTATTTGTTTAACCTTTACTTAACCAGGCAATTCATTAGGAACAAATTCTTATTTTCAATGATGGCCTGGTTACGTTGCTGGACGGACGCAGATAATAATACCTTTATTTATATTATTTCTATAGCACTTTTCAAAAGAGAGTAAAAGCCAGCCAATAGACATCAGGATAAACAGATAAAAGACAAATCAATACAGAAGGATCAATCAAACAATCAAAATAGAAGGAATATATATATATAATATAACATATATACTATATAACATATGATACTTTGTGATAAAGATTAACTTTAGACATACATTTGACTTGACTTAGACATTGATCTGTCTGTCTGTCAACCTGTCTGTCTGCCCATCTGTCTGTCTGTCCAGAGCCAACAGGAAGCATCACTACACCCTGAAGATCAGTAGTCGTCTGGGCAGGACGCGCTACAAGGAGCAGTTCATGTTCCTCTACAGGTGAAGCTGCAGCGATCTGGGGGCCCTCAGGGCTCCTCCTGGGGCTCCTGCAGGTTCCCCAGAAAACAAATAACACAGAGGTTTACAGACTGTAAAGATTGAAAGCTACACAGCTGATGAGCATTACATCTGAGCTGTTGGAGTTTCTCATTCTATCAACAAGCACCTTCAATTTAACTTTAAAATTTCTGCATGAAAATGTGACTTTAATATTTGCACTTCAAGTGCCTTTTTTTACTGATGGCCTGGCAGTATGTATTGTAAATGTATGTATGTATGTGTGTGTGTGCGTGTCTGTATGTGTGTGTGTCTGTGTGTGTGTGTGTGTGTGTGTGTGTGTGTGTGTGTGTGTGTGTGTGTGTGTGTGTGTGTAGGGATGATCTGGTTGACTTGGTGGACAGCTATCAGTTTGATGACCTGCTGACTGAGAGAGAAGACGTTTTCGCTCGAGACCCGTACATCCTCCGATTCAGATGTCTCAATACTGGTACAAAACCCTGTGTGTGTGTGTGTGTGTGTGTGTACTCTTGGTGTTGTGTGTTTGCTGCTCCTCACTTCTCTAAGGGGCTAGTTCAGGATTAGGAAGTGGGTTTAGGGTTCAGGTTGTTAGGGGTTAGGGAATGAATGCAGTCAGAGAAGGTCATGTATACTGGAATGTCCTGTATACTGAATGTGTGTGTGTGTGTGTGTGTGTGTGTGTGTAGTCCTGAAGGACCTGGTGATGATCCCAGTCCACACTAAGCCAGAGGACTCAGAGAAGGAGCTGGACGAGCTCTACGACGTCTTCCAGGATGTCAAGAGGAAGTGGAGGACCGACGTGAGGACCATTTATTTGAGTTCTCCTGATAACAGGGCTCAGTCAGCACGTTGACACACACACTCACAATCTCATCTTAACCTGATCAAGGAAATACTATTGAAACTGTCATGTAAACTACATAGAGTCATAATCAGGTGAAGTATAACCTGGTTAACAGATTTTCCATCTATCAGGTCATGTAAATGCCTCGGTCAAACTCAGCAGGTTACTACCAGGTTATTACTAATCAAAATATTACCTGATTACTCCCAGTAATCAGAGTACTGGTGTGCATGTAAACATACTTATTAAAGTTTTTAATGTAAAATCCAACGCCTTCTCAGCCTGAACCAGGAAGTGATGCTGCAGAAGAGCGTCAAATCCTGTAGCTTCACCCTATTGGTCCAGATTAGATCCTGGTGTCTGATTGGTCACTGGTGGGAAATCTTCTCTACACAGGAAGTGACCAAGTCAGACTGAAGAGAGAAATTCAAATCAGAGAAAGCATCACAGACCGGCTGTGTTCTAGAACGTGACGATGTAGCGCCCTGTGTTCTAGAACGTGATGATGTAGCGCCCTGTGTTCTAGAACGTGACGATGTAGCGATGTAGCGCCTAACGTGACGATGTAGCGTCCTGTGTTCTAGAACGTGATGATGTAGCGCCCTGTGTTCTAGAACGTGACGATGTAGCGATGTAGCGCCTAACGTGACGATGTAGCGCCCTGTGTTCTAGAACGTGATGGTGTAGCGCCCTGTGTTCTAGAACGTGATGATGTAGCGTCCTGTGTTCTAGAACGTGATGATGTAGCGTCCTGTGTTCTAGAACGTGATGATGTAGCGTCCTGTGTTCTAGAACGTGATGATGTAGCGTCCTGTGTTCTAGAACGTGATGATGTAGCGTCCTGTGTTCTAGAACGTGACGATGTAGCGTCCTGTGTTCTAGAACGTGACGATGTAGCGCCCTGTGTTCTAGAACGTGATGATCCTGGGCGACTTCAATGCGGACGGATCCTACATCTCCAAGCGCGAGATGAAGGACATCCGTATCCGTAGCGACAAGAACTTCCATTGGCTGATCGGAGACGATGTGGACACCACGGCTAGCACTGGAAACAACAACACATATGATAGGTAACACACACACACACACACACACACACACACACACACACAGTCAGTAAAACGTGTCAAGTATAGGTTAGTTAATAGAGGGACTACTGCCCCCTCAAGACAGAGTGAGTCCAGACACACAGCAATCACTATTTTCACTCAAATCAAATCACATGTATTTGTACAGCCCTAATCTAATCTGGTCCTGTCTAATCTAATCTGATCATGTCTGATCTGATCTGATCCTGTCTAATCTAATCTGATCATATCTGATCTAATCTGATCGTGTCTGATCTGATCCTGTCTAATCTAATCTGATTTTATCTGATCTAATCTAATCTGTTTGATCTAATCCAATTTAATTTAATTTAATTTAATATGATCTAATCTGATCCTGTTTGATCTAATCTAATCTAATGTGGCCTAATATAATATAATCTGATCTAATCTAATCTGATCCTGTTTAATTTGATCTGATCTAATCTAAACTAATTTGATGTAATCTACAGGATCGTGGTCTATGGAGACGACATGTTACAGGCTGTTGTAACAAACTCTGCCAAGCCCTTCAACTTCCAGAAGGCGTACAGACTCACTGAAGAACAGGTCAGTAGGCATCCATGGACATGTCACGACTACAACTATAAGTGAAGTATATATATACATATATATATATATGTATATATATATTTAGAACACTCCAAAGAAGCAAGTGACATTAATTGAACGTCTGTAACCTCCTATGGACTATTTTGCATCCATATTGGATCCTAAAACTGTTCAAGTTGTTACTTTTCCTTCTGATGGATTTCTATTAAAAAGCTTAACCCTGTTGAATAGCTTCCTAGTGTTAAACCATATATTGGATGCTTTTAACCACTCTAGAACTGTATTTAGAAGCTTGGCTTCTCATTTGCCATATTGGATCTATGCAAATCAGGCATATTTCCCCACAGTGCATTTGGGTTCATTTTAACACGTCGTTCTAGAAACCTCCAAACGCACTGTGAAGAACTTTCAATCAATCATTTAAATTCAATCAGTGACTGTGTATTTTCCAGGCCCTTAAAGTGAGTGACCATTACCCTGTGGAGGTGCAGCTGAGGTCCGTCTGTCAGGCAGAAGATGAAGAGGATGGTAACCTGCTCTTCTTCTTTTACAGTCAGGGTTTATGAGGAAGGACATTATTGAATTCCAGTTTATTGTGTAGAGTGATGGAGACTATGAGCTCCAGCAGGCGAGGCAACAACACCAGGACCTCTACGTCTGTCTCTCTGGACGTCTACGTAGCCCAGATAGTATCTACACCGCTCATCGTGTTCATTTCAGTGATTTACTAGCAGACCTGATGTTCAGATGGTCCCTCAACTGAAGGAGGAAATGTTGCAGAGTTTAATGAACTGATCAGAACGTGCCAGCTGTGAACGCGCCCTGGAACAGAAAATCTAGCTTTAACTCTTTCTTGTGCAGTCTCTACGTACTCACAGCGTCGGGAGTCAAATCTGACGGGGATGGTGTGGCTTCTCCCTGCAGGTCTGGACCAGCAGCTTCGGTCAGCAGCAGGGGCCACGGCTCTGGGTGGAGAGCTGGTGGAGCTGAAGAGAGGAAACCTGCTGCTGAAGAGGGAGAAGCTCAACCTGGAGATCCAGATCCTCCGACTGCAGAGGGCCAAGCTGGACCCGAGCCCCGGCAACGAGGTCTAGACACAACCACACATCTAGCACCTCACCGGACCGTACGCTGTCAGCAGGGGAGCCCCCCGTGGGAATTGAACCCCTGACCTCAGTAGTGTTAGTGCCTTGCTCTCCCCATTCATCTACAGAAAACTACAATTGTTAGTTTTGATGTGAGGAACAAAGGGTTATGGGTAGGGTTAGCATCTGGCATCTTAGAGACGTCTTTTTATTAACTGACCTGTTCTGGCTTGAAATACTGACATGACAAAACTACAGCCTGAATCCCAACAGTTTACATGATGTTCTATTGTAACTTAAACCAGTAAGATTATAAAGGTAGGAGTCCAGTCTGTTGCATGGTAGCTACTCAGTCTTGAATGTCGAAGAATGAAAATAAAAACCAGTAATTGCAAAATCTTTATTGACATCTCCTTTACAACACAACTTCAGGAAAAAAACAAATCATGTTTCGGCTCCTTAAAGCTTCACATGGACCCAAGACAGAAGACAGTGGAGATCACGGTTCCTACGGTTTCCATTTCAGAAACTCAGAACTTGCCCAGACCTTCGTTAATAAACTGGATCTGATCCAGGGTGTTGAGTATGATCCAGGGTGTTGAGTATGATCCCGGCTGCAGCTGGAGGTTACTCTTTACTCTTTACAGCAACAAATACCACAGTGTATGAAATGCCAAATTAAGTGTAGTGACTCGGGTGTCAGGCCTGACCAACAACATTTTCCCAAACTTGTCAAGATATTTCTGACCTGGAAATCCTAAAATTCATTTTCCATACTGTTCTGTGTGGGAACGCTGGGGGAGGAGCTGGGAGGGGGTTTGGGTCTAAACCGGCAAAACAAACGGGTGTTTCCTGGCAAACAAACGGGCGTCGGTCAGCGCAGAAAGCGAGGCTGGGAACTCAGCAGCAAACTAACGTCGTCTTCAAATTCAGATTTTACTTCTTGCCTGATTTCTTGATCCCACCGCCAGCTGCAGGGAAGGAAAGAAACAGGAAGAACAAAACAGTGAGACTACTTCATGGGTGTCATTAGAAAACTTTAGGACAAAAAGACAATTATAGCCTCTAAATGGGAATACTTTGTAGTGAGTGATAGTGGACAACTTCAATAATGTGTTATACATCATTTATCAAGGTACGAGTCACTTTTGTTTTTGTTAATGGTGGCTCTTATTTTGGAATGAGCCTTTTCCATGTGCAGTCAATAAACAAACAACATATGAAGAGGTTCATCCCAAAACTGGTTTCTGTAAGTTCAATATTTGCAAACCACAGATGCCTGGATCCTTAAGAGCAGAACTCACTTCTAAGCAAACGTCTTAAAACATTCAGTTTTCATGGTTTAGTATTGAACTCTACTCTGGCTCAGAATAAAGTTCTTCATGGTGTTTTGTAAATACATGTAATTTAGTTCAAAATTGAAGTGAAGACTAATGCTGGAGCCTGACTGGTCGACAACACCAGCTGGGTGGACATGGTCTTCTTGTCTTTTAGCTGCCTGGTCAGATAGCTGGTTCACTGTCGTTGTGACAGGACTAAGACCCAGAGTGATACTGGGTTGTAGCATCTTACTCAGAGGTCCTTTTCCTGCAGCTTTAGTCTTCAGGGCTTCCATGGCCTTCTGATCCTCCTTCTGCTTCTGCTTGAAGGCCATGTCCTCCTACAGACAGACAGACAGACAGTTTAGACCCTCTGGATAAAGTCTTTCCATGTGATGGCATCACGGTCGTCTTTTTTTAGTTCCCGTCTTCCTAAAGACAGACAGTAGTCTAACTGATCTAACCTACACAGACAAACAAGACAGACTGGCAGACCGAGGGCTTTACATTTCCCATGTTAATAGAAGACAAAACATGAACACCTTCATAGTCAACTCCTTTTGCACAATCCATATCAGAGTTGTATCAAGCCTTAACGCTCCTTTAACCTCCTCTTCACCTCTCCTTCAAACTGAAGTGGATGTCAGCATAGCTTTCACCTGGATTCACCTGCTCAGTCTAGACTCTGGAAAGACCAGGAGGTCCTCATGGTTTGGACACTGAAATGGATGAAACCCCAGAACTCAGAGCCAGGGCTCCATGCCCTGCAGCTCATTAGGCCTATTCATCAACGTCCATTAAACCATTATTACATATGATGGTGTGAAAGGCAGGAGGGGAAGCTTACATCATCGAGCGCCTTGTCCTGTTTCTTGGGAGCCTTCAGTGGCTTCTTCTTGCCTCCTAAAGACAATGACAGCACATATTAATAACGTTACTTACCTATCTGTCGATGCTAACGCAGCTCTACAATGGAAATAATGAGTGGCCGTTCAGTCTCGTGAGGAGATAACGTTACGTAAATCTCCAATGAAGAAAATGGCAGTTTAATGTTGCTTTGCTTATCGGCAAATGTGGAGATACAGATACACACACACACACACGGACTTGAGACCTTTTAGAAAAAGCAGCAGCACGTATTTAGATCAAATTTAAATTTTCAGAATTGGTTTGCCTTATAACCCTACCAAAATACCCAGTGGAAGGCAGTAGCGACACTATGAGCCAGTTCTTAAAATTGAGGTTTTAATTAATTCTGCTTGGTGAGTCACGCGCACGCCGAATTTGCCAGAAGACCACACCGATCCGTAAAATCTCTTAAGATATGTTCTGCCCTGTATGTACGTTTGCCGATAAGCAAGGAAGTCTTACACTTTCAATTTTATCATCAATTTAAAATGTTTCAAAGACGTTTGGTGCAGAGAACGGTACGTGCCGCGGTGCTAACACACGTAGTTACGTTAGCTAACCTATCTAGCAGAACACGCTAACCTAACATTCGTTTTATCATCACAAGTCATCTTTATCCAGACAGACATTTTCAGATGAAACGACGCCTCACCTTCCCTGCCAGACATATTCAAGGCTGGTTCGAGGGGTTAAAAGCTAACAAATAGGATATTATTTGTAGAAGCTAGTCAGTTATCGTTTAATCCGCGCTGTTAGGACCTCCGTTAACTCTGACCCGGAAGCAGGTTGTCTGTAATGTGCCTGACTGCAAAATCACCCGGCAGTTTCATTTAGCAACATGGTGCTAACTATTTAGCCCAAAAAACTTCATCACTATATGTCATGTAATTTTCAGTATTTTCCTTTGACAACCTTCAAGACAAATGGTATGTTTGTTTCAATATCACAATTCGGGTAAAATTGTTGCGAGATGTCACGCAAGGCGTTAATTTATTCAAAAAGTCAGTTTAGCTGATAGCAATGTGGAGCTAACAGCAAGCTAGTATGGAGAAGTAGGAAATGGAGCAGTCACCTAACCTTGGGAGTCAATGGGACATTTGCAATTTAACTCTGCAAACGTTATCACGTTTCAACACAACTGGTTATTGATGTGATGTACCCATAGTATTAGTGCTGTATTAGCTGTTTGGTGATGATGGGGATGGCTCACTGGATAGAAAACCATTCATCCCATGTTAACAGCACAGAGTGAATGGAAGGTAATCGTTGCTTCAGTTTATTATCAATTACAGTGGTTATAAGAATCAATGGGAGTTTGTGTATGTGGTATTGAGATAACTCTTTGGCCTGAGGGTAGTCTAATAACCAAGGTCCAGTTTTTCAAAATGTTTAATCTGGATCCGGATTATACATGTTTTCTAATCCCAGGATCAGATTGATTTTGCAAATTTGTCAGATAGGATCATTCTGATCCAGATACCACAAGATCAAGACTACAGAATCCAGATCAGCAGTCTTTAAATAGACCTAACTGTCCACCTGTTGGACAGACGATGTTTTAACGTGGTTAGGTCAAAATGAACTAGATGACAGTTTTAAAGACAGTTTGTAAGATACTTTTATTCACTCATCTGCACAAGTATACAAGGCATACGAACCTAAAGACAAAATTCAAAGTATCATTGCATTTTTGTCTCTCACTGGCGAAATAATCAAAAACTTCCCATTTCTCTTCAAACTGTTCTGGGATCTTTTAAAAATAAATGTTCACAAGAGTATTTCTTATTGTCCGTCCAGCTGATCCAGCAGTTGGTATATAACTTTGTTGTGAAGGATTTGTTCATTTAATTAAAGTTAAACATTGAGTGCCATTTTAATCTGTATTCAAGTGGATCCTCACCACAATAAAGCCCTTCATGTTTCTCAGTCCAGCCTTCCAGTGGGTTCAGGATTATCCTGATTCTCCAAAACTATCCTCATCTCTGCATTCTAGTTTTGAAAAATGAAAAACAACATTTCATTAAAGTTTGATTGGATTACCAAATCCCAATCTGAATGATTTCTCATTTATCAGTTTTCAGGTTTAATCCAATCCCATTACTGAGATCCTACCAGAAAGGTTTTGAAAAACGTCTCATTCAAAAACACACTATCAGCAACCTTTACAAAACTGATATTTAATTGACTGCTCACAGATTTCACGAATGTTCAGGTGCCTGGTCCGACGTCTACTCTGTAGCAGGGGGCTGTGAGAGCAACGCTGCTGGCTGTTTCTAGCTCCACTTCTGATTGCTGCTCATCTCAATGAGGTATGGTGGGAAATGTAGTGTCACCACAGACGGGGCAGCAGGGTGGCGACTGACTCGTCTGTGGCAGAGCATCCGCCCTGCTACCCCGTAGTGAAACACAGCAGAAATACAAAAACACACAGAAGTAATACTATGTTTGACCTGTTTCATAGTGAACATGTGGATCCTCTGAGAAACACATCCAAAACCACTATTATGATAATAATTATTATCATCATCATCATCATCATCATCACTGTACTAGGTACCGAGGCGTTCAGGTCCCTCACTGGAGCCATGGGTCCTGCTGCCTGTACCGCCTCCCCCTGCCTGGACCTCTGTCAGGGAGAATCCCTCTGGTTACCTACAGCACCCAGCCCGCTAACCCCACCCCTCCGGAGGATAAGAGAGGAGCCGAGCTGGTAAAGGAGCGCGCCCTGGCTGCCTTACAGGTACAGGTCCATCTTGCATCTCTACGTTTCCTTGTTCAGACCAGCGTACTTCAGAGTACTTTCACGCTGTGATCCCCTCAAACAAGACGCCGGTTTCTGAGTTGATCCAGGGGCTGCTTTAATACAGTTAAAATGATGATCCAGATCATTTTGATAGATATATTGATCACAAATATTAATCACAATTCAGAATCTTAATAGTTTGAGGAACAAAATTATCTTATCTGAGCTGCTGTTTGCTGTGATGGCGCACATCAGATCTGGATGTCCCACCAGATAAACCTTTATGTCCTCTGTTTACTCTGCTTGCCCAAACTCACCATCTATTGCAGCCCAACTGTCCTGGTAGGGGATCCCTCTCTGAGTAGCCCCTCCCTCTCTGAGTAGCCCCTCCCTCTCTGAGTAGCTCCTCCCTATCTGAGTAGCCCCTCCCTCTCTGAGTAGCCCCTCCCTATCTGAGTAGCCCCTCCCTATCTGAGTAGCCCCTCCCTCTCTGAGTAGCTCCTCCCTATCTGAGTAGCCCCTCCCTATCTGAGTAGCCCCTCCCTCTCTGAGTAGCCCCTCCCTCTCTGAGTAGCCCCTCCCTCTCTGAGTAGCTCCTCCCTCTCTGAGTAGCCCCTCCCTCTCTGAGTAGCCCCTCCCTCTCTGAGTAGCCCCTTCCGAGGGTTCTTCCATTTTTCCCTAAAAGGTTTTGTGGGAGTTTCTCCTGATCTGGGATGGATTGTGACCTCCTAGGAAACGTCATCTCTCAGAGCAACAGAGGACATTAATCTCTGGTGTCTTTCTCCTCCCTCCTGCAGCATGCGGGTGAGGTGGGGAGGCATTGGGGTCAGAGGTCAGCCAAGACGGCCACGGCCACCGTCAACTACTGGTGGGAGAGGTATGAGGAGTTCGTCGGCCTCAATGAGGTCCGCGGCGCTCAGTCCAAGGTCACCGAGGTCAGTACGCAGTAAGAACCAACTCCGTGTTTTTCCACTTGTTTTAATAAAAATACCCTTTTCTACCTTTCCTCTCCTGCTCTGGAGTATCTGTGACCTTTGACCTCTGTACTATTGGACTGTTGATAATGAGACCTCTTATTTCTATTTCTTATCACATCCGCTCTCCACCTTCCCTCCTATCACATGTCTCTCTCTCTCTCTCTCTCTCTCTCTCTCTCTCTCTCTCTCTCTCTCTCTCTCTCTCTCTCTCTCTCTCTCTCTCTCTCGGTTGATCCACAAGGGGGCAGCAGAGCCACCGGCCTGGATTATTTAAACATGGCTGCTGTAGAGGAATGTTTAAATCTGCTCTGTATTCTAGTTTATTAGGGTTCAAACCCCAGAGGGGTAGAATAAAAAAAATCAGAAAATCAGCTCCTAAATCAGAAATGTAAAAGTATTTTGAAATCGCTCAATAGGGGGCGCCAAACATCACCAAACTTGGTAGATATTTATGTTGAACTAAGTTTGTAAAATCATCTTTAAAATGGCCAATAGGGGGCGCCACAAATCTTTTTCCATAAGGGCTTACAGGATAGTGTTTTTCTGGGGCTTTTATATTTAAACTGAACTTTGTTGTTTGAGAATGGAAGCCTCGGTCCTAGTGGCCTTGCTTATTTAGCGTCCAGTTAACTGCATATATTTGTTTGTGGAATTTATCTTCTGTCACTCTGCAGCAGTTTGCAGTAACAAAATTGTTTGAACCCGCGAATCGAATCAAATTTGTTTTAGTATTTGTTATATTTCTAGTGTTTTTATTGCCTATTCTCTATTAACGGTGTGTGCTCGTTGTCCTTGCTGAATCCATTTAGGTTTTGCTGTGACAAACTGAAAGATGTTCTCACCTTCTTGAGAAGTTCATTCTCTTCACCGACACAAGTACCTACCGGGACCTTTACTGATCAGCCTGTCCTCCCTGTCCTCCCTGTCCTCCCTGTCCTCCCTGTGTCTGGCAGGCCGAGGCAGCGTTCATGGTAGCCAGGGGGCTGGTCCGGGAGGCCCATGCCAGCCTGGAGGCTCTGCAGGCCAGGCTGAAGGAGATCCGAGACCGACTGGACCGGGTCTCCAGAGAGGAGGCGCACTACCTGGAGCTGGCCACGCTGGAGCACAAACTGCTGCAGGTAGGCGGTTGAATAATTCATCGATTGCTTGATTGAGTAAGTGAAAGCCTCCCGACCTCGCCGTCCTCCACCGCAGGAGGAGCGCCGCCTCCGGACGGCCTACGAGAACGCCGAGGGCTCGGAGAGGGAGAAGTTCGCCTTGTTCTCGGCCGGCGTCAGGGAGAGCCACGAGAAGGAGAGGAGCCGAGCCGAACGCACCAAGAACTGGTCCGTCATCGGCTCGGTGCTGGGCGCCCTGATCGGGGTCATGGGGTCAACGTACGTCAACCGCGTCCGTCTGCAGGTGAGGAGGGGCGAGGACGACCTGATGAGTCGATCTACTGGGTTCATGGTTTAGTGTAGCGGTAACCGAGACGACCTGTGGTGGCGGGTCGGTGTTGATCCGATCTGGTTGTTCTGGTTAACCCGTTTTAACATGCACATGCGTGCTGATATATTGCGTGATGTTTTTTTTTTTAACATGGTATTTGATGAATACTCAATTCTGATTGGACAATGAAGGCGTTCTCAGGTCTGGTACTTCTGAACAGACGGCGGTTCACATCTAATCATATCACTCCACGCTGTTGGTTTCTTATCAGATTAACCGGCGCCACCTTGTGGTTTTTTTGGCGGAAGCTCGTAACACTAGCTTGTCATGAAATCAATATTTCATGTCTGATGATTCATGTGGTAAGCTGTGTATTAACGGACAGAGTCTGGACTGAGGATATGTCTCTACATGCCTTGTCTGCAGGAGCTGAAGAGTCTGCTGCTGGAGGCCCAGAAAGGCCCGGAGAGCCTCCAGGAAGCCCTCCGGGTCCAGGCCGGACACCATCGCTCCCAGCAGGACGAACTACGGATGATCATCGCGAGCCTCAGGGCCGCCGTGAAGGACGGCGGCACACCGAGGGACGGCGCCGAGGTCCGGGCGAGGGCGGGTCCGAGCCCGGCCCCGGCGCCTCTGTTGGCCTTAAAAGAGCTAAACGTTAGCAGCCAAAGAACTGAGTCCCTCCTCCAGTCCCTGCCGCCACAACTAGCCCAGCTCCAGCAGGGGATCGGGAGGTTAGAGGGGGAGCTGTCGGCGGTGAGGGGGCTGGTTACCTCTGGTCAACAGGCTGAAACACTGCAGCTGCAGTCGGCGAGGATGGAGAGACCAGAGGGACCAGAGGGACCAGAGAGACCCGGCCAGTGGGACTCGGAGGTGGTGCTGAAGGGTCTGGAGGACACCCAGAGGAGACTGGGAGAACATATCAGCAGGACCACCTTCTACAACGCTGTGTTCTCCTACACCGCTGCAGCCCTCACCGTCCCCGCGGTCTACCTGCTGCTCAGAGGGACCGGCTAGGACTCTCTGATGGGAACTCTCTCAGGGTCAGGGTCTCTCAGGGTCACAGGACTACCGTCAGGACACTCTGGCTCTGACCCTTGACCTGCTCGTAATGTTGAAATGAAGCTCATGCTGCGTTCCGGTCCGAGTCGGACGGTGGGAATTAGTCCCATCTGGCCTCGTGAGTCTCCCTGCTGCTGGACTGGATGTGACCGGTTGGTTTTCTGGATTTGAAAGTGTGTGAAATAAGCACTACTTCCAAATCAAGACAAAATATCTATTTAGAATAAAAAGTTTCATAAAATACTGACTGATGCTGGTAAATGTTATATGGTATGTCAGGGAATCCAGAACTTGATGTAACCTGGTAATCCTGGTCCACTTCCTGAACCTGGTCTGGTCTGTTGGCATCATTCCTGTAATTAATTGATGAATTGTGAAAAGGGGATATGAACTTATGAACTTATGAACTTACAATGTGACAAAAGGCCAGTGAAGAAAAATGGCAACTAAAATACAAAACCTGTACAGGGACCTTGAGCCACGCTGAGCCTCCTGGTTGGTGGTTCACAGGGAAAAGTAACACTGAGGGGGGGAGTTGAATACTGACTGGTTAGTTGACTGACTGACTGGATAGTTGACTTGACTGACTGGTTAGTTGACTAGCTGACTGGTTAGTTGATTGACTGACTGTTTAGTTGACTAGCTGACTGGTTAGTTGACTGACTGACTGGATAGTTGACTAGCTGACTGGTTAGTTGACTGACTGACTGACTGGTTAGTTGACTAACTGATCTCTATACTGTCCCTCTAGATGGCAGCACCAGCCCTTCAGTTCCTGGTCCAACAGTTTTTAATAAACAAACATTGTCTGTCTCTCTGTCTGTCTGTCTCTGTCTGTCTCTCTGTCTGTCTCTCTGTATGTCTCTCTCTCTGTCTGTCTCTCTGTATGTCTCTCTCGGTCTGTCTGTCTGTCTGTCTGTCTGTCTCCCTGTCTGTCTGTCTACATAAATCCACTACAGCAGGTGCTGGTCTGTATTTAGCTCAGTGTGTCTGTCTGACCACTTCCTGTCTGTCTTCATGTGGTTCGTTGACATATTTTACCTTGGTGGTGTTGATGACATCATTTCACTCCTCTCTGTTTTTCTCATTCTGTGAATTCTTTGTTGGTATTGTGTCAAACAAACGCCTGCATTAGTTCAGATGACAGTGAAGAGACGTAAAGCAGGTTAGTCTCTGAGGAGACGTTACCAATATTACAAGATGTAAAACTAGAGAGAGAGGGAGGAGGGAGGAGGGAGGGAGGAGGTAGGAGGGACGAGGTAGGAGGTAGGAGGGAGGAGAGAGATGAACAGTAGTGACAAAAAGCGAGAGAACGAGGGGAGGAGAGAAACGGAGGAGTGAGACAGACTGACAGTTTGTCTCACATGACAACAGTATCCAGGTCAGTCCATTCACAACACTGAGGTGTGTGTGTGTGTGTGTGTGTGAGAGAGAGTGAGAGAGAGAGAAAATGGGCAGAACAAGAATAAAGAGAGAGAGAGACAGGCTGTTAGCTGTCTCTCCACTTCTCATGTGACCCTGGTATCCAGGTCACTCAGTTCATTACATTGTGCTATGCATTGTGTGTGTGTGTGTGTGTGTCTTTGCACATACACACACCCTGTGTTCATTTAAACTACATTTTTATTTACAGTTTTTAATTTAAACTGTAAATAGAAGAAAGACACACATGAACACAACCACACAGTTTAAATTAACCTAAACTATTTGAAGGAGTTCAGTTCAGTTCAGCTCCACATTGTGTTGCTGTGTGGTATGGAAGCCCATAGAGGACTTAATTCAAATGAAAGTGTAATTCCACAATAGCATTATAATGTTCCACATATGTCTGTGTTGTTTGAGTGAAAATGAAAATGCAATAAGCCAATTTTCATTTTCATGTCCACGTGCTGTATGACCGTGTTAACACACCCCGCTGTACAGTAGACAGTATTCAAATTAAAATGCCATATAAACAATGTAACCTGATTTTCCTTCACACAAGCAATATTGAAGTCACAATTAAAATTAAAATGCAATTTTCTAACAATTTGAAAATGAAAATGAAAACGGCATTTGATATTTCATTTTCAAAGACTTAGGCCCAATCCCATTTCTCATTTCTACCCCTACCCCTCGTTTTCGACGTGACGAGTTTGTTGGAGGACATTACGATGGTGATGGTGATGGTTAGCGGTGCTCTGTAGTCTAGCAAGCCGCTCCTACCGTTACCCTGCCAGTCTGCACTGGTATTAGAGGAGCCGGAACAAGTGCAGCAACTTCGCTGATGGACTTTAGTTATACTTCGTCATGTGACATCAAAGGGAGGAAATGCGACATGGAAATATGTCAAAATGCAGAACTGTCATGCACAAATCAGCTAAAAACAATGTTGTACCGTTAGCTAGCTAGCTAGAGACATCGGCATATTTTGTTATGCTTGTTATAAAGAAAAGGTCTATAATACATTGAAACGACATTAAACTAAGATAATAACACGGCTAGAATATTTTTTAAATCTTTACTAACAAAGAAAATACTACATTTGTGGTTTCACTTTGGTTGCTTGTGCAGCGTTCACCACCATCTTGCCGATGATTGTCGGAGATTTCTCCTAGCCCTCGGTTTGTAGTGTGCTCCTGATAAACCTCGTCTGGAGGGCCATGTAGGCCTAGACCTTCACCTACCCCTCCATCACAACAAGAATCAGACACCCTGCCCCTACATGTGAACACGCAAAACAGAGGAGAAGGGCTAAGGGGTGAATTGGGATTGGGCCTTAACCTGCTGTACAGTGGACAATATTCAAATGCAATAAGCGAAACAGCGCCCCCTGTCTATTGCATTTACATTTACATGTCACCGCGCTCTTTTGGTGTCAATGAAAATTAAAATGCAATCTGTCAGTCCTCTCATCAAGGCGGGACTTCAGTTAGGACGTCACTTCCTCGTTCAGTGACCTCTCTTGTGTTCCCGGACCAGCTTTACACGCCAACCAGAAGTAGTTTATCTGTGGCAATGGCAGCGGCCTGGCTGGTGCAGGAAATAACCACTTTGGCTGATCAGCTTGACAGCGACCTCATCTCGCCAACAGAGCTGAGCAGTTAAATAAAAGTATTGCAGAATACTCTGCCATTTCTGACACCGACGGCCAGGCCGCTGCCATTGCCCCAGTGACAGACGAACACTGCTACTTCCAGTTGGTTTTAAAGCTGGTTTTAGAATAAATTATAGGTAATATTGGAATGTTCCTAACCTCGGTTAGCTTGTGTTTGCCTGCAGTAACCAAGGAGTAACATCTTTAATTTGATTAGAAATCAAACAAATGGACCAGACTTTACTGTAGACTGATGTGATTAGATGTGAAACCTCCAATTCAGAATTAACTGACCTTCATCAGAAAGCAGTACTCAATAAAGCTGTGTAAGAAGATACATAATGGCCTTGAGTAGATTTGTGGATGCTTTTACAACACTGACACCTTGGAAAAGTTTTAAAGTCCACTGTAGAGCGACCTGGACCGTCCTGCCTGTCGTCAGGTAATTCAGTGGCTCCGACGTGACTAACGCTGATAACCAGTTGGCTTGTGGGAAAGTTTTACAAGCAGGCGGTTGTAAATACAAACCGCACACACTGTGTTCATATCATTTGTCAACCATTATGGATCCACTCAAAGTACCAGGGTCTTGTCCAGCTCCACCCTGCTCCACATTCATTCAGTTCCACACATTCATACTGGGAGCTGACCAGTACTACAGGTCTTCTACTGGTTCCACTGGGAGATGGGTTTAACTCAGGTTGACCCAAACTAGACCCACAGATGTGTTAAATCGTCCTGTCCTGTTGTTTGTGGACTCTTTATTTCCTAACAAAGTTCCTTAATCAGGCCAACTATGTGTTGTTGTGTCTGCGGCCCTAACCGGCCCCATAATTCCCCCCAGCCTTACATAACGGGGCCGCTGACAACCTGGCGGCTAATTCTGCACACATTCCTCTGCCGAGGGCACAGGAAGTCTTACTGGAGAGACTGACGAAGTATCAAAACTCACGTAGCCCAGGTTTAACTGTATTTTGTAGAATTAACACAAAATAAGCTGTTGAGGGGTTGATCGGCTCGTTGATCAATAGCATGACTCAGTGATTACTTAACTAGCTGCTGAGATTTCTGACTTTCTGGCCCGTACCCTGTTAGGAAGAAAACCTCCCCACACATCGCAGTTTCACCGGGTTTGAACGGTTCTTTAAAAATGTTATAAAATATAAAATATTATTTACATTTACAAATTGAACCGTCTGAAACATTCACAACCGATGACAAGAGCAGAAAATGCTCCAATCACAACACCTGCCTCCTCAATAGTCGCTCTTTACCATGTACTCCATGCTACATTGTCTTTAGCATGTACTCCATGCTACATCCTCTTTACCATGTACTCCATGCTACATCCCCATTAGCATGTACTCCATGCTACAGCCTCTTTAGCATATACTCCATGCTACATCCCCATTAGCATGTACTCCATGCTACATCCTCTTCAGCATGTACTCCATGCTACATCCCCATTAGCATGTACTCCATGCTACATCCTCTTCAGCATGTACTCCATGCTACATCCCCATTAGCATGTACTCCATGCTACATCCTCTTCAGCATGTACTCCATGCTACATCCCCATTAGCATGTACTCCATGCTAAATCCTCTTTAGCATGTACTCCATGCTACATCCCCATTAGCATATACTCCATGCTACATCCCCATTAGCATGTACTCCATGCTACATCCTCTTCAGCATGTACTCCATGCTACATCCTCTTTAGCATGTACTCCATGCTACATCTTCTTCAGCATGTACTCCATGCTACATCCTCAGGTGGTGAATGAGTATACTGTCATCACTGAGGTCGTCAGCAGTATGTCGTCTGACCGGGCTAAGCTAGCTCTGAATGAAAATCTGTTGAAGGCTGAACACAGATGGAAATCAACATCAGATACTACTGCTACACATGTTGATCTTGTCAATACAAAAAATATCAGACAAAATGTTGGTCTGTGTTGTATTTATTAGCACTTTTTCCACCTCCTTTTACCGCAAGAGCCGGTCCTGACCTCCCTGGGGTCCTCAGCAAAGTCCTGCTAAGGGGGCTCCTACCCGACCCGTGAGCCATGTAAACCATTTGCCATTGCCACAGTCACACCTGACAACCCAGTGCTCCCACTACAATCCTCCCTCCTTAAAAACAGTTTGCTCCATCTGTCGGTGTAAGAATAACTAGACGTATATAGAACAGAATGAGGTATCAACAAACAGTTTGAATGTAAGTTTGAATCCCAGCTCCAGTTTAAAAAATGTCTGGGGTTAGCAAATTCAGCAGGCTGAGGGATTAAGGCAGGAGACTGTGTGTGTGTGTGTGTGTGTGTGTGTGTGTGTGTGTGTGTGTGTGTGTGTGTGTGTGTGTGCCTGCCTGATACTGTATGGGCCTATATGTACTTACCTATGTTCATGTGTTGTGTCATCTGTCAACCAGATGAACCACATTCTTCCCATCTCTGGTTTTCAGTCGTACTACTGGTAGTAATAGTAGTAGTATCAGTAGTGGTAGTAGTAGTGGTAGTAGTATCAGTAGTAGTAGTAGTCATATTAGTATTAGCAGTAGTAGTAGTAGCAGCAGTAGCAGTAGTACACAGTAGTACACACACACACACACACACAGGCCCCTTGGTGTGTGGTGTCAGGTTGGGCCCCCCGGGCCTGGCAGGTAGCGAGGCGGGGCCGAAGCTGCTACGCTGCTACTAGTCAGTTTACAAGACAAATGGATTCACAAAGAAAGCTGTTGTTTGGAGGACAGTATGTACAGTATGTACACTGTGTACAGTATGTACAAGGAATTTGACATGCAGTGCAGGACGGGCTAGTAGACAGATCCTAGAACAGCAGTAGTGTGTACTTCACAGACGACAAGGTAATTCCTCTGAAATTAGGCTAGGTTCGTCAAAGTCTTCCCCACCAGCCGCCACGGGGACTGTCTCCCATTGGTCTAAACTATCAGGTGACTGTGACATCATGGTGGTTGTGTGGCCTTGTGAGAAAGCATCTCCGTCTCCTTCTCTGGTCCGTCGCCTTTGTTTTCCTCTCTTCGACTCTTCTGGGTGGAGCTGTGGAGGCTTGTTGGAGGAAACCTCCATGCAGAGCCTCACGTGACACGTTTTCATGGGTCTAGCGAACCCCACCGAACATCAGAACTCATTGTCATTTTATTTAGAAGACTGTGTGTGTTACATATTAGAATAACAATAGGCTTAAAAGGCAAGTCAGCTTTATTCCTGCAGCCCTTTATTACAAGCAAGCCTCAAGGATACGATGCATAACACTGAAAAAGAAACAAGTCTTACAGGTCGAGCTGCGTAAGCTGAATACCAATCAGATATGATCGATGAAACAAAATCCAATCAGAAGGAAAGCACATGAAAACAGAGTGACAGGTGGATGAGGACTGAGGACGTAGCGACACATCTCATCGAAAGAACATCCTTTTAGTTTCTACTCGTGAGAATACATTGTGAAAATACAAGGGATGTTTGTTTTCATGTGTCTGGGTGTGTCGCTCAGCCTGGGGCGGCTGTCGTGATGGAAGCTGATGTTCTCTTGACGGAGCTCAGAGAAGTAGTCAGCCAGGTACAGACAACATGATTAAGTCATGTGGGACCCATAGACATGTTAACCATGAGAAACAGGCAGCCCCCATTTATATTATTAGTTTTTTTTGATAATATATTATTTTTGGATAAAGCACTTTTGTTAAGACATATTACACATTTACATTATTCTGCAAAACTGATTATGATTCTAGGAGATATGAAGCTTGACGTCCACACTGAGCTGTTTAAACTGTCTCTCCCTCCACGCCGGAGCTTTCCGACAACGCTCTCCCAAGAGGATGCCTTTGAAAACGCCGACCTCGCGTTGTAGTGTTGACTACAAACAGAGTTTTGAGAACGGCGATGCTTGAGCAGTCTGCCCATGGAAGAAAGTATGAGTTTCTGGTGGTTTAGTGTCAGGCAGGCCAGCTTCAACGGGTCTTGTCGGTGTAGGACCACTAGCCAGCAAAGGTTCTCGTGCAGAGCATCCATGAGAGACCAAGACGCAGAAAACTGGGACAGCAGGTAAAGTGAAAAGGTGTTTTATTATCCTAAAGCAGAGTTCCTCAGATCCGGGCCTCGGGGTCCAGAGTGCTGCTGGTTCTCTCTCCTACCAGGAAGTTAACTGCATTCACCTGGCAGGTCTTCATCAATGATTAGACAGCTAGAATGGAAACTACCTGGCAGAATAGAAAACCAGCGGTACTCTGGACCCCGAGGCCCGGATCTGAGGACCACCGTAAAGTATTTACAACCTTGTTGTCGGCGCCACCTGTGAGTACAGCTGAGCTGAACTCAAGCCTTCAGGCAATGTCAACACACATCAAGGCGCATTTGAATGGACTCGCTCTGCAGTACTTTTCCGACGGGATGCATTATCCCTTCTCTATTCAGAGTCCAACTTTTATTTTGGTGCCTAGCTGTCTTCTGATTGGACAGATTATCATAATGTAGATATTCCTAGTGGCTGGAGGGGAACAACACTGAAAACAGCTCGGGAACCACTGGTCTACAACATATTTCAGAATGGGACCCATTTGCTGATGTCAAGTAATCTGTAATGTCTGAGATGATCCCGATGGTTATACTGGCTGAACACATCAATCCGGTCTGGTCACTTGTAAATTCCACGGTGGGCCGTCAGCCGACCACCAGACCAGACCAGACCAGATTTTCCTGCTGCCTCGACGAGGTGTCTGTCACCTGTCACTCATGTCTAAACAAACCCCAACTCACCAATCCTGAATTAGAAACCGCAACTAACAAGCCTGACCTCAGAACAGTTCAACATTCCTCCCCACGGCCTCACAGGCTCTCTGGTGAAACGCAGACCTCCGCCAAGTTCCTGTGGTGTCGAATTCTTCAGCCACCGATAGCTGACAGCTTTCATATGGCAAGAAAGCACTTGCAGAGCACTAACACTGTCAGTCACTGCCAAATTCCTGTGTAGTAGCTCAATGGGTAGAGCGTGTTTCCTTTTCTTTATATTGATTCAACATGCTTGTAAAGAAGAAGTCCAAAACAGCAAAACATCAGAAAAAACCCCCCAAAAAACCCCACAATTTTGCATCTACGAATCCCATATTGCTGTTCCTGCTCCTACCGCCACTGCTCAGTCAGCTCCTCCACACAGTATTATAAAATATTATTGATGCAACAATTCGATCCCATTGTCATTTCATAGGAAGGCTGGGAAAGAAAGAGGGTTCAGAAAGGAGTAGAGAGAGAGAGGGAGGTTAAACACTGCTGGGGTTACGGGTTCAATTTCCACCGGGGCCACCCATATTCATAAAGTATACATCCATGTCAGTGCATTTAAAGAGGATTTGAACAGTGATGTAAGAGCTACACCATATATTGTGAGGCCTGCAAATGAAATGGCCAGTGAAAGTTGTAGAAAAATGTAATTGAAAAGTTTTTTATACTTTTGAACACTTGAACTATGTCCACCCTGATATCCTGTTATGTCATGTCAGTAATAAGTCCCTCATTGGCAACATGAAAACAGTTTACTACTACATTTTGGAAGTATAAGTTCATATTTCTTCCTCATGACATACCCCTTTTTCCTCCAACATGCAAGCCAGGTTTTGAGGAAGGTGTTGGTGAATGCCAAGGTGACAGACTCATTATAAGATATGTTGATGGACCATGAGTAATATTTGCTCAAAATGCCAAAAATGGCAAAATGCCAAAAATGGCATCTTAGATATTCATCACCAATTAAAGAGACGTATTCATGTAAGAATTTTCTCAGATCTTTGTTGCGTGGGACATCCGTTGCTTACTGTGTTTTCTTTGTGCTGTGTGAAGTTTAAAACCCTATCCTTTGGCTACACACCAAAGTCTCTCTCTCTCTCTCTCTCTCTCTCTGTGTCTCTCTCTCTCTCTCTCTCACTATCTTTGTCCAAATGTTCTCTCTGTTTTTGGAAAAAAAGATGAAGAGGAATGCTTTTGTGTACTTTTAACCCTTCAGAGGCCCTTTTGTCTCTCTGATCTGTTCATTCTCTGCATCTCCCTGTGATCTCTGCTGTTGAAAGCAGATCCCAGTGACGTCGGTTCTCGGCCGGTTGCCACACAACAGACAAAGGGAAGCTTCCTGGACAGGATTACACTATTAGTCACAGGCCAGGGTTGGGTTTCCCAAAGGCATCTTTAGACTAAGGCCGCATTCACACCTAACACGTTTGAGCAGCTTATTCAAACTTTAGTTCGGTTCATTTGACCAGTTGAGTGCAACGCCATTTGAACTCGGTTGGCATCATATAACCGACCAAGACGCCTGAAAATGCATCTTGGTCCTCTAACAAGAGAACTGTGATGTTAGGACTGAGAACGTAATCTGAACCAACTACATGTCTGGATCCAGTGGAGAGTTAGCTGTTAGTTAATCATGTGTCAGTAGAACCAGTTGACTGTCTGAACCAGGTTGTTGTGGTGTGTCTGTAGATCATCCAGTAACGTTCTCAGTAAAAGTGATCAGTGTGAAAAGTCAATGAAGAGTGGAGGTCAGGTCGCGAGTGGCTGACTTATGACCCTCTGATGAAAATCATGTACTGCATCAATTGCAGAACATACAGAAACGACAAGGCAAAAGAAGTGCCATTTGCCATTGGCACATCCAATTTAAAAGTGGAGGCTGTCAACGATCATGAGATGTCAAATGTCATTGCCAAACAAATAGGACATGCTGTTATAGTCTCCAATTACCGTTACCTTTCTTTTTTACTTTTGTTGGGTGGGGGATTTTAGCAAGTGAAAAAGCTGAATGGCTAGTAACTTTGGAAAACCACTAGCCACAGTGGCTGGTAAGCAAAAAAGTTAATGTCAAGTGGGAAGACAATACGACAAATAAAGGACAAAGGGTAAAAAAGCAGAGGGCCACAATTCAGCAGCTGGGTCCAAAGGCCTGGCTGGAGAGGAAGGTCTTCAGCCACTGTTTAAATAGTCCAATGGACCCAGCATTGGATCTCCATAGGGAGTGAGTTCCTGAGGGGGGGGGGGGGGCAGTCACTCTGGAGGCTCTGTCCCTGAGAATCTGCAACCTGGTGGGGGTGGTGAGTAGTCCTGTGTCGGAGGAACGGAGATTTTGGGAAGAGGTGTAAGTAGAGAGAAGGTCCGACAGGTACTGGGGAGCAAGAGTGTGGAGGGACTCGTAGGTGAGGAGTTTTAGGTGAGGTAGGTGAGGGTTTTAAAGGTGATGCAGTACTTGACGATGCGGTGCTGCCAGGGTTTGGTGCGGGTGAGAACCCTGGCAGCAGAGCTCTGAATGTACTGGAGCCGATCCAAGGATTTGCTTGGGACCCCGGATAAGACTCCGCTGCAATAGTCCAGACGGGAGGTGATGAAGGTGTGAATGAGGGTCTCTACCACAGAGTTGGTGAGTGAAGGCCGAAGTCTGGAGATGTTCTTGAGGTGGTAGAAGGCAGATTTGGTGACAGATTTGATGTGTGCATCAAAATCAAAAATAACACCCAGGTTGCTTCTGAGGAGGGGCAGATGGAGCCGCCGTCGATGTGCACAATATCCAAATGATATGTCTCTAAATTAACAGGGTGATGATTTATTGACAATAAAATGTTACACATGGCATCTTTAAAGGATGAGTCAGGCTTTTAGGAAGAGAAGTACTCGGTGGTTTACCATGAAACCAGCACACTCAACAGGGTTCCCAAACGTTTTCATGTGAACGACCCACCAAGATGTCCTACAGAATCTGAGAAGACACTTGTAGTTAGTTATGATTTAGTACAGAGTTATATAACTATCTGCACTGTAGGGGGGGAGAGTCGAACCTCTGGTCAGAAAAGTCATCCTTATGTATTTTCTCATTGTTTTAATCTCTAGTAATGAAATAAAAGTTCTTCTCAAGGACCCATGGAGGATTCTGGACCCTAGTCTGGGAAGGACTTCTCTATAACTCAGTTCAATGAAGCAGTTGGATGAAGTGAGTAAAGATTGATGAAGCAATTGATTGATTAATTCTGTTCTATTCTATTCTATTCTATTCCATTCTATTCTACGTCATTCCAGTGTGATGGCATATGTCCTACAAACCTACATCAGCTTGTTAATTGTATTCATAGTTCAGCACACTGTAAATGTACTGATTGTGCCAGGCGACCTGCAGACCTACATAGATAACAATGCTCGTCCCGCCCCCAGCCACCTCTGTCTACTCCCATTGGCCGATGAGGATAGGGAAGGAATGTGACTGGTGGGTCCTGGTGGGTCGGAGTTGGCAGGGCACCAAAGCAACGATGATCTGATTTGTGTTAGTATTTGTATTTGTATTTGTATATTTGTATTAGTGTTCCTGAACCTCTCTTGCTTTATTTCCAAAGGTTGTTAATAAAGTTTTTTAAAGCATGCACTTGAGCCTAGGTGTCAGGTGGTAAGGTATAAGTCAGTTGTATCATTGCTTTTCCCAGAGTACTGTAACAAATTACCATTTTAATATTACAGTTAATATCTCTAAATAAGAAGCTGATTCATCAAACAAACTATAAGTAAATATAATTCCTTATTTAAAGGTTTGCAGAAGAGTTGCTGGCTCTTAAAACAACCCTTATTTCAAGATGAATGCCGGCCCAGCTATCTTACATGTGTCTCCTCCGTCCACAAACAGAGTTTTATTATTGGACAGCAACAAGTACACAATATGCAAATCTGCATGTTGCGTACACATTATCTACATCTGTAATTTGAATATATTTGATAAGGTAAATAGTTTTTCACAACCCAGTCTGCACCCTAGCCTCTTTCTCTAGACCTGTTCAAGTTCATTTCTACAATCAGATTTATCATGTTGTTTACAGAATATGATCAGTTCATGAAAAGAGAAGCACATTTATACACATCCTGCATCCTGTATATATACTCTGTTTTCACATATTGTTTTTATATTCTTATTTTCCTCTCCTTGTTTATATATTATCTATGTAGATATTTGTATTTACATTATTTGATACTGTACATATTACATTCTTTTGTTTCCTCTTAATACTGTGTTTGATACTATTATCATACTTTCATTCATATATTTCTACTTCAGTCAGTCAGTTGTATATTCCCTCCAAATTGACCTGTGGCCACAATGTAGAACACAGAGTAGAGGCTGGTAGAGGCTGGTAGAGGCTGACAGGCTGGTAGAGGCTGGTAGAGGCTGACAGACTGGTAGAGGCTGACAGGCTGGTAGAGGCTGGTAGAGGCTGACAGGCTGGTAGAGGCTGGTAGAGGCTGACAGACTGGTAGAGGCTGACAGGCTGGTAGAGGCTGGTAGAGGCTGACAGACTGGTAGAGGCTGACAGGCTGGTAGAGGCTGACAGGCTGGTAGAGGCTGGTAGAGACTGACAGGCTGGTAGAGGCTGACAGGCTAGTAGAGGCTGGTAGAGGCTGGTAGAGGCTGACAGGCTGGTAGAGGCTGACAGGCTAGTAGAGGCTGACAGGCTGGTAGAGGCTGACAGGCTGGTAGAGGCTGACAGGCTGGTAGAGGCTGACAGGCTAGTAGAGGCTGACAGGCTAGTAGAGGCTGACAGGCTGGTAGAGGCTGGTAGAGGCTGGTAGAGGCTGACAGGCTAGTAGAGGCTGACAGGCTGGTAGAGGCTGGTAGAGGCTGACAGACTGGTAGAGGCTGACAGGCTGGTAGAGGCTGGTAGAGGCTGACAGGCTGGTAGAGGCTGACAGGCTAGTAGAGGCTGACAGGCTAGTAGAGGCTGACAGGCTGGTAGAGGCTGGTAGAGGCTGACAGGCTGGTAGAGGCTGACAGGCTGGTAGAGGCTGGTAGAGGCTGACAGACTGGTAGAGGCTGACAGGCTAGTAGAGGCTGACAGGCTGGTAGAGGCTGGTAGAGGCTGACAGGCTGGTAGAGGCTGACAGACTGGTAGAGGCTGACAGACTGGTAGAGGCTGACAGGCTGGTAGAGGCTGGTAGAGGCTGACAGGCTGGTAGAGGCTGACAGGCTGGTAGAGGCTGGTAGAGGCTGACAGGCTGGTAGAGGCTGGTAGAGGCTGACAGGCTGGTAGAGGCTGACAGGCTGGTAGAGGCTGGTAGAGGCTGACAGGCTGGTAGAGGCTGACAGACTGGTAGAGGCTGACAGGCTGGTAGAGGCTGGTAGAGGCTGACAGACTGGTAGAGGCTGACAGGCTGGTAGAGGCTGGTAGAGGCTGACAGGCTGGTAGAGGCTGGTAGAGGCTGACAGACTGGTAGAGGCTGACAGACTGGTAGAGGCTGGTAGAGGCTGACAGACTGGTAGAGGCTGACAGGCTGGTAGAGGCTGGTAGAGGCTGACAGGCTGGTAGAGGCTGACAGGCTAGTAGAGGCTGACAGGCTAGTAGAGGCTGACAGGCTGGTAGAGGCTGGTAGAGGCTGACAGGCTGGTAGAGGCTGACAGGCTGGTAGAGGCTGGTAGAGGCTGACAGGCTGGTAGAGGCTGGTAGAGGCTGACAGGCTGGTAGAGGCTGACAGGCTGGTAGAGGCTGACAGGCTGGTAGAGGCTGGTAGAGGCTGACAGACTGGTAGAGGCTGACAGGCTGGTAGAGGCTGACAGGCTGGTAGAGGCTGGTAGAGGCTGACAGGCTGGTAGAGGCTGACAGGCTGGTAGAGGCTGGTAGAGGCTGACAGGCTGGTAGAGGCTGACAGACTGGTAGAGGCTGACAGGCTGGTGGTGGTAGAGTTATACAGTAGTCTCAATATGAATGTGGTGATGATTTATTTTTATTAGCTTTAAAGTCTAGTCTATAACCGCTCTACACCAGCCACTGTCCTTCAGTATCTACTGACTCTAGTTCTATGGTCAGACTTACTTCATGCTGCATAAGGAACTCAGACAGCAGCATCCAAAGTCCACATACATGATGTTATTTTCCAGTAGAGTGGGCCATCAACCCTCCACTAGAAGGTCATTCATTCCTTAGATAGCTGAGGAGAGAGAGAGAGAGAGAGAGAGAGAGAGAGAGAGAGAGAGAGAGAGAGAGAGAGAGAGAGAGAGAGAGAACAAAGATTCACACAGCGAAGCAGTGAGATCTATCTGTCTGTCTGTCTATCTGTCTGTCTCTCTGTCTGTCTGTCTGCCTATCTGTCTGTCTGTCTAAAACAGGTGTATGTTATAATGTGACTTACTGAAGGCATCACGGTGCACCGATTGGCTCTTGAATCTCTGGAGTCGTGTTAAACCAAAAGACGCGGGATTGGCTGATAGTCACATTGATCTGCTACAATCTTCTCACCTTGAGACAGGAAGTGTATTATTAGTCCCGCCCTCCTCCCCCTCAGTTGCTCAAGCTACCCTAGTGAAAAATAATACAATAAAGTATATTAAATGTTAGTATGCCACAGCACACTACAGTGTACTTGCGTCCAGACTATTAAATAGTGTACTTAAAGTGTGCTAAAATACTTTTTATTACACTTAAATCGTATTAAAGTTGTACAAAAGCCCAACTTTAATTGTATTAAGTATACTTGACTGTATACTTAATATACTGCAAATGTACTAATTCAGTGTTTCACTGCTAAATGATTAGCATTGCTGCTATATAAAAATCTCCCCAAACACAATAAACTCGCTATCTCTACTTGAAGCAGCCAGAGTCGGAGTGAGGATGATGAACCGAACACCCCAGACACTCTCACCGGTTAGCAGTCTGTTACTGGTTATTGGTCGTTTGAAAGAGCAGTTGGTGGTAACGAAGGCTCCGCTGCCAGTCTACCTACCTATTACTATCAGCGGTCAGACGCGCTGATGACGCTGACAGACAACTTGTCTGACCACTGTCAGTGTCTGCTACAAGTAGTTAGAACCAAGCCCCCCAGAGTTAAAGCAAGGCCTCTTCCTCTACACTCCCATACAACCCTGTAACGCAAATGAGATTCACACAGCCTGCTGTACTGCTCATACCGTTCAGCGCTGTCCATTCAAGAGTTTATGGTCCAGTGTTTGAATGTAACTATTTTGGGCCATTCATCTGTTTCTCACTTTAAATAGAGGAAAGTATTTCATCCTGTTTTATTTTAGTTTTGTCCAATGTCAGGAGGGGAAGACAAACTCAGTGTTGAAAAATGTAAGGACAATACATAATCACATTACATTACATTACACTACATTACATTATATTACATAATCTTAGATTACATTACATTACATTACATTATATTACATTCCAGTCATTTAGGAGATGCTTTTATCCAAAGTGACTTACAATAAGTGCATTCAACATAGGTAGGGAACTACTAGTCAGTAGAAATCGTAAGTGACAATTTGGAAATAGTGAAATAAAGTGTACTTTAACTACACTATTATGCTAATAGTGTTGTAATACACTTACTGAAAATATACTACAACAGTATGTGACAGCAATTATCTTAAAAGTGCACTTTAAATATTGAACTCAAATTACTAAAAATATATTTCACTGTAGTGTATTTATTAAAAGTACACTATATTTCAATTTTAAATGAAGTGTGGTAAAAATATACTTTTGAGTATTTCATGATAGCAAAAAATGAATATACTTTCAATCTATTTACAATAAGTACACAGTTATATAAATGTACTTGAAACATACTTTGCAATGCATTTTAAATACACTTTAGGTACATTGTTTTTTCACTTGGGTCCCGCCCCAACACCTGTCAGTCATCGTGATGGTCTGTCTGTCTTGAAGCAGCATCTCTCCTGGGGTAACCGCACAGACGGAGAACGCAGCCGATCAACTCTGATGTTCAGTGTTGTTCACGTTTAGCTTCACTGTTCCTGCTTTTCTTCCTGCTTTCCTCCATTGTTGTTGTTGCTGTGACTTCCTGCTAGCCTCACCTTGATAGCCACAACCAGCTCACCACTGGCCACACCCACATGACACACCAACAACAATGTAAAATATATCCTGTTAATTTATCGGTATCTTAATGTGAAAAAGTTGCATATTGCAGCTTTAAGTTCACATTCTTCACATTCATTTAGCTGCCAAATGATATCTTGACACTGCTGCTGAAAAAGACAAGACAGGGTTAAGGGGTGGAGCAGCATCAGCACATTCTGTACAAGCTGCTGCTTCTGCAGACGGAATCAATCTGACAAGCTGTATAGTTTATTAAAAAAGTCATTCCACAAGCCACGACACATTTGCACATCATACACATTCCTGTAAATTCACACATCTGCTTTCTCCAGTGTGTGTGTGTGTGTGTGTGTGTGTGTGTGTGTGTGTGTGTGTGTGTGTGTGTGTGTGTGTGTGTGTGTGTTTCTATCCTTCTGAGGACCAAAAGTCAAATGAGAGTGTCCAGTGCGTCCGGGCCTTTAGCAACGTATTTTTTTAATATTCAGTAACACGTTAAAATATGTAATAACTTGTCATATGTTGTTTCTACTTTCATTATTTACTCATTTTAAGAACAGAACCAGTGGCAAACAGGATCCAGGATCCATCGGAGTATTTTGAAAACCAGACATTCTGGTTCAAGAGGATCTGTGACTGATAACCAAATACTGACAGTTTAGCTCTTAGTACCTGCTCATAGTTTACAATTGACAATAATATTGTTGTTGTCTTTCTTATTGACAAAATGAAAGTAATAGGATTATTTCCAGCTTCTGAATGTAAACACATCTCTAATCCAAGCTAGCCAGCTACCGCAGTGTGAGAGGTTCAGTGCACCAACATTTTTTCAGCGGTCACAAATTCACACAGTCAGTTATCACATCACACAACAGGTAGAGCCAACAGGTATAGCTGCTAAAATCCTAAAACCTTGACTAAACACTAAACTAACACTAAACATGAAAAAACACTGAGCCAAAATGTCAGACGAACTGAAACTAAAGTGAAATAGAAATCAAATTGTAAACCTGTAATACGTGTTACTATCCATCCACTATACTATGTTCTTAGTATAGTATAGTATAGTCCCTACAGCTTGGCTTTGTCTGTACAGGTTCAGACCAATTCACCATGATATATATATTGCTATTCCTATATATATTCCCTGAACACATTAAATGTCATCAGCTGTTGCGATATCAAGAGTGTTTTTTTATTTTTTTATTTGCACATCAAAAAATCATGTGACCTCAAAACAAGGAAAAACAATTCACAAAAGTCCATAGAGAGGCCTGTCAATCAGTTGGAGAATGAAAATGTCTTTATTCCACTGTTTGGGTTTTCAGTGGCGGGACACTCTTTAGTTTACAGATGGGCCCTTTAATGATGATGTCACAGTGCTGGTGATTGGTCCAGGATGATATCACAGTGCAGGGGACTGGTGCATGATGATGTCACAGTGCTGGTGATTGGTCCAGGATGATGTCATAGTGCAGGGGATTGAATACTGAGTCATAAATACCCATATTCCTGCCTATATATTCCTATTGTCTAGGTTTGTCTGAAGGTATGACATATGTATGAATACTACTGACTGTATATTATTACCATCTAGGTGTGTCTGAAGCTGCTGAAGGGGTAGAAACTAAATATTGAGATAGATAAACAGACAGACAGACAGACAGATGTAAAAAATGTATCCAAAGGAAAAGAAATGCATTTTCAGTGTTTCGCTGCTGTGAGATAAATTACATAAACTCGTCCCGTCGTCGTATCCGGGAGTTTAAACACGTTTCCATATGCTTGCAGTCTGTCGCTGGCTGACGCCTCCTGGTCGTCACTTATTGGCTGCTGGTGTTCCGGTGCCGCCGCTCACCCAATGAGCGACACAAGAGATGAGAGCAGCAACGCAGCGGACTCTTGCATCATTAAGGAGCCGCGCACCAGAGCCATACATACACAAGAGTTCGAGCAGTTTGCAATATGGCCGCTATGTTGCTGCCCGTTATAAAAAGTGAAAACAAATAAAATAAGTGTTTTACCACTGAAGCTTAAATTAATGAATAAAAATACATTCAATTTAAAATATCTAATTATAATAATACATTCTATTTATAGCACTTACAAATTAACTTGCTTTAACAATCTTAAACTTTCTTTAACAATCAACAGCAAAAAATCTCAAATAAATTAAAATAAGTTAAAACAAAAAGACACCACAAGATGAAAACACATGTACCATGTTCCCTGTACGCCTCTGCCTCAGGAACTTTCTGGCGTCCAGAGAGGAGGAAAATAGAGACCTCCCACTCGGCCTCTACTTCCAGGAACTACAAATGGCACCAGAGTCTGCACTCAATGAAATGGTATTAATTGAAAAGCATGCATGGTGAGGATTAATGCCCACTTTTCTTTTGAAGAATTTAGAGGCGATCAGCATACATCACTGTTGTGAAATCATTATCCATTTAGCTTTAGAGGAAACTGTATTGATCCCTGTGGGGGAATTGGGACGTTACAGCAGCTAATAGTAACAAGATACAGCAGAGAAAATTTGAACATGAACAGAAAAATAAAATCTAAACCAGAATAGAGCAAATTAGAGTATGCAATTGATAATACAGGGACATGTTAATTTAAAATAAATGTATGAGAAGTACAAGTATGGATTACAGCATTATGAGGCTGTGCAAAGTAACAGCTGTACAACCAAATGACATGAAGGCAGGATGAATGTAGATTCTACGATATGGAACAAAACATGGTAATATGATATGAAAAAAGTGGATAGGTAGGTAGATATAACATATATAATATATACGATTATTACAGAAATATATAAAATAAAAACATAAACTAAAAATGATATGAAATAAGTAAGTAAGTAAATAAGCAAACAGGCAAAATAAAATAGAACATAAAACGATATAAGTGGTCAATATAAGTTTAGCTTTTTGGTGGCAGATGATTTCAGATGCAGGGACAGCACGATCACCAAGTCACCAGAAGTCTGTTCATCTCCTGTAGAGCAGAGCGACCAGGGAAACTCAGCCGATCAGCAGCCGTCAACAGCCAATCAGATTACCACAGATTTGTGTGCTTCCTTTTTTGTCTAGCGATTCGGTTTCATGAACGATAGCTCCCAAAAGCAAAATGGAGAAGTTGAACCCTGCTGTTAAAAGCTTCCCAGTTCTCTTCAACTTTTATTTGAAAGACTAGAGGAATAAACATTTCAGAAACAATGCGTGGAGACTAGTTGCATCCATTCGTTGGGTTGATGGGAAGATCTGAAGCGATTTTATTGAGTTTTATTCTATTAATGCTACCTAATGTGCGCTAACTAGCTAGCTATGTCAAGTTGTTCAAAGGATGTAATGTTATGAAAGTCAATTCCAAAGCAGTGAAAAATACATGATCTGCCTGTTCAAAACTTTGTAGCAGCAGACCACTACATAGATGCAATTGGAGCCTCTGGCCCCGCCCACAATCAATCAGAATAGAGCGACCATCAGCCAAGTCGCTCTCAGTGTGAACGTTAGGGTTTAGTGAACTGACCTGCTTTTGCAATTCAGAAGCTGAGGGCATTTAAAGCCCCTCCACTGAGCTCACAGACAATATGAAACAAACATACATCATTGGTTTACAAGACAAAGTAGGCGTGACAGCTGATTTCTGCCAATCACAAAAAGACACAGCTGATTGGCCCCGCCCTGGCACACCTGAGCCTCGTTTTGACTGGACTGTGGTTGGTGGAAATCACACTGAGAGGCTTCGAAATGTCAACGGGGTGATACTGGAGGAGCACATCGAGTGACTCATCTGTCATGAAACTAGACAATCTTTGGTTCTGACGTCAGGGATGGGTGGCCGCTGATTGGTCGGCGGGCCGGACGCACTGCTGCATTATAAAAGATCTGGTTGTGCAGCGCCGGACGGCAGAGCGGACCCGCCACACATGTGCGGAAAGGAAGAAAAGGGGAATTAAATGACGAAATGACCGCTTGAGACACAGTTTGTGTAAGAGGAAGACAGAAGTCCTGGACGGAGGAACAACAACAGATTTATTTGTCTTTCTTCTGAAGAGGTTTGACATCTTGCCGGGGGAGGAGAGGACAAGCGGCGCCCCTCCAGAAACACCAGTGAGTAACCTTCCTCTCTCCCGGCCGGCTTTCATTCATCACAACTCCACCGTGCTGCTCGTGCAGCCTCCTCACCGCGGGGCGGCTCGTGCGTTTCACCGGCCGGGGGTGAAGACAGACAGAGAGACAGAGAGACAGACAGACAGAGAGACAGAGAGACAGACAGACAGAGAGACAGACAGACAGACAGACAGACAGAGAGAGAGACAGAGAGACAGACAGACAGAGAGAGAGACAGAGAGAGAGACAGAGAGACAGACAGACAGAGAGACAGACAGACAGAAAGACAGAGACAGACAGACAGACAGACAGAGAGACAGACAGACAGAAAGACAGAGACAGACAGACAGAGAGACAGAGAGACAGACAGACAGACAGACAGACAGAGAGACAGACAGACAGACAGAGAGACAGACAGACAGAGAGAGAGACAGAGAGACAGACAGACAGACAGAGAGAGACAGACAGACAGACAGACAGAGAGACAGACAGACAGAGAGAGAGACAGAGAGACAGACAGACAGACAGAGAGAGACAGACAGACAGACAGACAGACAGAGAGACAGACAGACAGAGAGACAGAGAGAGAGACAGAGGCAGCTCTCAGTATCCAACGGGGTAGGACAGGGCTTCTCATAAACCTTCACTCACTATGAAGTTGGGTCGTTATTTGAATAATAATATTATTATTAACAATAATAATAATAATAATAATAATAGTGGTGAGAGTGAAACCTATGACGAGAATAAGTATCCTTACATATTGTCTATTACATGTAATTATAACCAATTCAAACTATTCGTCATTTTGCTGGGGACCCCTTCAAGGACCCCTGGAACCCCTTCAGGGACCCCTGGGAGTTTAATCCAGTCTACCTGTACCAGCTGACTCTCTGAGGTCAGCAGAAGAATAAGTTTACATTCCTACACCACCACCATTACAAGCAAGGATAGTAAGGAGGTCAGAGGTCAGAGGTTGCAGCACCCTGACTACAGGTGAAACAGATATTGACCGTGGCGATCATGGTGACAGAGAAGTGAATGAATGGGAGGAGTCATGTGGCTGCTAACTGGGCCACCACTGCCTTCATAGATTATAGCAGACGTTTTGGCCCCGCCTCCATCTGGAGATCAGTGGAATCCCGTTAGCCGTCTGGCCAGTGCAGATGCCAGACGGGCTAGCGGTGGCAGGGCTGCTGTAAGGAGCGTTCATGTTCATCCATCTCAAATGAACAGTTTAGCATCGTCGTGATATTAATTTCAGCTCTACTTCCTGACTCGATGGCCAAAGCGCAAAACCTATCTGCATAATTTTCCAGGAAAAGTGGGGAAAAGCCTCCTATGTGCAGTTTGCGAGGCACTAATACCTAGTCGGTATTGTTAACACATAATATAGTAATATAGTCCAAAAACAGTGTATTATGTATTGGGGATCCTTAACAAATAGCATTCTGCAAGAAAACAACAAGTTTGTTTGTTTTTTCTCAAAAAAGTGGATTTTTCATATAGGAGGTTTTGCTCTTCGGCCATCGCTGTGTTCAATCACATTGACTGCCCCCCCACATTGACTGCCCCCCCACATTGACTGCCCCCCCACATTGACTGCCCCCCCCCCCCGCTTTTCATTTCTGTTTTCTTTTATTCTTGTTAAATTCAAGTCCAGGAAGCATCTTGTGTCTGTCTGCACTGGTTGAGGTTCTGAAGCAGGAAAACCGATGGGAGTGTGAAGACGGTGTTTTGGTTTCAGACCTCACATGTCTGTTGTCTAAACTGAGATCGGGGGGGGGGGGGGGGGGGCGCTTACATCATCACCGTATGGAGTCACAATTTTGGAATTTTCCCAGGCTACTGCCGGAGTTCCTCTGGTCACGTATGGTTTTGTAAATGTGGATTTGTTGAAGGTTCCAGCTTGTTGATCAGATCAGAAATGTCCTGATAGTTTCGGAGATAGAATCATAGTAAATTGTGGGCGTGGTCAGAAGGTTTCTGCACGTACGCACAACTTCAGGATGATTGAGACGTGTGAGGAAGAAACACGTATGTGGTTTTATACATCTGACCAAGAGACTGGTATGCATGTTTCCTGTTTTCTACACCTGAAGATACTCAGAGTGTGTACTTCTGGAGTCTGACCAGGTGCAGGAACGCTCCATTTACCACTCTACACCAGGGGTCGCCACAGAGACACTGATTGGCTTGTCAGAGTAGTGAGGCGGGACTTCAACTGATCCAGGAGCAGTTTGAAGTCTCTAGACCTGATCAGACCAGGTCTTCTATCTGGTGAGCATGAGGCGTTGAAGGACCACCAGGAAGTGGAAACCCTCCAGGACAGAAGCTGCTCAGTCACAGTGATCAGAGGATCCAGATCTGTAAAGTTCTGCTGTCGGCGTGAGATGATCACATGGCGTAAACTTGACTGGTAACCATGGCAACGCTGGAAAAAAAATCCACCTGAGAATCAGATTAGATTCAGCATGTCAATCTGGTCTGGATCGGTTTGGAAAACGACTCCATGACGCTTTTTGATGTTTGGAGAAACTCTGAGCTGCAGTGTGAACGGAGCCGGTCAATCAGCCAATCACAGGGTGTGTGTGTGTGTGTGTGTGTGTGTGTGTGTGTGTGTGTGTGTGTGTGTGTGTGTGTGTGTGTGTGTGTGTGTGTGTGTGTGTGTGTGTGTGTGTGTGTGTGTGTGTGTGTGTGTGTGTGTGTGTGTGTGTGTGTGTGTGTGTGTGTGTGTGTGTGTGTGTGGCTCACCGCCAACCTGCACAACTCTTATGTAACCTCTATCGCTCGCCCACATTTCCCCCCTCTCTCTCTCTCCACCTCCCTGTTGCTTCTCTCTCTCTCTCTCTCTCTCTGTGTAAGCATGACTCGGCAGATTGTTTGAAGCCGTGTGTGTGGCGTGAGAACAGGGTTGACATCATTAACTCAACGTCTCCTCGGGTCGCCCTGCCAGGTTCGGTCTCGTCTTTCCTCGGTTTCCCAGAATGCAACGTCTTATTGAACATGTTGATAACGGAGTCGTCGTCGTGGTGAAACCTAGCGGTCGTTTGTCCTGGAGGCTCGGTGGTGTTTTCCAGTCCTCCCATCCTTCTTCTTCTTCTTCTTCTTCTTCTTCTTCTTCTTCTTCTTCTTCTTCTTCTTCTTCTTCTTCTTCTTCTTCTTCTTCTTCTTCTGTCCATCTCTGCCTCCTTTCTCTCGTCTGATGACCTCACGTCTCCCTCCATCACTGGTGAATAAACTCTTCCTTCCTTCCTTCCTTCCTTCCTTCTGTCCTTCTCCCTCCCTCTTCCTGCAGATACCCTACAATCCTCCTTTTCTCTGTCTTCTCTTCCTTCTTTCCTTTTCTTCCTTTCTTTCCTCCCTCGCTCCATCCTGCACTCCTTCCTTGCCTGCTTCCTTTCCTCCCTCCCTCTGCCCTCCAACTATCCTCTGATCTCATTCAGTCGAACCAGTTTCTCTCTCTCTCTCTCTCTCTCTCTCTCTCTCTCTCTCTCTCTCTCTCTCTCTCTCTCTCTCTCTCTCTCTCTCTCTCTTTCTTATCTATCCCTCATTCCCTTCAGCTTGAGGTCACACCCACCCATGTGACTACAATACTTTGGTGTCTTGTGTTTACTGGAGGTCATGTTTCCCCATGTTGAAGTATGCAGTCAGCCGGGGGGGGGGGGGGGGGGGGGTTGGGGTCACAGGTCAGTGGAAATGTACTAGCAGATCATGGTGACCTGGTAATGGTTAACTAACTCTCTCTCTCTCTCTCTCTCTCTCTCTCTCTCTCTCTCTCTCTCTCTCTCTCTCTCTCTCTCTCTCTCTCTCTCTCTCTCTCTCTCTCTCTCTCTCTCTCTCTCTCTCTCTCTCTCTCTCTCTCTCTCTCCCCCAGTTACCATGGATATTCACAATAAAGAAATTCTCCCTGGAAAGATCTTGCCCGTGGTGATTATCGGTAAGACACACACACACACACACACACACACACACACACACACACACACAATGAATTAACGGTGGAGCGTCTCTGTTAACTGTTGGTGTTTCTAGTTGTGCGTCATGTCGTATCCATAACGACAGTCGCCCTCTAGGGGATTATGGGAGCATCATATGACCGCGTCCTGCTTCCTGTTGGAGACGGTCACTAGCGGACCACAACCACCAGCTGACCCCTGGAACCAGGAAGGAAGTGTGTCAGTTAGTTTCACTCACTTCATAATAATGTGACTCTGACGTCGCCTGGTTCCTGCAGACGGTTTAACGCTGCCTGGTTTCAAAACCAGGAAGAGGGAGGGAGGAGGGTAGAAGGATGGAGGGATGGAAGGAATGAAAGGAGGGAAGAGTTTACTCACCAGTGATGGAGGGAGACGTGAGGTCATCAGATGAGAGAAAGGAGGCAGAGATGGACAGAAGAAGAAGAAGCAGCAGGACAAACTGCTGCTGTCATCCTTCTGTTATTAACACGTTCAAATTAGATGTTTTATTTGTTTTCCTGAGTGGATGAAGTCACTTCCTCTTCCTGTTTCATTGTGATGGACATGTGACCGTGGCATGAGCTCCTTCAACAGACTTTCTATATAGTTAATAACAGTAACAGAGTTTAGAGTTGCTTATTTTCCTGTTCATTTCATTGTGAAGCCCTTAGAGACTGTAACGGTGATGAAGGGCTATACAAATAAATGTGATTTGATTTTGATTTGTTGTGTGTTGCTGAGTCACCGAGTCGTTCAGGTTAATATGTACCAGTCAGGTTAATGCCAAAACAGCCGAGTCATGCCGACTGGGTGTTGTGTGACTTGCGTTTTATGCCGTCATACAGCTTCAGGGCCCGTCGGCCACCGCTGGAAAACCTCGGGACCGCTCGGTTTCTACTGGTGTAGAAGGTTTCCAGTCATTTGTGCAGAAACGCTGTTTTTCTTTCCCTCCATTATTTCCATTTTATGTTTTTTTTCCTGTCCTGGTCCATAAAATGTCAATATGGTGAATATATGGTGAATATGGTGACAGGTGCAGGTACGAGGTACAGCCCATTACCGTCAAACACTGAGATCATCCCAGTGATGAGCGCCCTCTAGGGGATCAGTTAACGCTGCACAAGCATTTCGCTTTTATTTTCTACAATATTAAAACATTTAATTTAGAGTGTGTTGTCGTTGACAGTAAGATGCCAATAGTAACATCAATTTAAATTTGTTCCTCAAATCATCAGATGATAATCCTGATTGAGTCTCAGTAATCTGGATTAGATTATCATTTTACCCAGAATTCTGCAGCACTAGTGTTCTGACACAGTAGAAAAGGATCACTATCTAGCTCCCTGGTTACCACAGGTGTTACCATAGCAACCACCAGCTAATCAGCGTTTGACCAATCAAATTGCTTGGCTGAGACTACCTGTTTTTATGTACATTTATATTTTTCCATTGACTGTCCCACCTAAAGTACCTCTCTCTTTTTGTCTATCGCTCCCCCTCCCCCTCCCCCTCTCTCTGTTTCCTAGGCAACGGGCCATCGGGGATCTGTCTGTCTTACCTGTTGTCAGGTTACACCCCCTACCTGTCGCCCGAGGCATCGCACCCCAACCCTCTACTGCACAGTAAGCTGGGAGAGCAGCCTCACCTGTCGCTGCTGGAGCAGGTAACACACACACACACACACACACACACACACACACACACACACACACACACACACACACACACACACACACAGCAAACAAACGTAAGTCATTCCTTGCAATCAGACATGTCTCTATCTACCCCTCCTTCATTTTCTCTCTCTCTCTCTCTCTCTCTCTCTCTCTCTCTCTCTCTCTCTCTCTCTCTCTCTCTCTAGGATCTGGAGTATCTGTGCGAGGGATTGGAGGGGAGATCGTCCAATCCCGTAGCGGTGCTCTTTGATTCGCTGCTGCTCCCCGACAGCGACTTTGGATTGGACCACGCCTCTCCGTTGGCGTGGCGATACGAGTCGGAGCGCGCCACGCCTCACCTGGTGCTGGGGAAGGGTCCGCCCGGGGGGGCCTGGCATGTACGCAGCTAGGGTTATTGATTATTGATTATTTAGGTGGATTAGATAATCCTGCTTTGTTTCAGTACAGGTTTACTGATGAGAGGCGTTAAAACCCTCTTTACTTCTCTAATTGTTTTTCTATTATTTATATTGTATTATATATTAACGGAGCTCCATCAATATATCAATATTTAAAGATACTCTGGTGTATTGACTGTAAATTAAGTCTTAGATTAGTTTTTCCTTCCCCCAGCATGCCTGTTGTCATCCCGACACCAGCCAGTGTGACTGAAACCTCCATGAGGACGTTTTTCAAATTTTTGTTTTACCAGAACCCAACGAGCATCAGTGCTGCCAGGAAAAACTCCTAATTGTGTTTTTCCTTCTGATCTGAATTGATTGTTTGCATCGACTTCTATTTCCAGTGTTATGATCCCAGAACACTGGAAACCTGTTTGAAACCCGTCAGAAATATGGTGAAACTTTAATGACGCACATTTGAGGATGTGGAGAACAGAGCAGAGAGAGCACCGACGGTAATACAAGTGGAAGAAGTGGTGTTAATGTGCAGTCTGTGTTCCCAGGCGATGGAGGGCTCCATGCTAACTCTGAGCCTGGCTAACTGGATGGAGCTGCCTGGACTCAAACTGAAGGACTGGATGAGAGAAAAACGCAGGTCAGTACACAAACTAGACAACAACCCAAATCTGATTTCTTCCACTGGTCCTTAAAAAGTCTCCGTATAACACAATATCTGAATTTAAGTCCTGGTGAAAGTATTACATGTCGTAAATACAGCAATTGAATACAATCATTTTCACCATGTTGTGCAGGTGTATTTTGCTGTTTCTATTATATTTGTTGATTTTATTTTCTTATGTTGTGGGTCAAACTCAGTGTGACCAACTGTTAGTAATGAGACACATGATGAATGATGGATGGATGGATGGATGGATGGATAGATGATAGATAGATGATAGATGATAGATGGATGATAGATAGATGGATGGATGGATGGATGATAAATGATAGATAGATAGATAGATAGATACTTTACAATATGACAGACATGTTGCACCCTTTTTAGAAGCTCACATCTCCTTTCCACCAGGTGTGGCTCCATTAGAGAATTGGCTGTTAGTTAATAATGGTTAGTTAGCTAGCTAACTAGCCAGCAGGCTAATTTAATTCATGTTATTGGCTGTAGACTTGATGTGTTTTTAAAAGACTCCCGTCCAGTAAGATTAGATCCGTTGTCCAATGCATTTGCATAAAATGGAAATGCATCTCCATAACAACCAATCAGATGTGCTCATTTCCTTACAGGAAGCAGTGCATTGTATTTCTTGGTTTCTCACTTCTCCTTCACCCAGTATTGTATTAGCAATAGCACCTTATTATAATGTTTTAGCTGCTAAAGTAGTGACAGACACCGTGGTCTGGAGGTCAGAGGTCGTCGTCCTGCCTGTTGGATGTTTTTCTGTGTAGTTTATATTAAAAGTTGTTGTTCTGTTGATTGTCTTCCAGAAACGTGCGTAACGACCGCGCCACGCCGGCAGAGATAGCCTCCTATTACCAGCACTACGTTTCCCAGATGTCCCTGGGGCAGAGCTTTGCCTGTGGAACCACCGTTACCACGGTAACAAGGCAGCCTGGCAACCAGGAGGGGTCGCCGCCCTGTTGGAGAGTGACGGGACTGCAGCACAGAGAGGGGGAGGAGCTGGGAGGTAGAGAGATGCAGATGAAAGCATGGAAACAGACACACATGCAAAACCCTCCTCTTTTCTCCTTCTCTCCTCTTTTCCTCCTTACTTCTCTTTTCTCCTCCTCTCTTCTTTTCTTCTCCCTTTTCTCCTCCTCTTTTCTTTTTCTTCTCCTATCCTATTTTCTTCCCCTTTTCTTCTTCTATCCTATTTTTCTTCTCCTATCCTCCTTTACACTCCTATACATTTTTTTCTCCTATACTATTTTTCTCCTTCCCTCCTCTTTAGTCCTCTAATTCCCTCTATTTCCTGTTGTTTCAACTCCTATCTTCTCCTTTGTTCTCTTCTCTGTTCTCCACTCTTCTCCTCTTCTTCTTTCTTCTCCTTTCCTGCCGTCAAGTTAGTGTTGTCAGTTTTTTGAAAGTTGAACAAAATGTCACCAAAGCATCATCAAAAAATCCTCCTCTTTTCTCCTCCTTCCTCCTCCTAGATGGCTCCTTTGTTTCAGAGGAGGTGCCTTTCTCCCTGCTGGCCCATAACGTGGTGTTGGCGACGGGGACCCACGACATCCCAGCCAGGCTGGGCGTGGAGGGCGAGTCCCTTCCCTTCGTCTGCCACTCCTTCTGGGAGCTGGAGGCCGCCATCTCCCGCGGCGAGCTCGACCAATCGTCCGACCCCGTGCTGGTGGTGGGGGCGGGACTTACGGCAGCCGATGCGGTGTTGGCCGCCCACCACCTGAACACGCCGGTCTACCACGCCTTCCGACGCTCTGTCAGCGACCCCGGCCTCATCTTCAACCAGCTGCCCAAACTGCTGTACCCGGAGTACCACAAGGTGAGGAGCGGGGCCCGATACGGGTTTGAAGGCAGATCTTTCTTTTTTTTACGTTTCTACTTACTATGATTACTAAGGGTTTGGGTTAAGTTAATTAACGTTAATCCACTTGGACGAGCAGTCGATATTGACTAGCAGCTATGTGCAGCATGCTAAACTCGACAACCCAGCTAACGTTAACTTCCAGCTATCCTTACTAGATAGGCTCCTTACATGCTCGCTAATAACCTATTTGAAGAGTTGGGTCTCCGAGATCGACAGCGTTGTGTTAAGAACACAGAATCTCTCAGCACAAATGGTTTTGGTTTTGATTATGATTTTGGAATGATGCATGGGGAATCTTTTGATGAACTCTAAACATTTTAATCTTAGATGCATTTATTTTTCCTGACGTGACCGATACCGGAATTCTCCCAAAGTCTGCAGAATTCTTTGCTTTTTACAGAATCTAGATGTGACAAATGCTTAATTTTGGAAATTTCTTTTTTACATAATGCATGTAAAAAATCGTGGTTTCGCGAGGTGCAGAGTTAAATAGAGATCAATAAAGTTACATCTGATTAAATCGAGATCGTTAAAGTTACAGCTCATTAAATGTAGATCATTAAAATTACGTTACAAAGGAATAATTAAGTTACACATCATCTCTCTGGCCTTTTGGGCTGCAGGTCCACCAGATGATGACCCAGCAGCAGCACCGATCGGGCCCTGCACCCCAGAACCAGGCCCAGAACCACCATCACCACTCCACCTCCTCTCCATCCTCCTCCTCATCTTCCTCTTCCTACCCGGGTTACCTCAGCTTCCCTTGCCACCGGGTCGTGGCGTTCCGACCTGACCGCAAGTGCGTCCTAGAGTCGGACTCGGGCCAGCGGACGGTGGTCCAGGTCTCCATGGCGCTGGTTCTGATCGGCGCCCACCCCAACCTCTCCTTCCTGCCCGATAATGGGCGTCCACTGGGCACCAACCCCGACGAGCCAATCTCGTGCCGGAGGAACCCGATCGAGGTGGACCCGTTCACATATGAGGCGGTTTCAGCGGACGGGCCAGGCCTGTACGCCATGGGACCGCTGGTTGGCGAGAACTTCGTCAGGTTCCTGAAGGGAGGAGCGCTGGCCATCGCAAGCGACCTGGCCAAGAGAACGAGGAAGGAGAGGGTGGGAGGAAGAGGAGGGGATTTGACTGCAGACAGATGGATGGATAGACAGGTCAACAGACAGACAGAAACAGAGGTCTGCATTCTGGACTCGTAGTGGGTTTCCTGGGACAGAAAGGGTCCTTCTGTGCTGAACCAATCTACTCTGATCTGATCCAGACTAAATGGATCGAGACCAAACAGGAACTGGGCTCAAGTGAAACTGAACTGGACTCAGGCGGCCAGAAACAACATTGTACCGTAAATCAGTGCAGTCTGGTGGGACGCTTCCAGAAGTCACTGGTATCACTCTCATTATGTCAACGTCAAGTTAAGTGTGAGGAAAACAAACATGCCACTGAAGTGTTTCAGGGCATGAAACAAGCAAGAACTGGTCTGGTCTGGACTGGTGTTAGCTGGTCTGGTCTGGTCTGGACTGGTCTGGACTGGTGTTAGCTGGTCTGGTCTGGTCTGGTCTGGACTGGTCTGGACTGGTGTTAGCTGGTCTGGTCTGGTCTGGTCTGTTCAGGTGAAACATTCGGTGCAATCTAAACGTCTCCAGACTTGAAGTGTCTGGAGTTTCTAAAGTCAGTCAGAGAAACGGTGACAGACATGATCACACAGAAACGAGATCAGTCAGCTGAAAGAGATGCAGAGACAGAAAGAGATACAAAAAGATGTCGAGAGAGATGGAGAACAAGAGAAAAAGGTGGAAAAGAAATCAGAGCGGGAAAAGAAAGAAAGGAAGATGAAGAAATATGGAGATGAAGAGAGAAATGGAGAGAAAAGGTAGAAAGAAATGAAGGGAAGGAGAGAGAAAGAAGAGAAGAAGGCAAGACACAAATAAATTAAAAAGAGAGAGAGCTAGTTGATCACCACATCCTTGGTTGGTTCCTCATCACATGGAAAGCCTTGACACTCCTCCAGCAGCTGCCTGGTTCAGGTTCAACATGCCAACGTCATACGTGATCAAAACATGTCACACCAGCCTTCTTTTTTATCGAGGATCAACGATGTTTCCGTCGTGAAACGATTCAAATGTTTTTTCTTTTCAACACTACCGCTATCACAAACGGTTGATTTTTCCTCCTTTTCTTTGTGTTATTTTCTATGGATACGTCTGTATATTTTGGGTTTGTGAATCCCTGGTGCTGTATTCTGTATATTGGTATGATTTGAATTAACAACTGTACCTACCTGAGATCTTTGTTCATCTCTGATTGTGGTTAAAAATGATCTGCGTAGAAAGAGAAAATCATCTTTTCTCTCATTCCTCTCACTTGAATGACTCAGTTTCCACAGTTGGAAGTTTATCGTTCAGCTGCACTGTGAACACTGATGATAAACTTGGAAACTACATCAGCATTGTTGCTAAAGCCAAATTCACACAGGACTAAATGGGACGTGGTGGCTCTCAATGGAGATTGAGAAAGAGCCCAAGTTTTGCTTTGCTAAATCAGGGAGTGATGAAGTCAGGGAATTCCATTTTTTTCCAACCAGTGAAATGTTTAATGCAAAGCTTGGCAGAAATGTGACAGAAAGAGACAAATATTGGTCATGGAAATTGACCTATGTGTCATGGAGTGGTTTTGGAAAGGTCGTGGAATTTGGTAAGCAAAATAGCAACCCTGACTTTAAAATCTTGACTTTATACAATATTGTATCTGGGACACCGAGGATTTCAGTGGATTTCGTTCTCCTGTGAACATGAATTAATTAATGACATGAGGTCGTCACATAATAGTCCTGTGTGAATACGGCTGAAGGCATTTTTGCTTCATGATGTACATGATGTATATTTAGCCTGTGTAACAGTCCATCAATATTCCGCTGCATGACAAGATAATGACACTAACCTCAATCAGAAGAACAGATGAACTTTAGCGACCTCTGCTGGACACCAGCGTTACTATTCTTACTGTTTTTAAGGTTGTTTTTTTTTCTCACTTTCTGTGAGTTGCATGTGAACAGACGGTGCCTTACGGCCTACATTGACTCCTGGTCTGGTTGTATCCCTCCAGCGGTGCCTTCACACCCATGATTCATAGCGTACCATGTCAAATAAAAACGGAGATGTCACCGATACTCTGAAACTGTGTGAGCAGTGAAACTGAGGAAGATGATTTCAGACTTCATCTCCTGTCCCGACATTGTTGGTAGAAAAATGGACTGTCACGGACTTAAAGTCACGATGAAATGAAAATGACTTGTTCACCTTGTTTGCTAATTCTCCATATTGTTACATACTCCTGAACAATAAATCCTAAAACCTTTACAAAATCTTTATTTTCTCACTGTTTTTATATGAAAATCCCATTACTTTTACTTCCTGGCGCTCCAGTGGGCATACATATGAATTAGACTAATAAAATATCACAAATCTATTTACTTTTTAACATTTTTGAACAGGCGGTCCTGGAGTTTTGTCCACCAACATCCTGTTTCAACCACTGATACATCAAATTATGAATTATGGAAGCAAGATGCCATTGAAATGCTGTTTATTATTAGTTAGTTATTGCTCTTGTGTTTCAACTGTAAATGAATCATATGTTGCGCTTACAGTCGATGCATGGTCTGGAAGTCATGGAAATGTAGGGACAATTATTTTGATAATTCCCAGAACTTTTCCCAGAAGCATAGAAAACTCCAACTGGCGAACCATCTCTCTTCAGCCAGACTGTATGGAGCTGTCCTTCATTAACATGAAAACACAGAAAATGTGTAAAACGCACTGAATTATCACCAGGGGGGTTCACATGAACAGGATTAGTATAACCATTAGGATAGTTATATCTGGCATTAAAGGCTCTTTGAAGCAACTCTGTAGTGAACAGGGCAGCTGACTGTCCACGAGATGTTAGAAAATAGACATAATTATTAATTTATTACTTTATTAAGGATCCCCATTAGCAGACACATAAAACATAAATTATATGACAAATAGTTAAAACATGGGTACAAAATAATAAAAACCTAAATAAATGAACACAGAAAGACAAAAAAAGGATTAAAACAACCACGTGCACAAAATGTGAAAACCAAACATGAAATATAATCTCCTAGGGCGAAGATGGAGTTTTGAATTGTTTGAGTTGTTTGTGTTCAGATTCCTCTTCTTTCTCTATAAATCCTCAATAATGTTGACATCTGAATTTTTATTTATATCATATTTTTCAACAGTAGTCCTTTTTCAAAGTTAAAGCAGTAGCCACAATAACACATAGAGGACCATATTAATGTCTTCATACTTGAATGAAATATCTGGTGTGACAACAATTTGAGAAAACGTGATGTATGATATATTTCAATTTCATACAAGCAAATGTTGATTTTTATCAATTCTAAATAATGTATTTTTGAATAAGAAGTATCAACTGAGTGTACAAACTGTATTCATTTTTGATGAATGATGAAAACAAACAGTTGTTGGTAGTAGGTCGTGGAAAGACGTAGACTGTGGCCTCACCTCTCACAATGGCCACAACATGTGGCTGGTGGCTTGATATATACTATTTATAAAACATAAGGGCTCCCCACATCACAAACCCCAGTTTAACCCCTGAACAGAAACAAGATTTGATGACAAGGAACTGAAATTACACTCAATAAATTGAAACACATTCCCCCTTAAAGGGGAATTCCAGTATTTTTAAACCTGGGCTCTATGTGTACAAATTTGTCATTTCGCTACAGAGCTAGACCTTTTTTAAACAGAAACAGAAGTCTGGCTCAAGGAGAAATCTCGCTCTGAAATCTGAAAGATGAGGTGAGTTGTTGCATGAAGAGGTTAAACAGGTTTCTGGTTAAACAAAGGTCTATCTCTGTCGTGATCCTTTCCTAATGTTGTCAGACACTTCCAATAACAATCTGAGCCTGTCAATGGCAAAAACAAGCACTTTTAGTGGACGTACTTTGATCGGCACACTTGCCCCTACGGATTAAGTTGTAGCCATTGCAGCACGTTTCGCGACTGCCGACTGAGGCGTTCTACCGGAGCAATTCCAAAACTTTTTGTATCTATTTTGCGGTATAAATGACGAATTTGTACAAATAGAGCCCAGGTTTAAAAATACCAGAATTACCCTTTAACTTCATTCGTTATTGGTTTTAGAGACAGTTATCCAAAAGGAATTCAAACTAATCACACCAGGTTACAGATTTCAATGTTAACTTACATAATCAATCATTAACATTTTACATTTGAGGCATTCAGCTGATTTTCTTATCCAGAGTGACCTACAATTCTAGATCAGCAACATTACATAATGTCTGGATCAAAATGAATAAAGACACCTACTGTGACAAAATGATGGACAGTGCAGAATTAAAATGCTGGTACTTTTTATAGGATACCAGATACCAGACACTTAAACAGACAGGATCCTCTGTATGTTGGAGATGTTGAAGGACAAACTAGATTTAACCATTTATTTTCCCAAACGGATATATTGAGTTTTGTAAATGAACTCTTCAGCAAATCTCATCCAAAAACAAAAACTCTGAATATAAACAACATTCAGTTTAACAAATTAGAGCTTGTTGACATTGAGGTGACAGAACAATTTTTATTGATTTACATATTATGTATTTCAAGATTTCATTTAATTATTAAATCCGTTTTTGTTTGATTAGTATTATTTACTTTTTTCGCTTTATTTTTTATTTTTTTTTAGCTTTTTACCATATTGAGATTGAAAGTAAACTAAAAGATTTTTTTTTAGTCTTGTTTTTTTATATTGTTGTAATTTGTTGTTTTTATAGATATTTTATATTATTTGTTGTCACATCATCATCAGGACATGAAATGAATAATGTATATATAATATTGTTATACTGAACCCTTAAAGTGAGTGGTATTCCACTTGAGAAATGGATGGCTTGTTATGTACATGACCTCATCATCTTTATCATGAGCATCATCACCATCAATTTAATGAGCTTCATCTACATCATCCTCATTCATCATTCATCATTCATTCCACTGTTACTGAGACCTTCACTGGTAAAATCTTCAGAGGGAGTTTATTCCCAGTGTTAATGTATGGAAACAGCCTGTCAGTGAAAGTGTGTGTGAAGGTGTGTATGTGTGTGTTAGTATCAGGATCAGAGAATGACAGCTTTCCTCTGTTCCAGTCCAGATGAACTCTGATCCTCTGGAACTTCTTCCTCACTGGGAGGACAGTGGGTCGATCTGGTGAGGAGAGTACTCTGTATTTACCATCAAAAAACCTTATTCTCCATAATCCATCCCATATTATGGTCTTCCACTGGACAGACTTTGTTAACACCCCCAGTCCCCAGTTTGTATTATCTCCAACCTCAACATCCCAGCTGTGAGTCCCTGAGTTGAAGCCCTCAGATCCCAGGACAGACCAGTAGTAGTTAAACCTCTCTGGGTTTTCAGGAAGCTTCTGTGTCTCTCCCCATCTCACACTGGTCAGATCTTCAGACAGGATGAGTTCTGGATGGGCCGTGTTGGGGTCCAGAACCACAGGACAGTAGGAGACCATCTCCTTCATCTTGTTCCAGACTGTGAAGGTCAGGTTGCCCAGGTGTTTGGCCACGTCTATCAGAGCTCCTGAGACCAGCTCTGGGTCATCCAGCAGGGGTTGCTGGACTCTTTCCACTGTAACCTTGTAGTTCAGCAGGAATGAGATGTCTTCAGCTCTCAGCTCCTTCTCTATGGCTCTGATGGTGTCTGAAAGGGCTGCTATCTCTCTGCTCAGACCCTCAGTCTTCTGCTTCATCATCTGACTCTTCTGCTCCTCTTCCTCCCTCAGTGCAGCGATCCTGGCCTCCTCTTCCTCTTGTAGAAACTGGTGAAGCTTCTTGAACTCCTCCTTAATCTGGGTCTCTGTGTGTCGGGCCTGGACCTTAATGTGATCTGCTGTTTGATCACAGTTTCCTTTAACTTCATTGAAGACCTTCAGTTTCTTCTGTAAGGGCTTCAGTGATTTCTGGAGTTCCTCCTTGTGATCCCTGTGCAGCTTCGTCGATGGGTCTGAATCTGTGGTTGGTGTGTTTTTCTGAATCTCGACAGACAACACACACTGGCTGCTGATGGTCCAGACAGAAGATCTTGAGTTTCTCAGTGTGCAGACTGCAGAGAACCTCAGACCCTGCTGAAGCTCTCTGATCTCTCTCCAGTAAGAAGGCCTCACACAGGTTCTTTAACACCAAGTTACAAGGTGGTTCAGCCTTCGAAGATCTTCTCTTACAAAGTGGACACTCATGTATGAGTTTCTCTGTCCACCATTTCTGCAGACAGGCTTTACAGAAGCTGTGGCTACATGACAGGACGACAGGATCTTTAAAGATGTCATGGCAGACAGGACAGGAGAGATCCTCCACTGATCGGGAAGACATTTTCTCTCTGAGTGAAGCTAAAAACTCACCAGGCAGATCGGTCCAACAGGAAGTCAGTCTGTCAGTCGTGGTACCACTTCCTCCTCTAGAAAGTTCCCTGAAAGTTCCTTTCACTTTGAGTCGTGGTTTTGCTAAAACTGCTGTGTGGAGTCAGCAGGTTGAAGTGGCACTATTCCAGGATTCCCAGTATTCCCAGTATTCCCTCCTGTATCTTGGAGAGGCCGGCTGTCCTCCCTCAGTGGAAGTCGTGGGTTTGGTCTGAAGGTGAATCTTATCGTCTGTCTCTTCTCAGTGAGGAGAGGAAGAATGACAACCTCTGTTTCCTGGTTTGTCTCAGGTCATTCAGGTAAGGGGCGGAGCTTTGTCAGACCAGGGAATGTGTCCAAAGTCTCTCATTTACACACACACACCAAAAATGACATCTAGGCATACACCTCATTCATTTCCAACTTGATGTGGTTCAGAAACATTCTTATTCTTCACAATCCTTTCCCTATAGTTGTAGTGGTTTAATGGAGCTCATCTAAATCAACTCCATGACAGCACAGAAGTGGTTTTCCTTGATTTAAAAGTTAAAACTGAAAAAACAACAAATGGTTGTTTGGTTGACTATCAACTAGTCTTGGTGTTCTTGAGTAACATTTCAGAGTTACACTACTTTGACTTCTTTCAAAAGTCTGAGCCTTTACATGTCCTTGAAAACATTTGCTCTTAGTATTACTTGAGTAAGTTTTATTTTTAGACATGAAGGTTGTGAGTGCAACGAGTCATTTACAGGAAATGGTCATAACTGTGGACTTTATACTTAGTTTGTTGATAAGATAGGCCCATAAAGAAACCCAGGCCTAGTGACCCTTGATGTTAACCAGGACCATGTCAAACATCAGTAGTCATCTACAGGATAGGACATGGTTCTTTCCTCTCCTTTGGAGGAGAATTTGGAGCGTGAAAATTTTGGAAATCTTTTGTTGTCTTTGATTCTTAGGATGCTGAAAAATAATACAGAAAGATGAAGAGATGAAAAGGTAAAAAAACAATACAGAACAACCTCCATGCAAAGTACACAGCTGTGTGATTTTATTGGGTTACTGACTTTAGTTTGTGTTGTAAATGTATTCACATTGTGACTTGGTAATGGTTAACTCATACTCTCTCACCCTGATTCTCTCTCTCTCTCTTTCTGTCTCTCAGAAATGTTATTCTCTGAACAATAACACAATTAGTATATTCTCTTTCTCAAAAGGGTCACCGGCCCATTCTGAGGCAAATATGTGGCAACAACACAACAACAACACTGCACTTTTAATTCACTTACTTATATGACAACTTAAACTTAGAAGTTCTTAGAACTCGATCTTGTGAGGAGGACCTTCAGCAGCATCCCTGGCTGCTCTCTGGATCGTCTCCCCCTGGACTGTAGAAGACATTCTGCTTTGACATTTCTGCATTCTGATGGCCGACTGGCTGTTGTCAGCTGGGGAATGTAATTAGGGTTCAAACCCCGAAGGGGTAGAACCCTATTATTTTTCACCTCGGTTTATTATTCTTTGTTGTCTTATGCCGTGTCGCAAATTCCCGTGAGCTGGAATGAGCTAAAACCATGAAACTTGGCCCAATAACTGGAAATGATGTGCAAATGCTTCCCAAGAAACATGAGCCCAATCGGCCAGATAGTGGCTCTGTAATTAAGGCCCAAAAGCGAAATTTTGGAAAGGCCACGCCCCTCACACCATGTGTCCGATTGACCTGAAATTTGACACACAAGTCCAGCTCAACATGTTCTCCAAAAAAGCCTCAAGAACCACTAAAGACTAGATTTTCCACCATTTTTTATTTTTTGAAAAACACATTTTTGACATCTCCTCCTAGACCGTAGGTCCGATTTTCTGTGGATCATTATTGGACCAAGCTTATCAAAAGTTATATAAAGCTTGGTGATATCTTATTTAGTTTTCAAGATATTGACCAATGAACTTCAAAAGAGCGTGGCTCAGCACATAATTACACTAAAGTCAACAACCGTTGCTCCAATCATCACGACACCTGCAGGATATGTCCACATAAGTACCTGAAGCATACCCTGAAAGTTTCATTAAAATCTACCACTAGGGGGCGCTACAAATGCCAGAAAATGGGCGTGGCATAACACAAATCTGACTATAAATCAGATTATTTTTGTCCAATCATTACAAAACTTGCAGGATATGTTTGATAACAATGTTGAAACACGTGTGTAAAATTATTTTGAAATCGCTCATGTGCATGGGCCTGGTGCAAATTTGGCCTTAAATCAATGACTCCCACGAACCTAGAACTAGTCCAGTCGTATACTTACGCTGTGGATACAGTGACACAAGTGCTAGATGGGCTTACAGTATAGTATTTTTCTGGGGCTTTTATTTTTAAGCTAGGCTTTTTTGTTTGAGAATGGAAGCCTCTGTCCTAGTGGCCTTGCTTACTTAAACATACAGTTAACTGCATGTATTTGTTTTAGGGCTGTCAAACGATTACAATTTTTAATCAGATTAATCACAGGGCTGCTGTGGATTAATTTAGATTAATCACGATTAATACCCATTCATTATTAATTGTGTTTCATTTTCTGGGGGCAAAAAGACTCATGACAGAAGGCGATATATACACTTAACATGTGTTTTATTTAAACTATAGAACAGATATGGTGTCCAGATATCAAAATTAAAAAAAATAAAACATACCAACCACACCATATTTACCAACCACATTTTTTCTTTCAATCAAACACATATCCATATTAATGTGGCCCTCTAACTCATCTTTTAGCCAGCTGCTGAGACAGACTAACTTGTTTACATTACCGGAGAATAGAGCTGACCGCTTCTTATGTACAATGTTACCTGCGACTGAGAACAGTCTCTCACACGGAACGGTGGTTGCAGGAGTGGCGAGATATTTGCGAGCCAGCAGTGCCAGCTTGTCATGGGCTGTGTGCAAACTACTTTATGTCGGTCGATTGTCCTGTCTTGGGTTTTTTTGTACTCAAACTTCCCATCGAGAGGGCCAATATGTTGTTTAGAGTTGTCCATCTTTATTGAGTTGGTTCTGCCGCCAGATAGAGTTGGAGCACCAATCCGCGCCAGTGAGTGGAATTGTGGGATTTTGAGTCATTGTGCATGTGTTAATTGCGTTAAAAATTTTAATCAAATTAATCATGCAAATTAATTAATCTGGATTAACGCGTTAATTTTGACAGCCCTAATTTGTTTGTGAAATTTATCTTCTTCTGTCACTCTGCATGCAGTTTGCCGTTTAAGTTTTCCTGTGGCAGATAACCCAGTCTGCCACATACCCTCCCCTTCAGCTCGGACCTGTAGAACAAGTTGAGTGTGATGACAGGACCCTGGTGGAAGTGATAGAGTACTGGTGGACCCAGAAGCAGACACAGGCTGGAGACAGAGGTTCTCAGAATAGCAAGACTTTAATCAAGAGTAAGGAGATGTAGTACAGATAATGGCAATAACAGACAAGGAACTTACTAGACTGGGAAAGCTAGCACTGCTAATATGCAGGGAGAGAGAGAGAGAGAGAGAGAGAGAGAGAGAGAGAGAGAGGGAGAGAGAAGCCATGACAATATGTTGTATCCAGACCTCCTAAAGGCTCTATGCACTATAGTATAAGAAAAATATTGTTGAACTTAAACAAAATTTGTAACATTTTTATATTAATTCAGGAGGAAAAACCATTATAATAAATGGTTGCATTTATATAGCACTTTTATCCAAAGCGCTTTACAATGTATGCCTCCCATTCACACACACACTCACACACCAATGGCAGTGAGCTACCATGCTAGGTGCTAGCCTGACCATCAGGAGCAGTTTGAGACAGGATCCTCTGTATGTTGGAGATGTTGAAGGACAAACTAGATGAACCATTGATTTTCCAAACGGATATATTGAGTTTTGGAAATGAACTCTTCAGAAAATCTCATCCAAAGACCAAAACTCTGAATATAAACAACATTCAGTTTAACAAAGTAGAGCTTGTTGACGTTGAGGTGACAGAACCATTTTTATTGATTTACATATTATGTATTTCAATATTTCATTGAATTATTTAATCAGTTTTTGTTTGAAATATCTGAAATTCATGAAATGACTAATATATATATAATGTTTTTATACTGAACCCTTAAAGTGAGTGGTATTCCACTTAAGAAATGGATGGCTTGTTATGTACATGACCTCATCATCTTCATCATGAGCATCATCACCATCAATATAATGAGCTTCATTCATCATTCATCATTCATCATTCATCATTCATTCCACTGTTACTGAGACCTTCACTGGTAAAATCTTCAGAGGGAGTTTATCATCATAAGTGTAAATGTATGGAAACAGCCTGTCAGTGAAAGTGTGTGTGTAGGTGTGTATGTGTGTGTTAGTATCAGGATCAGAGAATGACAGCTTTCCTCTGTTCCAGTCCAGATGAACTCTGATCCTCTGGAGCTTCTTCTTCACTGAGAGGTCAGTGGATGGATCTGGTGAGGAGTATGCTGTGTATTTACCACCATAGAACTGTATTCTCCATACTCCATTCTTTATTCCTCCCTTCCTCTGGACAGACTCTGCTGCCACCCCAAGTGTCCAGTATGTATTATCTCCAACCTCAACATCCCAGCTGTGAGTCCCTGAGTTGAAGCCCTCAGATCCCAGGACAGACCAGTAGTAGTTAAACCTCTCTGGGTTTTCAGGAAGCTTCTGTGTCTCTCCACGTATCACACTGGTCAGATCTTCAGACAGGATGAGTTCTGGATCAGCAGTGTTGGGGTCCAGAACCACAGGACAGTAGGAGACCATCTCCTTCATCTTGTTCCAGACTGTGAAGGTCAGGTTGCCCAGGTGTTTGGCCACGTCTATCAGAGCTCCTGAGACCAGCTCTGGGTCAGCCAGCAGGGGGCGCTGGACTCTTCCCACTGTAGCCTTGTAGTTCAGCAGGAATGAGATGTCTTCAGCTCTCAGCTCCTTCTCTGTGGCTCTGATGGTGTCTGAAAGGGCTGCTATCTCTCTGCTCAGACCCTCAGTCTTCTGCTTCATCATCTGACTCTTCTGCTCCTCTTCCTCCCTCAGTGCAGCGATCCTGGCCTCCTCTTCCTCTTGTAGAAACTGGTGAAGCTTCTTGAACTCCTCCTTAATCTGGGTCTCTGTGTGTCGGGCCTGGACCTTAATGTGATCTGCTGTTTGATCACAGTTTCCTTTAACTTGATGAAAGAGCTTCAGTTTCTCCTCTAAGGGCTTCAGTGATTTCTGGAGATCCTCCTTGTGATCTTGTGCAGCTTCGTCGATGGGTCTGAATCTGTGGTTGGTGTGTTTTTCTGAATCTCGACAGACAAGACACACTGGCTGCTGATGGTCCAGACAGAAGAGCTTGAGTTTCTCAGTGTGCAGACTGCAGAGAACCTCAGACCCTGCTGAAGCTCTCTGATCTCTCTCCAGTAAGAAGGCCTCACACAGGTTCTTTAACACCAAGTTACGAGGTGGTTTACTCTTTGGAGATCTTCTCTTACAAAGTGGACACTCATGTCTTGGTTTCTCTGTCCACCATTTCTGTAGACAGGCTTTACAGAAGCTGTGGCTACATGACAGGACGACAGGATCTTTAAAGATGTCACAGCAGACAGGACAGGTGAGATCCTCCTCTGATCGGGAAGCCATTTTCTTTCTTTGTGGTTCAGAAACATTCTTATTCTTCACAATCCTTTCCCTATAGTTGTAGTGGTTTAATGGAGCTCATCTAAATCAACTCCATGACAGCACAGAAGTGGTTTTCCTTGATTTAAAAGTTAAACTGAAAAAACAACAAATGTTTGTTTGGTTGACTATCAACTAGTCTTGGTGTTCTTGAGTAGAAGCAGGCTAGCACATCAACTTAACCTTACTGTTATTTGACATCAAACTTGGAGAGGAGAGAACTCAAGTTTACCTGGTTGCTGTGTCCACAATTCACTCTCATGGTGTTCTTCTCTTTTCGTTCCACTTCATCCTCCCTTACGTTTGGTCTTATCCACTTTGGCACTTTTTTTTTGCAGATGCGCTGTTTAATGAAGGCACTGAGCCCAAAGGGGGAGTGGGAGGTGTTTAAAGATGTGATTGGGCCAGCCCAGTGTCAATTAAGAAGAAAAACAACGGGTCGATCTACAGAAGTTACTGATGATGACCTGTAGAACCTCATACATGACAGATTTAGTGAAGCTGCAAACAGAGGTCATGTGATTCAATCCCACCAACCAGCAAACACATTCATCATTTGACATGAAATATTGATTTAATTTGTTCTTACAAGCTTCCTCCATAAGACGTGTAGCAGGACAGTAACGTGTTCTTGACACAAGGTGGCACCAGTTCATTCACTTAGAAATCAACAAAACGGACCAGACTTATTGACTATGATATGATCAGATGTGAAAAAGAGATCTGATCTCAGATCTAATCTGGATTCTTCCTGCTGTCTGTCAAAGTCTGAACGATGTTGCCAAGTTTCACCTACAAAGAAATTCTATGTGAACCAAATAATAAGGTTCACATAGAATTGAATTGTTTCCATGACAGGAGCAAAGAGGTTTTGTTGTTTGACCGTAGTAATAATGTATATTTAAACAATGCATAAAGCGCTGTAAATACCAGAGACATGCACCAGAGAACCATATGTACCAGATGATGCTTTAATCTTTCTAGACGTCAAGTCAACTTTCACTTTTAAACCCTGATGTAGCCTCGTTTTAGCCTCGACGCTGTAAACCCTGTAGAGTCTTTCAGACCCATAATCAATGACAAATTGCTCAGTGGGATGAAGAGACTGAACAGTTTGATCCACCATATCTGACATGAAAGAAAAACAATACCTTTTACAATAACATTCACAATTTTAAGACCTTGATTTAAAAAATATTTTCTCATACAGTTGAGTGATCATTTGACCTGCAAATCTTCTAGAAAACAGACACATGGCATTTTGGAATCAGTTATTATTGTTGTGATTATTATTGTTGTTTTTGTTATTTTTATTGTCGTTATTTCATCTGGTTCTCTCATGTTAACAGGTTTTCAAAAATGCAGCAAGATTCAAAATCTGTGTTCGACTCAAAAGTTGTGGACATCATCAAGGCTCGACCAATGAAGTCATGTCTCTTCAGTGTGATGTTCAACAAACACACACAACTTCTTCTAAGAGGAAGAGGGAGAGGAGGAGGGATAGGAGGTGGGAGAAGAGGAAGAGTGGGAGGTGGAGGGATAGGAGGAGGGAGAAGAGGAAGAGTAGGAGGAGGAGGGATAGGAGGAGGGAGAAGAGAAGGAGGGAGAGTATGAAGGATAGGAGGAGGGAGAAGAGGAAGAGTGGTAGGAGGAGGGATAGGAGGAGGGAGAAGAGGAAGAGTGGGAGGATGAGGAGTAAGAAGATGACTGCTATCGCTAGCTTGTTTTGTTGTTGTGTTAATAACTAGCATGTATTAATCCACTATATAGGTTGTCACTAATTGTTAGCATTGTTTTTGTCTCCTGTGGTTTGAAGATGTAATGAAATGCTCTGTTGTTGTCTTGTTGTTATATTCTATTTAATAAACTGCCTGTTACGACCCTTGGTCATACTGTGGTATGTATTTGTGAATATCTTTTTTAGTATGTGTCTGAATATCCTTGTCTGTAGTGTGTGTGTGTATGTGTGTGTTTATGTCCCTTTATAAACTAGGTACGCGCCAGGAGAAGGTGGCCGTCCCTGATTGGCCAAACCCTGACAGAATGCATGCAGCTGATTGGCTCCAACACAATACACTGCCCTTCAAATACCCACTCAACCCGCCTGCACTTGGACAGCATTTCCATTTCCATCCCTCTGTCACGCCCTCCACCTCGGCCTCCTAGCAGTTCTCCCTGTCTGTCCCTGTCTGTGTGTGTGTGTGTGTGTGTGTGTGTGTGTGTGTGTGTACATTCACACAGGGCGTGTGTGAAGCGTCAGTGCAGTAGTACTGAGGTAGTAGTGCGTGTAGTTAGTGCTTGTAGCTAGTGCATGTTGCATGCTGCTTCTGCTTGCTACTTTCTGCTTTCAGCTACCGCCGCCGGCTAGCCCCTGATACGGGTGAAAAGAGGAGCCGAGTGCGTAAGTCTCCTCCTGCCGGTACACAGCCTCTCCACCGCCAAGACTCCTGCAGTGCCTCCTCGTGGCCACACACGGTAACTGGGTACCTCGCGGTCCCAGGCGAAACTGCAGGGGATCTCGGAGCAGCAGTGGGCCCCAGAGACGCGGCGTGCAGGCCCACCGGTGCGTGGACACGCCCTGACGCCCGTCAACCCTGCCCCAACTATGGGTAAATAGTCCCACTGTCTTGTGGGTTAGCCTATTTAGGCGAAGGCTAAGGGAGCAACCCTGACAGAAAAGCAATGCGTTGGCGGTGCGCAACAGGCGGGCCTTAAAAAACCAAGGACCCGACAACCTCCTGCAGCCATGGTGAGGGACTGGTCGTCATGGGTTTACCCACGCCACCGGGCTTACCTCATCATGGTGAAGATAGTGCTACTGGGAAGAGCGCGCCCCCTATGGCACTTTAAAAACGTCCTTGCGCAGGTATCCACCTCTGACCACGGTGGTCCTTACCTTCCTGGACATCTGGTTGAAGTCTGGCGGCGATGGGGTGTTTGGCAACAGGAGCAGGTATGAATGCACTGTGAGCTCCTAGCTAAAACCCTGCACGTCAGCAACACAGGGCTATTATGGTCGCTAATAGCTGGGGTGGCAGCTGTTTTCGGCAGACCCCTGTGTGATTGAGCAGCCCTATTTAGGACAACACTGCTCACCCCAACTTGGGGAGGGGCCTAGAAAAGGTGGCCTAAAAATTGTCCACTCATCTTTCACCTGAACAGGTTACCGCGCCTGTTGGGTTATTCCACCTCTGCGGTCGAAATAATAAAAAGAAAACGTGCAACCTAAAACTGGCAACATGGAATGTAAGGACTCTTCTGGATCCGCATGGCGCTGAGACCCCATAGGAGAACAGCTCTGGTTGCTGCTGAGCTGCGTCGCTACAACATCGACATCGCTGCTCTGAGTGAGACCAGACTCCTAGATGAAGGCTCCCTGACAGAGGAAGGGATGGGCTACACTTTCTTCTGGAGGGGCTACCCCTCAGGAGGACAACATCTGCATGGTGTGGGACTGGCCATCAAAAACACACTTCTACCAAGACTCAGTGAAACGCCTGTTGGCATTAGTGAGAGACTAATGACACTCTGTATCCCCCTGGTTAGGAATCGCTTTGCTACACTTCTTAGTGCTTATGCACCAACCCTGCCATCAGAGAGTGAGGCCAAGGATTCCTTCTACCAATCACTAGACGAAGCTCTTCGCCGGATCCCCAAGAATGACAAGATCTTCTTACTTGGGGATTTTAATGCCAGAGTGGGTCAGAACAACAAGATATGGAGTGGAGTACTTGGCAGACATGGAGTTGGCCAGGTTAATGCAAATGGTCTGAGCATAACCTGACCATAACCAACACCATCTTCCAGCAGAAGACCAAATACAAAACATCATGGATGCACCCTCGCTCTAAACACTGGCACCTGATAGATTATATCATCGTGAGGCGTAGTGACATCAGAGACGTCCACATCACGTGTGCCATGAGAGGTGCAGAATGCTGGACAGATCACCGTCTGATTTTGACTAAGGCCCACATGCAAGTGCGCCCCCCCTTGCGGCTACAAGGGCCCAAAAGGAGGCGACTAGATTGCTCTCGTCTGGCAAATCCTGATGTAAGAAATGACTTTCGTCGCTCCCTGGCTGAGAAACTAGGGGGGGTGGAGTTTTCCTTGAGTTCACCTGAGAACACCATGGACCGGAGGTGGAACTATATCAGCTCAGCTCTCTGTGAGGCAGCAGCCCAAACGATCGGCTATAAGAGCAAGAACCACCAAGACTGGTTTGATGACAACTCGGACACCATCCATGACTTGCTGGAGGACAAGCACAGAGCACATCAGGCAACCTTAAGGAACCCCGCATCTAGTAGCATCAGGCAGCAGTGGCAGAGAGCTCGGCGGGAGGTACAAAGGGCTACTCGGATTATGCTGAGATGGGCTGAACACTTTGGTACCCTGCTTAATCAGGACTCTAATGCAGACCCCACTGTTCTCGACGACCTGCCTACACTTCCTCCGATGCAAGACTTAGACCAGCCCCCAACCTTCCTGGAGGTCCTATCAGCTACCCGCTCCCTCAAAAACAACAAGTCCCCTGGTAATGATAACATCCCTGCCGAGCTGTTGAAACAAGGAGGCTACATATGTACAAGAGCACTGCACAAGTACATCACCAAGGTCTGGGCCGATGGCAACGTCCCACAACAATGGAGAGATGCCACTATTGTCACCATTTATAAGAACAAGGGTGACAAGGCTGTTTGCGGCAACAGTAGGGGTATTTCGCTCCTTGCTGTTGCTGGCAAGGTCCTGGCGAAGGTGATGCTTCAGAGGCTGATTAACAACATCACAGAATCAGTACTGCCTGAATCGCAATGCGGTTTCAGGAAGAGCAGGAGCACGGTGGACATGGTTTTCACAGCTCGACAGCTGCAGGAGAAATGCCAAGAACAACATCAGGACCTGTTCATGGCCTTTGTCGATCTCTCCAAAGCTTTCGACACTGTCCAGAGAGAACTCCTATGGGAAGTCCTTCTCAAGTTTGGCTGCCCCAGCAAGTTTGTTAACATCCTCCGCCAATTTCATGATGGAATGACTGCTCGGGTGACAATAGGAGGACAAGAGTCTTCCTCCTTCCCCGTACATACAGGGGTAAGGCAGGGGTGCGTACTAGCACCAGTGCTTTTTAACATCTTTCTGCTATGTGTCACCCAGCTTCTCCACAAGGAGATTGAGGACAGCAGCGGCGTGGCAGTGGACTGCCGTCTAGATGGCAACCTTTTTAACATAAGGAGGCTCCAGGCAACTACCAAACTGCAAAGGGAGAGAGTCATTGAGCTACAGTATGCAGATGACTGTGCTCTTGTATCTCATAGCCCACAAGATCTCCAGTCTGTTCTTACTGCTGCGGTGAGAGTGTACAGCAGGATGGGACTGACTGTAAACACCATCAAAACAGAGGTCGTATGCCAATGGAGTACCAACATCCCATCTACACCACCTACCTTCACTGTTGCTGGTGAACAACTGTCTGTTGTTCCATCTTTCAAATACCTGGGGAGCATCCTCTCTGAAGACAACACCATTGACAGTGAGGTCCAAAACAGGATCAAGCAGGCATCAGCTGCTTTTGGGAGACTCCGGCGTCGGGTCTTCCAGAATAAAAATCTTCATCTCCACACAAAGGTCTCTGTCTATCAAGCCATCTGCATCACCACCCTCCTCTACTGCTGCGAATCCTGGGTGACTTACAGCCGCCACATCAGGGCCCTGGAGCAGTTCCACATACGCTGCCTCCAGCGCATCCTGGGAATCACCTGGCATGATCGTGTGCCTCATTCTGAAATACTCTCTAAGACCAACTGTAGGAGTATTGAGGCAACTATCACCCAGCACCAGCTACGATGGCTGGGCCATGTAGTAAGAATGCCCCCACATCGGCTGCCTCGCAGGGTGTTATATGGCCAACTACATCATGGTCGACGCTCTGCTGGAGGGCAAAAGAAACGCTACAAAGACCAGCTGAAGAACGCGCTGAAGAAGTGCAGAATCAGACCTGAGGCTCTGGAGGATGCTGCTGCTGACCGTAACACCTGGCGTCAGCAATGCCTGGACGGGACCCGTATGTTGGAGGAGGATAGGACAGCCGGGAGACAGGAGAGGAGACTCAGGAGGAATACACCTGCAGCCTCTGCTGCCACTACCACAACCTATACATGTCCTACCTGCCATAGGACGTGTGGATCCAGAATAGGACTATACAGCCATCAAAGGACTCACCGTTAGAAGTGGACGTCATCATCGGACTTCGATGGACAACCGCAAGCAAGCAAGCAAGTGTGTGTGTGTGTGTGTGTTGGCGGGCGTGGCTCCAGTCTCCGGCTCCTCCTTGCTTCATTACCACATCCCAATCACCTGCTCTACCCTGCACACCTGCCATCCATCAACTCATCACCACCAGTATATCTTCCCCGGTCTTCCAGTCACTCATTGCCAGATCGTTGTTCCAACCAGTGTGGTATACCTCGTTCCCGGCCACTTGAATTTGGATTCAAGATATTCTGTTGTTTGCTTGACGTTAACCCTGCTCTCCCTCTGCCCAGGATCATTTCCGTCTCCAGCCATTCTGCGCATCCCTGTCTACCTGCCTGCTACCTGTCAACCTGTTCGTTCACCACCTGCCTGCCGTGTCTCCTGCCTGTCTCTCTGCTTCGCCCTGCATCCACTCTACCCTCCGGTTTTCTCCTTCAATAAACTCTCTTTGTTTATTCTACCTCTGAGTCCGAGTTTTGCATTTGGGTCCGACCAGTCCACCGTTACACCCTCAACCCGACCTTAGACTGTCTAAACTCCTTAACTGTGTAACCCTGTGTAGCTCTGTTAGTTCTGTTAGTTCTGTGTTTGTGGTTGGTTTTGGGAGGTGGAAACGGAGGGTCCAATTTATGCTATGCCTTTAGCGACTCTCCTAGACGGGGCATAAAACTGCCATTCATGAATATCCTGTATTACTCTGTCACTAGTTATGAGTTGCTTTCTGTCGTCTGTGAGATGGTAGTTTGTAGGTGGTACTTGAATGCTTTGGGTTCAGGAGAGGTGGTACCTGGGCCAAGAAGCTTGAGAACTACTGTTCTAGATGCATGTCACAGCGTGTTGTGGTGTTGAAGGTTTATGGTAGTTTGATCGTGTATGTATGTTTATATAATGTTTTTATACTGAACCCTTAAAATGAGTATTCTACTTAAAAACAAATGGCTTGTTATGTACATGACTTCATTAACTTAATCATAATTAGTTTCATCATCTTAAGCAGCAGCAGCAGCAGCAGCAGCTTTCTCCATCTTCATCGTCATCAGTACTGGTAAAATCTTCAGAGGGAGTTTATTCCCAGTGTAAATGAATGGAAACAGCCTGTCAGTGAAAGTGTGTGTGTGAAGGTGTGTGTGTTAGTATCAGGATCAGAGAATGACAGGAACAAACTGCCTGAGATCAGGCTAGTTTCCTCAGTCTCCTCTTTTAAAGGGGCTTTTATAAGAGGTATGGATGGATCCCCGGACACGTCTTGTGGTCTTATACAGTCTTTTTTTCTAGTGTTAAACACAATAGCACAAACAGCTTCAACCTCTTGCTCCATCTGACCCAACCTCCCTGCAACTACATATATACGTCGGTAATCATCAACTTGTTGCAGCTGGCTCTTCACGTCCAGCCGACGGATAAACCCACTGCCACATACCCGACCACCAGACTAAGGTCGAGAAGCCATCCGGCTGCCAGACAACAGAATGTTGCAGTAATCAAGTTTGAACGATATAAAAGTGTGTACTAAGGTTTCTGCATCTTGTGTTAGTGTTAGTAAAGGTTGAATTTTACCGATTTTACCAGTTTTAGTAATGTCCTTGATGTGAGCCTCGATCAACAGAGGGTAGCATCAAATGTACCTCAAGGGAAATTACAGACACCTGTGCCTAGCTGGTCCAATAAACCAACATCTCTGATTTGTTGGCACTGAGGAGCGGGAAGCTGAGAGACATCCACCGTCGGACTTCAGATTCTAAAGTTCAGATTAACGAGTATATAGAGTTGAGTATCATCAGCATAGCTATTTATGTGCTTCTGCTTAAGGACACAACTGGTTAACATAATATTGATTTTCACTGTTACAGATCAAACACATGTACCCATCAATTCAGATATTGAGTGCTTAAGTCAATATCAGAAACTTACCAAACAACATTAAGCCTGCTGCCATCATGGACGCTAAAACTCTCCACTGAAATCAGACTGATGAAATTCTTTCAGGGGTAGCAGCTCTTTGAGGCAGAGTGACTCTCCACCTTTTCAACGGTAGGGAAACCATTGGGATACATTACTGCCTTTAAATTAAGAATCAAGCAATATTGAAGAATTAAATAACATAACTAAACCAGACAAAATATCATGTCAGGTTTTCCAGACTGTTTTCCTGTGATCAGGGAGGAACCTCCATCATAGCAGAGGTGAACGACATGACTGGATGATATCTGATATTTAATGGAAGTCTCATATCGGCCAGATATTTTGGTCCTGCTGTCTATATGTAGATTGATGCATCGATGGAAATAAGGCTGGGAGGTTGGTAGACAGCGGTCCTGTGATTCAGCAAAACAAACACACACACACACACACACACACACACACACACACCCCGAGGCAGGCTGGTATCCATGGTGATCAGGGAAGTGGATGTTGGTCTGGTGATTCAGCTTGTTGCTGGGTGAATCAGCAAAACACCACAGACACACACACACACACACACACATCTGGGGATTCGTGTGCATGCTTGCACACACACTCAAATGCATGCAAGCAATGACACACACACACACACACACACACACACACACACACACACACCTACTGGCTGGACGCATTTTAAAGAGTTGCTATTACATCCATGACAACCATCTCTTTCCAATATCATTCCTAATGTTGGGTGGTAACATGTTACAGTAATCTGATTACTTTTCCTTGTAACGAGTAAATAGTCTAAAAAAAAAGGTGATAATAATTTTTGGTAATAATGTTACAGTTACCAAATAAACCTCCTCTAAAATATCAGATTGAAGCTGAATTATCCACAAACTAAATCCCACCGACCATCAGTCATAATTAGTTGTTTTTCTCTGGGTGGAAGTAATCCCACTACAAGATCATTGGGCATCGACGCTGTTTGGTTTCCTGGTCAATCACAGGAGGGGAAACTGATTGATCCTGATTTCAGAAGCGGAGAGGTAATAGAATGAGTAGAGTAACTAGTTATTGATAGGTAATGAATAATGTGTAATGGGTAATAGATTCGTTTTTTGGAGTAACAAGCCCAATACTGACTAATTGATTATTTTCAGGAGTGGAAGTAATTAATTACAATTATTCTCATTACTGTAACTGAGAAGTTTTGATTTGTATTTTTTGAGTATTTTTGAAATCAGTAATTTTACTTTTACTTAATTCTTAATAATTTAACTTAACTCAATTATTTGACTTAAAGGTTTTTCTTTTCAATTGAAAGAATCAGGTTTGTCCTTTTGGTATTACATGGGAACAATCATATGGAACAATGTCTAACATACTTTTAAGATGTTTAATTTACCTTCTTACTGTATATATTTCATATTTGTATATTTTTAATATTGGCAGTAATTATTTTACATAATAACTATAATCTTTTGCTGTGATTCATATATTTCATACTTTTTATTTTTATTTCTATTGTTGTAATTGTTGGTTCTGTTTACCACCTCTCTCTATTCTATTTACTCTATTATCACTGCTGTATCCTATTACTATTGCTTCTGCTACTTTTTACTTTTTCTCAAGTAGATTTTTGCTCGAGTATTTTTACTTCTACTACTGGTAACGTTTTAGTAAGGTATCAGTACTTCTACTTGAGCAGGATATTTTACTTCTCTTTCCACCACTGATAGTTTTCATCAAAAGTTCCCTGTCATTAAGTATCCCTGAAGCCCCGCCCCGGCGGGCCGCATCAGGTTGGCCACATAGCAACCCTCCGATATCCGCGGACACACAGCTGCGTCAAGCCAGTCAGAGTTAGCTATTACCGGATGTTTTGTGTATCCTTCAAAATAAAGGCATAAAATATGTCACTTGAAAATAAAACAATTATTCAAGAGTTGGCCAGACATACATATGAGCTTGCACACTTCTACCAAATGCTTTAAAACACTACCCCCACACTACCCATCTAAATAATTGTATTTAAGATAAGGTAAGATTTGTTCAAACCTGTGAACAGTTAATATACATAAAGGAAAACTCTTTGGTGCACAGAGTTAATTTTTGCTATTTTTTCCTAGAACAACAAATTTCCTATAAAAATAAACCAATTTATCTATTTATCTGCAAAAATGTGTAAAATCTGCATAATTTGTGCCCCGAACAGCTCAGTGGTTAGAAACTCTTAGTCTCAGGGTTGTGGGTTCAATTCCCACATAGTGTCAACTATCACCTTTCGCTTTAGATTAAAAAAAAATTGTCTGCTAAATGACTGTAATGTAAATGTAATGGAGACTGGAAAACAAATCCCTTTTTTCTCCTTGTAGTTTATTGTGTTTTTCCCGGCTCTGATCTTTGACTGCCTACGTCTGGGAACTGACGCTAATGTTAATGTTATTTATTGTACGTCTCTCTGGATAAAAGCTTCAGCTAAATGGCTCAAATGTAAAATGTAAAGTAGCAGAAAGTGTTTGTGGATTTATAGTGATCTGACTGCCAGTGAGATCAGCACAGGCACCAAACATGAGAAATCACAGTAGAAATGTCACATTTATTCAGTTATTTCTGTTATTATCACTACACATTGTATTTAATTTCTAACATATAATCACTTATTTTTATTTCTGTTGTCATGACTTCACATGCAATTAGATCTAAACTCAGTGAACCATTACATGAAATACAGAGTCAAAAAGATTAGATGGTATTTTGGTACCTGGTATTCCCTCTTTTCACTACAGATTCCTCCTCAAATATATTCTTTATTGTCACTTTGGAGTTTCTCTGACTCTCAATCTGTTGTCTTGCATGGGTCAATATGGACACTAAACTGTGGCCTGTAGAAACACTTTCAGAACCATTGAAGGGTTGAAAAGGTTTTTAAAGATAGTACAAACTCTGTTTGGTGTTTGGAATTGCTTTGTATATTTTTGGCAGCCCTGTATATATGAACTCTTTCATATGCTTAAATTGTAAATAATACGTGCTATGGTAAATACAAAACACCCCAAACATCAGAAATTGTATTTTCATGTATATATTTTATTTCTATATATTATTTATTAATGTGTGTGTGTGTGTGTGTGTATATATATATACATATGGCTACTCCATCTGAGGTTTGTCATGGTAGACAGCTGAGTGATGTTGTGTACATGCTGTCTACTTCTGTTATTTTAATATATTTCTGTATTGCATATACATTTATATGTTAGCATTTCTCACTTATTTCATATTGCACATATTTCACATTATTTTTCATCTCAGTAAATTCCTCATATGTTGTAATCCAAACCTTTCATTCATACATCTCTACTTAACATGTTTTTGTGTTGAAAATGTTCAAAATTTCAATACTCTTACATATTCTATACTATTTGCTGTATCTTATCGTTATTTTGTGCCGCAACGACCCAGTTGCCCATTGAAGTTTCGTATTATCTTATTAATCGCTGTAGCAGAGCGTCAATTGGGGCTTTTATTTTCATAGTTGTGACCGGAAGTTGTATTTGTTATAACGACAAGCTTGATACAGGTCGGGCACATTCACTGAACTCATTGAAGAAACTGTGGGAAAACGGCTGGGTATCTCGTTAAAACTCGCAAAAAAAAAGAGGTCAAATCGCTCGGATACACGTCGAAAAAGACTGACTACGAGATTCACATCTCAACCGGACATCGGATATAAGGGATACCGTTGTATTTTAACGAATTAGTTGCTCAAGGACTGTGTGTTTTCGGCTGGAAAGGCAGTCACAGGTTGCTAGCGGAGTTAGCTAGCGGAGTTAGCTAGCTGTTAGCGCTGTTTTCCCTTCAGCCAGAAACAGCCGGGATCGAACTAAAAACCCCGTCAGACATTTTCCAGGCTGCGTCGCCCGTGATTCAGCCATGATGTGGTGTTATTTCGGAGGTGTATCAAGTTGGCCGGCTGGTAGCATCGGCTGACTAAGCTTAACGGTTAGTTAGAGCCAGCAAGGGGCTTTGCTCGGTTTGGTCGAGAGACTATTCCCACGTATTGGGTTTCCCCCTCTCTCTCCCTCTCCGACCTGGATTTTACTTGTGTTTTTTTTAACTCGTTTTTTCCTTCCCCACTGCTATTTTTGACCGTGTTTTTAGGGTGGACTTTGCCCTCGGGGTGTTGTAACTCGGTCTCCCCACTAAAACGCCTCTGTTGATTCTTCTAGCAGAGTATTTCAGAACTTGGTTGGACGACTTTTCTAAAGTTTGTGTGTTGGAAGTAACGAGGATTTTTCCGAGCCAGTGGAAAAATGGATGCGGGTATAGAGAAGGAATGCAGCGCCTTGGGAGGGCTCTTCCAGCTCATCATGAACGACATGAAGGTAAACCACACGGGTCTTCTCATTTATCGCCTTTTTAACTATATATATTATATATATTCTTTTTTTTTGTATTTTTTTGTATTTTTTTATGCGTTTTTATTATTTAAAAAATATTTTCTCGTCATTTACTTTTAGCTTTTTGTATTCAAAGCAGTATTTATTGTTGTATAGTTTATGTATTATTTGTGTGTATTTTTTGTTTTTGGGCCTCACGGCTCCTGTTAGTTTGTATTGAAGATTCACGTTTCCTTAGCCTTCCTCCACATAATATGAATTAGTTCTTGTTCCCCCCCGCCGTGCTTTTTCCCTGTTGTAAACCTGTACTTGACAGACATGATGGCTTTAGGGCAACAACTAAAATAAATGAAAGAAGAATAGTAGGTTAAATATAAGAAAGTTGCAGAAGAAGTGATTCTAGTGGAGATTCACTGGTTGAGATGAAGACAGAAACTGGCCTGATGGTGAAAATGTGTGGAATATAATGCATTTGTACTAGAAATGATTGAGAGAGTTGAGTTGGGTATTGATCATCGCTGACTGGAACTAGTGATGTTGATTGGCTAATGAATGAGTGTAAAAAGAGAAGTGGGGCATTTGAGGGTCTGATGGGGGGTGGGTGGGGGGGTGGATTTTACCACAGTTGTGTGCCCTTTGATGTTTGCTAAGCAAGCTACCCTTTGCTGCCTGCCTGCCTGCCTGCCTGCCTGTCCTGTCTGTCTGTCTGTCTGTCTCTCACCGTTTTACCGCTGTCAGATGTTCACCATTAGCTGGTTCCACCCAGGTGAATACCTAGCCAGCCTGGAACTAATCTACTAAACTAATCTGTCCAAGAGGCATTTCAAGCACCTCCAGGATACTTCAGGGACCCCAGGAAAATCAAGAATAGGCTAACTACATTTTTAAATTGACACAATGAGAGGAGGAAGTGTCTCTTTCTACAATGCGACATGGGTCAGTGACATGACGGGCAGTTTTTGTGTCCAAACATCAAAGAAACTCATAATATATCAAATCTGCTGCACGACAAACCAGCTTCACTTTATTGAACTCAATTCATGTTGTTCCTAAATCCCAAACCGTCCAAACGTACATGAAAAGATCCAAACGGCAACATAAGGTTTATTTTCTCAACATAACCTGAGAAATACTGTTACCTTATTTAAAACTTTCATTTGGAGGTTGGATGGTAACTGAACTAATGGCAATATCTTATATCGTAAAAGCCATCAAACAAATACACCCACAATACATCCTTGTGGACTCCAAATGGAGTTTTGAATCCATTTGGGTCAGATTGTCAGTGACCCGTTTTATATCCACCTAAAGAACTTTACTACCTGGAATTCATCAGACAGCTTCTCCAAACCGCCGATGACTCAGCTGTGGTGCAGGGAAGGACCTTCAGATGACTCACAGCTTTAATAGTAGCGTGTCATGTGCTTTGCTTTCATGCGAGAAGTGATTTTGTAAGAGAGTGTGTCACTTTGTTTCTGCAAATGGTGGATATCGCCTTCTGGACTGGCACCCATCAGGTCCTCACAGCTCCGTCCTGACCACCACATCACAGGACAGAAGAAAAGAAGTGAGAGGAATATTCTGCAGTCGCATCTGACAGACTCAAGTAGAGCGGCGAGTAAAGAGAGCGCTGAGTAAAGAGAGCGTTGAGAGTGTGGAGTAAAAAGAGCTTGGAGTAAAGAGAGCGTTGAGTAAAGAGAGCGCTGAGTAAAGAGAGCGTTGAGAGCGTGGAGTAAAGAGAGCGGCGAGAGTGGAGTAAAAAGAGCTTGGAGTAAAGAGAGCGTTGAGTAAAGAGAGCGTTGAGAGCGTGGAGTAAAGAGAGCGTTGAGAGTGTTGAGTAAAAAGAGCGGCGAATAAAGAGAGTGTTGAGTAAAGAGAGCGCACCGCGTAAAAGAGCGGTGCGTAAAGAGTGCGTCGAGTTAAGGCAGAAGTATGCACGTTAACGTCCATGCGGAGCTACGCAGAGCAGGGTTTTATGGGTAAGCGTAGCCCGCGGATGCTTGCGGACGGATCGATGCGTGCACATCCCAAACCTCAACGACGCGTCGCGGGGGTCGTCGGCGTCAAACAGACGCTGATTGGTTGAGCAGGGGGTTTGGTCAACACCCAAAACGAACTGAAACGGAGAAAAACAACAGAGCAGGTTGAGGAGCGACTGATGATGAAGTGGTCTAACCTGGTCTGAAGTGGTCTAACCTGGTCTGAAGTGGTCTAACCTGGTCTGAAGTGGTCTGAAGTGGAAGTGAACCAGTTAACGAGTCAGTGTTAATATGTTGTGTCAGCTGTTCTCTTTAGGTCAAACAGGACACCCTCCCTCTCCTCCCCCATCCATCCATCTCTCTACCTCCTCCCACTCTCCTCCATCCCTCCCTCCATCTATTCCCTCCCTCATTCTCTTCTCTCTCCTTCTGACTCGTCTATCTTGCTCTCCAAGCTGCTCTCTGCTCCTCGTGGATGGACGATGGATAGATGGTCAGAAGGATGGACAGATGAATGGATGGATAGATGGACAGATTCAGTTGAGAATGGAGTTGAGAAGTGTCCAGCGTAACTTGATGCGCCGGGGTGAGCCGGGGTGAGCTGGGGTGAGCCGGGGTGAGCCGGGGTGAAACACACCGTGGTAGGAACTCTGTGTAACGGACATGAATCATTCTGCTGTGAGATAAGGCTGACAAAGCGGATGACCACCAACTGTAATGTAGGGCCCTCCTACACACACACACACACACACACACACACACACACACACACACACACACACACACACACACACACACACACACACACACACACACACACACACACACACACACACACACACACACACACACAGAAAAGCCATGTTTAATTAAGTAGAGTTACTGTTCAGATAAATTTCACCCCAGGGCATCATACCACGCCTTTTTGAAGAGTGTACACACACACACACACACACACACACACACACACACACACACACACACACACACACACACACACAGTCTCTTTGGTTCAGTCAGTAATTGGGGAGGTGGAGAGGCTTGCTGTAGATAGTAGGTCATGATGTTGTGAATTGCCCCCCTGGGGGGGGTTGGGGTTTGCAAGCGACTTGGGCAAGCTGACAGCTGAGGGGAAGTAACTGGTCCTGAGCCTGCTGGTCCTGGAGCGGAGAGACCAGCAGGTCCAGAGGGGAGGTGGGCAAACAGTCTGTCTGGGGTGAGAGGAGACGATGCTGCACGCCCTTAGCACCGCTTGTGCTGGACCGACTCGATGGAGGGGAGTGAGGTACCGGTGATGCGTTGGGTTTCCACCACCCTCTGCAGTGCTTTCCAGTCTGAAACAGAGCAGATGCTCTACCAGACCACGCAGTTGGTAAGGATGCTCTCGATGGTGCAGCGGTAGAAGTTCACCAGAATCACCAGAGACAGGTGGACTTTCTTCAGTCTCCTCAGGAAGAAGAGACGCTGGTGAGCCCAGGGTCCGGACCAGGGTCGAGGTGTTGAGGGTCCAAGAGAGGTGCTCGGAGATGTGGACGCCCAGAAACTTAAAGCTGGCGACACGCTCAACCTCCGTCCCGTTGATGTGGATGGGGGTGTGTGTGTCGGCTTTGGACTTCCTGAAGTCCACAATGAGCTCCTTGGTCTTCTTGGTGTTGAGGGCCAGGTTGACCAACCAGCGTTGTGTCGTCTGCAAACTTGATAATGGTGTTGGAACCACGTACAGGTGTGCAGTCGTAGGTGAAGAGGGAGTAGGGGAGAGGACTCGGCACACAGCCCTGTGGGATGCCGGTGTTCAGGGTGAGGTGTGGTTGTCTAACCCAACATACTGGGGTCTGTTGGTTAGGAAGTCCAGTAGCCACAGGGAGGTGTTGATGTCAAGGTCACCGAGTCTGGTGATCAGTTTAGAGGGCATGATGGTGTTGAATGCTGAGCTGACGTCGATGAACAGCATTCGGACATAGGTGTTGTTGTTGTCCAGGTGGGAGAGGGCAGAGTGTTGCCATGGAGATGGTGTCCTCCATACACCTGTTCTGACGATGGGTGAATCAGAGGGTCCAGTGTGGTAGGTAGGGAGGTTTTGAGGTGACCAGGACCAGCCTCTCGAAGCACGTCATGATGGTGGGGGTGAGTGCAACAGGGTGAAGGTCATTATGAAAGTCAGTATGAATGAACAGGGACAGCTCGGCCAGAGCAGTCTAGTAACACTTCAACCTGGCTCCTGTCTGAACCAGTTGAACTGGATCCATGTGAAGCCCAGTGAAAATATCTTAACCTGTATTAAAGTGTTTTAGTCTGGCTGACTGTTGACTTTTACACCTGGGACAGAGAGACAGACAGGCAGAGAGACAGGCAGAGAGACAGCATATTGATTTCCGTCTCAGCTATATTAGGACTGACATGATCCAGCGACCTTCCACACTCGTCAATCTCCTCTCTCCTCCATGACGACCTGATGGAACCGATCGCTTTGTGTTAAACAGATTCTCCTTGTTAACTAGATTATAAAGGGGGGGGGTGTGGGGTGTGGGTGTGGGTGGGGTGGTGTGTGTGTGGTCCAAGGAAGGACAACCGGTGAACCGGCGTCAGGGTTGTGGGCGCCCAAGGCTCATTGATGTGAGTGGTGAGCGAAGGCTAGCCCGTCTGGTCCGATCCCACAGAAGAGCTACTGTAGCACAAAAACTGTCTATGATAGTTCGGTGTCCCACAATGCATCACAGCTTGCTGTGTATGGAGTTGCATAGCTGCAGACCAGTCAGAGGGCCCATGCTGACCCGTCCACCGACAAAGAGTTCAAGGTGTTGACTAGGGCTGCACGATATGAGGAAAATATGCGATATGCGATGACGTTGTTGAATATTGCGATGACGATATGACTTGCGATAAATTAACAAATATTGAAGTATACAGTATTAATGTCTTTCTGCTTTAGGTTAGCTGCGAACATAGACCCCAAACAATGAATAGCCTATGCCAACTGAATAAAATAAATTAAATGCATTATTTCCAACATGCTTTTAATGAACAAATTGCACATAAACAGCTGCTGTATAGAAAACAAATACCACCAACACAGTTGCGTTTAACAGAACTTTAACAGAACATTCACTTTAACAGAACCATCTAGGCTTATTTAAATAAATACAAATAATTAAATTTTAATTTCGACTGCTCCCCTTAAAATATTTTATTTTACTCTAACTCAACAAAAACATCCCTTACCACCCAAATAAATGAAATAAATAAATAAAAATCTGAAAACAAGTTAAATAATTAAATTAATTTAAAATAAATTAAACGTAATCCAAGCGCTATATTTTCACCCGTGTGCGATTCCGGGAAATACACTGTCTGTAGACAACGGGTTTTCAGTTCGAAGTCTTCATTGAGGAAATGCACAGTGAGGCTCAGGTAGGGCTCTGTCGTTCGACTAGACCAAAGATCTGTAGTATATGCGTAGTACTCAACTTGTTCTGACCCAGTTCTGATTTCACCGTCTTCCTACATGTGTCGTACATTTGTGGAATGGCGACTTGGGAAAAATAAGTCCATGATGGAATCTGGTATCTTCGGTCCAATTTGTTTATCAAACTCACAAAGCCCCCTCTGCTCACTGTATTCATAGGCATCATGTCCTTAGCCAAATAACGTGTGATGGCGTCTGTAATTTCTTTGTGGCGTTTGGATGTTTTCTCATAAGGAGTTACACTCGCAAAACTCTGGTAAATGGACGGCTGTTGTTGGACTGATTTGCAGCTAACGTTACTTGACTTAGGTTGTGTGCTTTGGCTATTTTTTTTAAATTCTTGGTATAATTCTTTGTGGTTGTGTTGCAGGTGGCAATGAAGATTAGTTGTGTTTCCTCTAGTAGTTGCCACAAGTGTTCGGCATGACTTGCACAGTACCTGTGTTTGTAACACGTCGCCTCTCCTGTATCCAAAATATTCCCAAATAACAGACGTGCTGTTCTTTTTAGCCACGAGTTCGTCTTCGTTAATCACATTTTCCTCAGCGCTCATCTCGCTCCCTTCAGCCATCACGAGCAACCAAATAGATTCCAATAATCTGACTGTGGCTAACGGGCATCTAGAGGCTCCATCTGATTGGCCAAATATATTCGCATGCAGAGTGTGAATGCATGGCGCGTGTAAATATACTATTTATCGCAGTCCAAGCAGTCTTTTGCGATGTGTTCATCGCGCATGTTCATATCGTGATGAAGGTAAATATACAATGTATCGTGCAGCCCTAGTGTTGACTTGGCCTCCAGATTCCCCAGATCTCAATCTGGTTGATCCTCTGTGGGATATGCTGGAAAAACAAGTCCGGTCCATGGAGGATCCACCTCACAACCTACAGGACTTACAGGATCTGCTGCTACCGTCTTGGTGCCAGAGACCACAGGACACCTTCAGAGGTCAGAGGTCAGAGCTGGTTTGGCGGCACGAGGGGGAGCGAGACAATATTAGACAGGTGGTTTTAATGGTACGGCGTGTGTGTGTGTGTGTGTGTGTGTGTGTGTGTGTGTGTGTGTGTGTGTGTGTGTGTGTGTGTGTGTGTGTGTGTGTGTGTGTGTGTGTGTGTGTGTGTGTGTGTGTGTGTGTGTGTGTGTGTGTGTGTGTGTGTGTGTGTGTGTGTGTGTGTGTGTGTGTGCGAGTGAGCTATATGTGTGTGTACATGTTTTGCTGAAGGTGGTCTGAGAGAGAGAGAGAGAGAGACATAGACAGAGACCAGTAATGTAAGACGCATGCTGTGTGTGTGGAATCGTACATAGCCCAGCCCAGCTAACACACACACACACACACACACACACACACACGTAGCAAATTATATATAGATAGAAGACTGATTATAAAACAGCAGTCATAACCATTGTTTACGTGTGTGCGTGTGTGTGTGTGCGTGCGTGTGTGTGTAAAATACAGGCTTTTCTTCAGAGGAGTTGTTTTGACTTGAGTGATAACCATACACAATTACATGGGCATAAAACACACACACACACACACACACACACTAGAGACCATAGTGTGATAAGAATAAAGCTTTAGTCACATCACTGATATAGGTGTGTGCGTGTGTGTGCGTGTGTGTGTGTGTGTGTGTGTGTGTGTGTGTGTGTGTGTGTGTGTGTGTGTGTGTGTGTGTGTGTGTGTGTGTGTGTGTGTGTGTGTGTGTGTGTGTGTGTGTGTGTGTGTGTGTGTGTGTGTGTGTGTGTGTTGGGAGTGGTTGGTTTCAGAGAAGTCCTATTGAAACTGCTGACAGGAAAATAGGCAGCCTGAGGTTAATATGGGTGGAGAACACACACAGGTAAGGGTGTTGACTTGGCTGCTGTGGAGGAGAGACGACAGACAGACAGACAGAAACTAAAGACAGGTAGACAGAGAAGCTACAGACAGACAGAGAGAAGCGACAGACAGAGAGGGACAGACAGAGAGACAGAAACTAAAGACAGACAGACAGGTAGACAGAGAAGCTAGAGACAGACAGACTGCCAGCCAGAGAGAAGTGACAGACAGACATACGCTACAGACAGACAGACAGAGCAGCTCTGTTTTCAGCTTCCCATCTGGACCTCATCGATCTGTGGTTACACCAGATCCTACATGAGACTTGTATCTGACGCTCCAATCAGAATTTGTTAGCGTTGCCATGGCAACAAGTAAACCTTCCATTAGTGAGGACAACGAGACACAACGACAGACAGACAGACTCTTGACTGGAAGATGAGTATAATGGTTTCATCTGGACTTGATTCTCAGCTGTGTTTCAGTCTAGTCTGGAGTCAACCTCCAGGACAGATTCAGACTCCAGCAGCCTGCTCTCACTAGTCTGGAGTCAACCTCCAGGACAGATTCAGACTCTCAGCCAATCAGCAGCCTGCTCTCACTAGTCTGGAGTCAACCTCCAGGACAGATTCAGACTCTCAGCCAATCAGCAGCCTGCTCTCACTAGTCTGGAGTCAACCTCCAGGACAGATTCAGACTCTCAGCCAATCAGCAGCCTGCTCTCACTAGTCTGGAGTCAACCTCCAGGACAGATTCAGACTCTCAGCCAATCAGCAGCCTGCTCTCACTAGTCTGGAGTCAACCTCCAGGACAGATTCAGACTCTCAGCCAATCAGCAGCCTGCTCTCACTAGTCTGGAGTCAACCTCCAGGACAGATTCAGACTCTCAGCCAATCAGCAGCCTGCTCTCACTAGTCTGGAGTCAACCTCCAGGACAGATTCAGACTCTCAGCCAATCAGCAGCCTGCTCTCACTCAGGAAGAATGACCTCTGGTGACCTTTTGAGTGTGGTCAGCTGTCAGGCTTGTCATGCACCCAGCCAACTAGTCTGTCTGTCACTAGTGTATCCTGTCTGTCTGTCTGTCACTAGTGTTGTCTGTCTGTCTGTCACTAGTGTTGTCTGTCTGTCTGTCTGTCACTAGTGTATCCTGTCTGTCACTAGTGTATCCTGTCTGTCTGTCTGTCACTAGTGTATCCTGTCTGTCACTAGTGTATCCTGTCTGTCTGTCTGTCACTAGTGTATCCTGTCTGTCACTAGTGTATCCTGTCTGTCTGTCTGTCTGTCACTAGTGTATCCTGTCTGTCTGTCTGTCACTAGTGTTGTCTGTCTGTCTGTCACTAGTGTTGTCTGTCTGTCTGTCTGTCACTAGTGTATCCTGTCTGTCACTAGTGTATCCTGTCTGTCTGTCTGTCACTAGTGTATCCTGTCTGTCACTAGTGTATCCTGTCTGTCTGTCTGTCTGTCACTAGTGTATCCTGTCTGTCTGTCTGTCACTAGTGTTGTCTGTCTGTCTGCCACTAGTGTTGTCTGTCTGTCTGTCTGTCACTAGTGTATCCTGTCTGTCACTAGTGTATCCTGTCTGTCTGTCTGTCACTAGTGTATCCTGTCTGTCACTAGTGTATCCTGTCTGTCTGTCTGTCTGTCACAAGTTTATCCTGTCTGTCTGTCACTAGTGTAGTCTGTCTGTCTGTTACTAGTATAGTCTGTCTGTCTGTCTGTCACTAGTGTATCCTGTCTGTCTGTCTGTCTGTCACTAGTGTATCCTGTCTGTCTGTCTGTCACTAGTGTTGTCTGTCTGTCTGCCACTAGTGTTGTCTGTCTGTCTGTCTGTCACTAGTGTATCCTGTCTGTCACTAGTGTATCCTGTCTGTCTGTCTGTCACTAGTGTATCCTGTCTGTCACTAGTGTATCCTGTCTGTCTGTCTGTCACAAGTTTATCCTGTCTGTCTGTCACTAGTGTAGTCTGTCTGTCTGTTACTAGTGTATCCTGTCTGTCTGTCTGTCACTAGTGTATCCTGTCTGTCTGTCTGTCTGTCTGTCTGAGCAGCAGTTCAGAACTGATAGAAAGATTGGGAGTGTTGAAGGGTGGAGGGAAGGACATGAGTCAACAGGTAGAGATGTGTTGGGGTGGGGGGTGGGGGGGCAGTATGGATGGGTGCAGTTCAATAGGGTGTGTGGATCACACACACACACACACACACACACACACACACACACACACACACACACACACACACACACACACACACAGGTGTACCGGTATCAGCTTGTTACTCGGGTTGTGCTGAGTGACATCACCGACCTTTAGACGTCTGGGTGGTTTAATGGAGATTTATCATTTTGTGACTTTTGAGAAATCTTTTATGGGAGTTTTATTATATTTTATTAATGGAGTTTTGAGATCTTTTAATGTGGATTTTGTCAATGGATGCTGGGTAATTTCTGGATAATTTCTTTAATGGCACTTTGAGAATTTTTACCAGTGGAAATTTATAATAAAATCTTTTACAATTACATTAATTGGACTTTGGAGAATTTTCTTAACGCACATTTGATGTTGTTACTGGAGTTCTGAAGATTTTCTAACTAGTTTTGAAATATTTTGAATGGAGTTTTGAGTGAGTCGATGGATATAGAAACAAACTGACTGAGACACAGAGGTACAATAAACCAGCCAGATGGACAGGAAGACCGATGCAAGTAGTCTGCATGTCACCACAGACAAACAGCAACAAGTCATGTGAAGACGAGCTGATGTTTACTTCCTCTTTTTCATGGCAACGGGTATCCATGGCAACCTTCTGGGAGGGAGGGGGGGGAGGGAGGGAGAGAGAGAGAGAGAGAGAGAGAATCTTTCCTGGTGGTTGGAGAGACAACAGCCAATGTGTCCGTCCCTGTTGAAGTGTCCTTGAGCATGGCACTGAACCTCCACCTGCTGACCTCTGACCCCTAAACTAATCACTGGTCACACCGGGTGGAATGTGGGCTGTTGGTGAGTTTTGACTGAATCATTCCTGATGACGCCGGAGACTCAAATGTTCTGTTAACTACGAGGCACGACGAAGACCGAGCGACAGATTAAAACTCACCGTGTAACAGGATGTCGGCTCGTGTACGTCCAGCCTCTTTCAGATATACACTCGGGATATTCTCCAGAAGGTCAGGTCCGGCTCTCCAGAATACTCCGGAGAATCTTCTGCTCCGTTCACTCTCGGGCTCACCCGGCCATCCGGACGTTCACATACAACCCCTCCGAGTAATGTCTAGATGAGTCCCGGGTTGCACTGCATGTGTGGAAGAGGCTGTGGTTAGCGAGACAGTTCCCTTTGGTGCTTCATATCTGTCGGCCTGCTGCTAACCTGTCTGTCTGACACTGGAGAGACAGACAGAGTTAGGCCTGTCTCACCTGTCAGCCGTAGGAAATCATCACAGGAGAGAGATGAAAACAGGAAGGAAGCGATGAAGGAGGATTAACTCCGCCATCTTGGAGAGAGAGCTTCTTTGCTAGGTCTCCCCCAACCTACCTGTCTGTCTGTCTGTCTGTCTGTCTGTCTGTCTCTCTCTCTGCCGGTCAGGGTACAGAACCGTCTCTCCTGTGTCTCACTACTCTAGCAGTAGACTGTAGAAAGTACTTGACCAAGAAGTGGTGTTTCTGGGCCGACGCTCTCCTTCCACAAAGAGTTGAAGCGGTCGGACGGCGACAAGTTGGGAGGAAAGTGGAATAAATGGTTCACTGTGATTGGAAGAAAGTGGACATGTGCTTATTTACCGTTAAATCTCCTCCACCACCTGAGCGTTAGAGACATAAAAGAGAGTGAGTTACGCTAGTATGAGATAAGAGCAATGGAAAGACCGGGTCCTCTGGCTGTTTGTCTCTGTTCATAAAAACCTCATTATTTCAGATAAAGGCCCAGGGAGTCAACCTCCTACTGTTAGTATGATGGTGTTAAACACACACACCTGCTGAACAAACCATTAACCTGCTGTGACCTTCTACCTGTCAACCAGCGTTCCTCAAACACACCATCAGCCTGCTGTTTGAACAACCTCTGTCTGTCTCCTGACTCTGTATAGCTCTATCAGAAAACCTCCTCTATACTTTAGTACATTCTCACACGTCATCCAAAATGTACACATCATTTTATTTTTCAAAATAAAATGTGTTTTATTGGAATGTCAGGAAAGAAACCTTTTGTTATCAAATCACTCCAGTATAGTAATTGGTGTAATATTGTAGATATTAGCACTCTGGGCCAGGGTGCATTATGGGTTAGCTATACAAGACACATGTTATTAGTTGGAGAGAGACGGGCAGGAAGATGACTTTGTTTTGAAGTCTGTTTGAAAGTTAAAGGTGACAGCTGGGTTGTCGTCCTCTCACTCTCAGGTTTCACTCTCAAACTGGTTTGAGAGGAATTCACTTCAGCGCTTACATTCCTCTGGCAGATTCCTTCCCCACTCTCAATAACACGCCATGATTTATGCTAGAGGCTTATCAATATTTCCATACATTACAAACCAGCAGGGCATTTTTCCAATTGAGAAAAAGTGAAACAAGAGTTCTGCTCATATCACAGTTGGACCTGTCACACATTATTATGGTTTACACAAGGACATACTGAAGGATTTGACCTGGCGCGTTAGTTAACTATAACCTAGTTAGTTAGTCTGAGGACTAATAGTTGGTTTCCTCTCAAACCCGTTCAGTGGAATCTGCAAACCAGGTTCCACTGAAAAATACTTTTCCTCTCCTCTCTGACTCACTGTCACTTATCCTACACTATCTGATTACCTGGAAGGCAACACACACACACACACACACACACACACACACACACACACACACACACACACACACACACACACACACAGAGGCTGCTAGCAGAGCAGGAAACTGGTTTATGGTTGGCGTCGTGATCACACCGGAGGCCTTTTGAACACACCTGCTCCTTCTCAGTTATTTGCGGCGAGCGGTCAGCAGGACGCCACAGAGCCTCGTCCTCCGCTAACGTTTTATTATATTATTATTTTGTTTTATTATTTACCTTTTCATTTTAGACACTATTCCCTTTTTACTTCAGGTCAGCTAGCGTACACTGAGTGGATATCTTGGAAGTTGTGATGTTACGCCCCTTGTGCCCTTTGACCTCTTAACCTCTCTTTTACCAGCCATGCTCACAGCAGAGGTCACGGCCTAATGATGGGTGACCTGTCAGTCTAATCATTTTTAGCCGTGGTGGCCCAGTGGGAGTCGAACCTCTAACCCCGGCAGTGTTGTTGCTCTGTTGAATGAATGAATGAATCATTAGTTCACTGGAAATCTAGACTATTTTTCCTTTATGCCACTATGTCATGTTCTCCATACCTCTCTCTCTCTCTCTCTCTCTCTCTCTCTCTCTCTCTCTCTCTCTCTCTCTCTCTCTCTCTGTGTCTCTGTCTCTCTCTCGCTCTCTCTCTCTCTCTCTCTCTCTCTCTCTCTCTCTCTCTCTCTCTCTCTCTCTCTCTCTCTCTCTCTCTCTCTCTCTCTCTCTCTCTCTCTCTCTCTCTCTCTCTCTCTCTCTCTCTCTGTGTCAGTAGAGTATGTCAAGATTATAGTGGTAGGATTAGAGGGCAACGGCAGGTGACCACACACACACACACATAACTGTATACATGGTCTTGTGTGAGTGTCTTCTACCCATGGGTAACTGAATGGATGTTCCTGTGGCGGTGGTTTCCCAGGATAGGAACCTGACCTCCCTGAGCACAGTGGCTGGTGATGAAGAAGAGGTCTGTTTTACATCACTCTCCGGTCCTTTTAACACGTTGTGAGATGCGCTTTATTTTCTTTATACTTCCAGTAATGAAGATGGCAGTAAGTTAAAGTTGTAGTTGAAATCTGGCTTTAATTTCTGGAGAAAGCAGAAGCTCCCATACACACTTGGCCTCACTCGGCGATTCGGACGTTTGCGTTCACCCGTACTCCCCCTCTGAGTAATGTCTAGATAGGTCCTGGGTTGCATTAACATCACGGTTCTTTAACAGTGTTTCATCTGGCAGTGAAACCCGGTTCAGCGCTGTTGTTAAGTTAATATTGTTCACTATTCGGTGCGTCTTCAGTCATTTTCTTGTCACAAATATTGCTGTCAGTTTCAGTGAGATGAAGCCAGACCACATTGAGTTGTCACTTGGAGCAAACCGAGAGACGACTGTCGACGGGTTTTCCTGATTGTGGCAGGTAGATACCCAGTGAGCCAATCAGCAGTCACTTCAGGTGTTATACACACATACGAGTCAAGTCACTTTTATCCATAAAGCACTCAAACATCCAAAGAAAAGCCCGTCCGCATGACAAGGGGAGGAAGACGGCGTAGAGTTGTTTTTCAGGATAGAAGCATCAGTAGTTTGGAAATACTGATTGGTGAAATTCACAAGCTAATTTCCCCACAGGGATCAATACATTTTCTTTCTTATTATGGGGTATCTCATTTTCTGGGGTACTCATTATGGGGTATCATTTCTTTTGAATGAACCCCGCTGTATATACAGTGCCTTCCTCTTCCATATATTTAATGTTTACCTTCAGGCACTCACAGGGTCACCTACAGTGTTTCATCATGCTGGGCTAAATCCCTGTGGCTAGTAAACCTGTCAACTCTATGCCTGGCTAGCTGCGAAGCATGGCTGGCTAGCGGCTTTAGCGGTGTGCAGCTAAGCAGCTGGTGGCGTGGTATTAGGGGTTAAATCAGTATTATCCCCTCTCCGATGGACCAGAGGCCGGGCACAGACAGCCGGGGTGACGGAGTTTCCACCAACGCCCCCCTGCAGTTTTAATTCAGTAACGACACACCAACAGCTGTCAGTCGCAGAGGTAACCCGGTGACCAGGGTTACAGACGTAACCCGGTGACCAGGGTTACAGAGGTAACCCGGTGACCAGGGTTACAGTCACAGATGTAACCTGGTGACAACGGTTACAGAGGTAACCCGGTGACCAGGGTTACAGTCACAGATGTAACCTGGTGACAACGGTTACAGACGTAACCCGGTGACCAGGGTTACAGTCACAGATGTAACCCGGTGACAACGGTTACAGACGTAACCCGGTGACCAGGGTTACAGTCACAGATGTAACCCGGTGACAACGGTTACAGAGGTAACCCGGTGACAACAGTCACAGATGTAACCTGGTGACAACGGTTACAGTCACTGTAACCCGGTGACAACGGTTGCAGAGGTAACCTGGTGACCAGGGTTACAGTCACAGATGTAACCTGGTGACAACAGTCACAGATGTAACCTGGTGACCAGGGTTACAGTCACAGATGTAACCTGGTGACAACGGTTACAGTCACAGATGTAACCTGGTGACAACGGTTACAGTCACAGATGTAACCTGGTGACAACAGTCACAGATGTAACCTGGTGACCAGGGTTACAGTCACAGATGTAACCTGGTGACAACGGTTACAGAGGTAACCCGGTGACCAGGGTTACAGTCACAGATGTAACCTGGTGACAACGGTTACAGAGGTAACCCGGTGACCAGGGTTACAGTCACAGATGTAACCCGGTGACCAGGGTTACAGAGGTAACCTGGTGACCAGGGCACAGCAAGCCTTTAGCCTCCCATTGGATGATGACTCAGATATTCCAGTGCAGCCCACCAGGTGTTTCTACCACCTAAAGGGAAGTGGGACACCAAAGTCCTAGACTCTTAGCAAAGAAGTCCAAAGTCCAACCCTGATCCCAATGTTGACACACCACACTCTGTTCAACTGTTGATCATTTGTACTTTTACATGTCAGGATCGAGTGACTGAATGGAGGAGACGGGGGTGATTGGTGGTCAGTCAGTTGTTTGTTGGAGAACTCAACAAAACACCGTACAGCCTGAACATGACCAGCAAGAAGTAGCACACCTTCCTTCCCACTGTCTTCTCTTACATGCGGCTCTTCCCACTGCTGATTGGTTGAATCCATTCAACAGCCAAATGGAGGCGGGGTTTCCGGTACAGCGCTGTCAGATTTTTATATGGTGCTATAAAAATCTGACTTGTGAGATTAAGTGACATGAAGTACATGCTGTCAAAGGTTGATGCCTCTAATACCATAATCTCTCTCTCTCACTCACTCACTCACTCACTCACTCACTCACTCACTCACACACACACACACACACACACACACACACACACACACACACACACACACAACATAAGATAAGATAAGAGAGACTTTATTAATCCCGCCGTGGGGAAATTCACGTTACAGCAGCTCACAACAATAGAAAAACAGAATATAGAATAGAATAGAATATACAATAAACAATATAGTGCAAAACATCCAACCTGGATTAACAGTAATACCAGTTTGTCTTAGTCCAGTTGATTGAGTGTGTATGAATCAGCTGTATTGGTTAATCAGGTTAAGTGTGTGTTGTGGTAGTAAACTGTGTGTTGCTCCGGTCGTCCAGTCAGCTTCCCCGGTCTGTTTCAGGAAGTACTAGTTAATGGTTTAATACCTTAATAATGGGTCTCTGTCTCTTTCTCAATCGGTTCAATGGCTTTATTGTCATTAACTCTATAAGCAGTGGTGGATTATGGGTATGAAGTCCATGTTGTCAGAGGTGTAATAATAATACCACATTAGGGGTCATGTCGGGGGTCGCAGCAGGACAATAACCAGACTTGTGTGTTTTCTACAGGCCAGTTATCCTGCATGGGAGGATTTTGTAACCAAAGGAGCCAAGCTACAATCACAGCTCAGGTAAGACACACACACACACACACACACACACACACACACACACACACACACACACACACACACACACACACACACACACACAGAGAGAGTTTACTGTGATTAGCATCGCTGTCCGCCAGCCCGTCACACGGCGCTGAGCAGGTTGTGCAATACTCTCCATACTGATCCTGCGGTATCCCAGGATGCATTCTGCCTGATGTTCTAGTTCTGTTTTCACCCTACCCTGTTTCCCCACAGGGGGCATTTCATCTACCAGGCCACAGTGGCTCAATCCCACAATTCACCAGTCACATGGTGGTTAGTTGGTTAGCTAGTTAGCTGCGTGCGTGCGTGCGTGCGTGCGTGCGTGCGTGCGTGCGTGCGTGCGTGCGTGCGTGCGTGCGTGTGTGTGTGTGCGCGCGCACTCGTGCTTCTGACTTCAGTGGAATATCTCTTTCATATGAAGACCAAAGGCCCTCTTCACACACACACACACTGCTCTATTGACATCGTGTCATCTGATCTCAGGTTTTCAGAGGTAATAGCTGTGTGTGTGTGTGTGTGTGTGTGTGTGTGTTTATGTGTATGGGTATAGAGATTATTACAGACATGGCTCGCTGTGGCACACACACACACACACACACACACACACACACACACACACACACACACACACACACACACACTCACACACACACTGACAATAGGTCTATTGATGAAGTGTGTGTGTGTCAGAAGGTCTCCAGTTGCACTCCTAACATTGGCCTCTGAGTGCAAATGGCCTCTTATGTGGCTCCAAAATAAAAGCCCTTTCAAAACCAAGTCCTGGTGTGTATGTGATGTGGCCTCTAAAGGAGTGTAAGGGTGAGATCCTCCTCCTCCTCCTCCTCCTCCTCCTCCTCCTCCTGTTAGAGGACTGAGACATCTTCAGGCGTCTCGTTGGTCCTTTCAGTGTGATGAGCATCGTTCTCACCTGGAAACCAAGCGAGTGTTTAATGAACTCTGAGCAGCTCCAGAATTACCACCCAGATATGGGTCACCACCACACTGGCCGCCTGAGAGCCTCGGGTGTTCGGGTATTAGTTATGGATGGATGGATCAATATGGTCCATAGTTTTTATATTGGTGATGTTTATTTCCTCAGGACCACCATCTTGGTGACCGGGGCCTTCCTGGACGCCTTCCAGAAGGTGGCAGACATGGCTACTGGAACCAGAGGTACACACACACACACACACACACACACACACACACACACACACACACACACACACACACACACAGGTGATGTCTGCTCAGTGTATTGGTGTGGACATGTAAAAGGTGGACTATATGACACCATGGTCCATCAGTAGGGCGGGTTGCTGTACCACTCTTGTCGCCTGGTGTGGTAGACCACTATGGTCTCTCTCTCTCTCTCTCTCTCTCTCTCTCTCTCTCTCTCTCTCTCTCTGTCTGTCTGTCTGTCTCTCTCTCTCTCTGTCTCTGTCTCTGTCTCTGTCTCTCTCTCTCTCTCTGTCTCTCTCTCTCTCTCTCTCTCTGTCTCTCTCTCTCTCTCTCTCTCTCTCATGGACAGTGACAATAAGGCCTCATGTAGAGCTGCCTCGTTTTACCAGGGCTAGGGTTACACACATACATGGTTTTGTTAGAGTGCAGGTGGAATTACCTCGTCGCAGTAGAAGGACCTGGTGGTTATTGATCTCCTCCCTCTGGTTGGGGGGCCAGTTGAACCTCCCTGGACCAGGTAGCAGCGTCCTGCTCCACGACACGGGATCGAACCCCCGGGGCAACAGTTTAGGTTGTGTGTGTGTGTGTGTGTGTGTGTAAGTGATGCTAAGTGTTATTGAGTGAGTTTGTGGTGAATCACTGCTGCTCCCCTCTACAGAAGTTGTTGACAACAGACCCTGTCTGTCTGTCTGCCTGTCTGTCTGTCTGTCTGCCTGTCTGCCTGTCTGTCTGTCTGTCTGTCTGTCTGTCTCAGCTATAGTGACTGTATCATGTTCATGGTTTGTTCAAGTCATATTGCTGTCAGGCTCGTTAGACTCATCTCTGTTTCAGACATAGGAACGTCACAGGTTTGAATCCAAGGCACTGAAGCCCGACCTGCTGGCCTGGTTTAGCCATGCCTGGCCCTGGTCTGGTTTTGCCCCCTGCCTGGCCCTGGTCTGGTTTTGCCCCCTGCCTGGTCCTGGTCTGGTTTTGCCCCCTGCCTGGCCCTGGTCTGGTTTTGCCCCCTGCCTGGCCCTGGTCTGGTTTTGCCCCCTGCCTGGCCCTGGTCTGGTTTTGCCCCCTGCCTGGCCCTGGTCTGGAAACAGGACTCCTGCCATCTGTTAGCCGTTAGCTCAGTGTCAAGCTAATATGGCCTTTAAACATGTTGACCAAGGACATTCCTCTGTGTGTGTGTGTGTGTGTGTGTGTGTGTGTGTGTGTGTGTGTGTGTGTGTGTGTGTGTGTGTGTGTGTGTGTGTGTGTGTGTGTGTGTGTGTGTGTGTGTGTGTGTGTGTGTGTGTGTGTGTGTGTGTGTGTGTGTGTGTGTGTGTGTCCATGCACCTGTGTAGAGTGTGTTTTGACAGCTGTCTCCTCGTCTATCCTCCTCTTCTATTCTCTGGCTTCATCAGCTGTGTGTGTGTGTGTGTGTGTGTGTTGTAGTGGATCAAGTGACAGTCGAGCAGTGAAACGTTTTCAGCGTCCTCACGACAGCAGACAGCCCGGGGAGATGGGCTGTCTGTCTGTCTGTCTGGCAACAACCATGTTCTGTGTTAGTAAGCTGGTTGATGTTGAGATAGGAGGCTCACAAACAATTCAGGTGATCATCTATAGCCTAGCCAGGTTTCCTCCATCAGCAGCACAACAACAACAACAACACACCGAGGACAGGAAGTACATCACCAGCAGTACCGCTCTCTCCACCTGGCTGGTACTGACGTCACCAACATGGCGGCCACGCGAACACTAGCAGCGGTCGGTCGGCGCTCCGGGTCTGTGCTGCACCAGACTGGATTCAGATCAGTTGAAATGAAATGTGATTATATTGTGTTACTGCCCAGCGTCTGGTAGCCTGGAGGACCTCATCACATCCTCATGACCCACGTCACATGATGAGGCTCCAGCCGGTTCTCCAGCTGTCTGGTCCTCCTGGGTTAGCACAATCACCACCCCTTTTATCTGCAAGGTAGTTTGCACATACAAGGAATTACACTTGGGCTGCTCACGTAGGTCAAATCCATTAGGTTTTACTGTCCCACAGCACTAACAGACCAGAACATATCGGCAGGGTTGTTGATCAGTACCAGTGACCCAACGGTTACTTGGCCAGCTGAACTCCCTTTCCTGCCCGTACTGTTTTCTGTCTGTTTTCTGTCTGTTTCTGTCTGTTTTCTGTCTGTGTTCTGTCTGTGTTCTGTCTGTGTTCTGTCTGTGTTCTGTCTGTTTATACAACCTGTACACAGCTGAGTGATATTTCTCTGCTATTGATAACCAGGGTGTCTCGCTGCAAGTAGTTATTGAATTATTATCAATACTCCTAATACTAAATAGAAGTGCGAGCTGCCATGACGGTGGTAGTTGAAGTGTGTTTTTTTAGTTTTTGCTTTTCTTGGAGAGTTAAGTAAGAGAGGTTGGAGGAGGGATGCAGGCAGCAAAGTCAAAAGTAAATGTAGAAGTGTGTTGATTCTGTGGTCACTCATTTCTACATCACAAACCTGAAGGATGGTCGTGAAAATCTAGTTGGTTGGAAGATTTTGTATAATTGAGGAAATGAATCTTTACTAGAATTCACAAGGTATGATGGTGATGATGATGATGATGATGGTGATGATGATGATGATGGTGATGGTAATAAATAGAGGTCTAAGTGGACAGCCCTTTTGTCACAATCAGCTGATTTCAAAGCAAGTTCCTCTTTCTCTCTCCTGGCAATGCCACATGACTGGTTACCGTGGTAACCAAGGCGCTGTTGACTTTTTTTTTTATCATCACAGGGTGTTCACAACAAACACACACTCATCACAAGACTGTTTCTAATAGAGCTGTCCTGAGGCTGTGTGTGTGTGTGTGTGTGTGTGTGTGTGTGTGTGTGTGTGTGTGTGTGTGTGTGTGTGTGTGTGTGTGTGTGTGTGTGTGTGTGTGTGTGTGTGTGTGTGTGTGTGTGTGTGTGTGTGTGTGTGTGTGTGTGTGTGTGTGTGTGTGTGTGTGTGTGTGTGTGTGTGTGCGCGCGCGCGCGCGCTGAAGGATACAGAGAGATTGAGATTGGCATCCTGATTGATCGGTCATTAGGTCAGTCAGTTGATCAATAACCTTGATGAAGAGAGTCAGGAGGAGGTGAAGAGAGGCAGGAGGAGGAGAAGAGAGTCAGGAGGAGGTGAAGAGAGTCAGGAGGAGGAGAAGAGAGTCAGGAGGAGGTGAAGAGAGGCAGGAAGAGGAGGACACCAACTGCATACACAAACTGCTGTCCTGGGGGGGCAGCCTGGACCCAGTCAGGTGGTTTTACTAACATTAAACCAGCTGATGGTACTTGAGGGGACTTAAATGATCCTCCATGTTTTAGTCAAATCATATTGTATTTAAATCTCACATTTCATACAACAAGCAAACGGTCCCTACGGTCCAAACGGTCCCTACGGTCCCTACGGTCCCTACGGTCCAAACGGTCCCTACGGTCCAAACTGGCCTTACAGTCCAAACGGTCCCTACGGTCCAAACGGTCCCTACAGTCCAAACGGTCCCTACAGTCCAAACTGGCCTTACAGTCCAAGCGGTCCAGGGCCATGGAGACGACAAGATGACATTATATAAGGACACACGAGGTGTGTTAAGTCCGGTCGATGCTTTTCCAGCGCTGGCTGACGTGTGTACCACAGACTAACCAAGTATGTTCAGCACTTCAACATCGTCTTTCATCCAATCACCATGCCCGTTCTAAAACCTAAAGGGACCGCCTCCTGGCTAGTAGTTACCTAGTGAGCCAATCAGCAACGTATGAAGACACCAGAGTTGGTGTCGGTTTTTATTCTATGGGTTGTCTTCTTCACTTCCTGTAAACCCAAAAGTCCAATCGTCTCTTGGAGGTGCAACAGAGAAAGAAAGGCAAATAAAACAAACACACCCTGGCACACCTCACACCTGGGAGGGGATTCATCTGAACCAAGGAAGGAGGGGTAGAGAGGAGGAAGGA
>JAXDDW010000101.1:1620000-1627500 GCA_034670385.1 Hoplostethus mediterraneus
CTGAGGGGGGAGAGGAGGAGTATGAGAGATGAAAGGGAAGGGAAGAGGAGAGATGGAAGGAGGCGAGGAGAGAGGGAAGGAGGGGAGGGGATGTGACAGACAGAAGGAGAGCAGAGAGGAAAGTAGGCGAGGAGAGAGGGAAGGAGGTGAGGAGAGAGGGAAGGCGCTGAGGAGAGGATAAAAGAAAAGGATGTGAGACAGGAGGAAAGGATGTGAGGAGAGGAGTGGGGAAAGGAGGTGAGGAGAGAGGCTGAAGGAGGACAGTGGTGAGGAGAGAGGCTGAAGGAGGAGAGAGGCTTGAGGAGGTGGAGGAGAGAGAGGCTGGAGGAGGAGAGAGGCTGGAGGAGGTGAGGAGAGAGAGAGAGGCTGGAGGAGGTGAGGAGAGAGAGGCTGGAGGAGGAGAGAGGCTAGAGGAGAGAGAGAGGCTGGAGGAGGAGAGAGAGAGGCTGGAGGAGGAGAGAGAGAGAGGCTGGAGGAGGTGAGGAGAGAGAGAGAGGCTGGAGGAGGAGAGAGAGAGGCTGGAGGAGGTGAAGGGTGTCATGTTCCCATTTGAATGTGCAGGTGGTTTTGCATGTTGCTGCTTCAAGTCTCAACCTGTCTGGAAAAACAAGAGAACCCTTGAACACCTGGACCAAGCCTGGCCTGTCTGAGGGTGATGACATCATCATCGTGTGACGCAGGCGGTCTAGACTGCTGGACCAATAAGCTGCTCTGCTCTTAGCTTTGATTCCAGATTGACCCATAGGTGATCTTGAGATGTCCTTCAGGGTTTTGAGGATTTTGCAAAGGTTGCAGGTTGTGAAATCTTTCCCAAACTATTTTTGGATGGAAGAGCAAACCCCCGACCCTGAGCGAGGCGCTAGCAGGCTGGTTTACCTCAACAAACCAGCAAGTGAATGTCATTCAGTATTCCTACCTCATTCTGGGTCAGTGAATGTAACGTATGGCCACTGACAGTGTCCTTTTCAGAGGCTCTTTGTACCTGAACAGGCCTCCTTAAGAAGCGGCGTTACTTTTTCCAACGGTTGCTAACTCCCCCTGAACACCTGAAGGAGCCGTGGTGGAGGAGGAGGTGAATGGACCCGCTGTGTGCCGGAGACGGGCTGAGCTCATGTGTCTTTGTTTTTGTGGGTGGAGAGCCAAACCCCAGTCTGTCGACATGTTTCCATACAGGCTAGACGCTAACCGCTAGCAGCACACCTACAGTATGCTACTGTTAGCAGAGTGGAGGGAGTCTCAGTGGGTGTGTTTCCACAGCGGGTCGCCTGCAGGCCGACGCCCAGTCCTGCTCCTCCACATCACACACACTTCCTGGACTCGTTAAAGGAACAGGACGGTTTTTAACAAGTAGCTCCTGTGAGTCAAGTCCAGTACGATGGGCGGTGGTTCACCTCAACGCTGCACTGGGCTTTTGAAGGCTGATGCTGATGTGTTGACCTTCGTTATTCTCGGAGGTATTCAGCGTTTCCCCCGGACGTTTATTCTTGTCAGGGTGGAAAAGCCTCTGAAACAGTACTCAGACCATCATGAGACACTAAAACACACTGATGATGATGGTGATGATGATGGGGTTTTTAACGCTCGTGGGGACCCCCACGTCCTAAAACCAAATTTTGGGCTCAAAAAAAAACCCCTTTTTAACAGTTTTTGGGGGGAGAAGTAAAGTCATGGGGGGGGGATAAAAGTTCAGGTTTTAAAAAACTTTGGTGGGGTTTTTTTGGAAACCCCCCGGGGGGGGCCCCCGGGAGTTTATTTTGGGGGGGAAACCCTGAAAAGTTCAGACATTCCCCAAAAAAAAACCCCTTTTTAAAAAAATGGCTGAGTGTTTTTTGGGTCTTTTTAAACTGTTAAAAAGGCTCTTGAACGGTTTTTCCCCTCCAACAGTTTTTCGGGAAAACCCCTGTAAAAACGGGGGGGGTTTTTTTTGGGGGGTGTGGATTAAAACTACCCCCGGTTTTAAAAGATCATTTTTGTTTTTTTTTGTGGGGGTGGGCACCCGTTTGCGGTTTTCCCCCAGGGAAAAAAAAATTTTTAGCCATTTTTAGAATGGCAGAAAAGTTGGGGGTGATTTAAAATTTTTTTGTTTTCATGAACTGACAAAAAAAGGGGCTTTCCCCACAAACCCTTTTTCCCTAAAATTTTAAAGAAACGGGTTTTTTGGGCTACAAGTGGGTTTATTAACATTGTGCAAACCAAAATGGATTTGTTACTACTTACTGGGTTTTTTATTTCCTTAAAAAATTTAATGTTTTGGGGGTTGACCCAAATTTTGGGGGCTTTTTTCCTTTTTGGGGGGGGGGGGGGGGGTTTTTATTTTGACCTATTTTTACCCACATTGGAAAAATTTTGGGGAAAATAGCAATTGGTTTTTGAAAAGGTCACCCAGGGCCCCAAAATTTGGGAACCCGCCCCAAAAAATTTTTGGTTTGGGACCCTTCTTAGTTTGGGGGGGAAAAATTTTATTTTATTTTTGGTTTTCGCCCTTTTTAAAAACATAAATTTATTTTTTTAAATTTTCAACAAAAACCCAAAACCAAAATGAGTTTTAGTATTTTTTTAAAGGGCCCGGGGTTTTAAACCCCTTTTTGGCAAAAAAAGAAAGCGGGAGAAACTCCAACCGGGGGAAATAAATTTAAAACAAAATTCATTTTTTTTTTTGGGGTGAACGGGGGTTAGTCGGGAAAACCCCAAGGGTGAGGTTGGGGGGGGGTTTTACTGTGGGCCCACACACAGTCAGGCTTAACACACACAGTTCAGGTGGATTGTATCTGTATGTCATGATGACTGGGGGGGGAGGGGAGGGGGGGAGGGGAGGGGGAGGAGAGAGAAGAGAGAAGAAGAGAGAGATCTTTGTTTTTAAAATTGGACGAGGTGGGAGCCACATGCTTGTGGTGTAGTCCAATAAACAAGCTGCTAAATCACATCAGAGAGAGAGGGGTCTGTCTCTCTCTCTCTCTCTCTCTCACACACACACAAGAAAGGAGAGGGGGGGGCCCCCCCCCCCCCCCCCCCCCCGGGGGGGGGGAAAAAAGGTCCCGGAGGGCCCTTGGAAGCGTGGGGGTGGGGAAACATGGGGGTTTTTTTCCAGGTTTTCCCCCCCGCCCCCAAATTTTGCGGGGGGGGGGCCCCCCCCCGGGGGTTTTTTGGCTGGTTTGGGGGGGTTTTTTGTGGTCATGACAGCCTCCAGGTTATTCCTGAGCCCAGCTACTGTAACCATGTTGCTACGGTCAGTACTAGAACAGAAACTGACATTAAAAACAAGGACCTTTATCAGGTGTGTAACTTAACTCCCTAACCTGTTCCTGACATTGGTTCCTACCTGTCTGTGTTCCCGTAAGGAGTGATGAATTGCGGGAACACTGGTCCCGATCTGTTCCTACCTGTGTGTTTCCTAACATTGGTTCCTACCTGTGTGTTCCTGTAGGGAAGGGTGAGGTGCGCGGCCAGCTGGACAGTGCGCTGCAGGACGTTAATGTCCGTTACGCCGTCCTGGAGGAGACTGAGAAGAGAGCGGTGTGCAGGGCTCTGATCGAGGAGAGAGGCCGCTACTGCAGCTTCGTCAGCATGCTGAAACCTGTCCTGGTCAGTACTCTGTGTGTGTGCGTGTGCGTGTGCGTGTGCGTGTGCGTGTGCGTGTGCGTGTGCGTGGTTAGTAATGTCTTCCTGTGTGTAGGACCATGAGATCAGCATGCTCGGTGAGGTGACCCACCTGCAAACCATCCTGGAAGACCTGACTCACCTGACCGCCGACCCCACAAAACTACCGCCAGCCAGCGAGCAGGTACCTCCCTCCTCTTCTTCCTCTTCCTCCTCCCTGTCCTCTGCTTTGTATACCCTTTTATCTTGTCCTCCTCCTTCTCTTCTTCTTCTTCCTCTTGCTTGTCCTCCTCTTCCTCCTCCCTCTCCTTTTACCTAGATGAATAAGTCTCATAGAAACATGTCACTCTCCCTGAAACTGTGAAACATTCAACAGAGCAGATCTGCACTTTTAAAACTCATGGAAATAAAGTTTCAACTAACATGAGACTATTTAACACCCAGCAGCCAATCAGGAGCCTGGTTCATACAGAGACATTGTTTTGCTTTGATGAGAGACTTGAGAGAGTACGGTGGCCAGCAGGGACAAAGTTTGGAAACAGACTAAAGACTGAACATGACCGAGACGTTCAAATGTCTCGTTTCTGTTTATTTACCTTCATTGGTTTATCCACCAAAGACGAATCCCGCCGCTGTGGGAGTAGCAGACCCTGATGATGATGCAGCATGTGTTTTAGAAATGTGTTCAATAAAGATTTGAGACCTGAAGCCTACATGAGAACCAGAACCTGGAGCATGTGGATCCAAGACTACAACCACTGGTGGAGAATGTGTTGTTTCTGGTGTTTACTTACTATGGTGTGTGTGTCTGTGTGTGTGTGTGTGTCTTTCTCAGGTGATTCTGGACCTGAAGGGTTCTGATTTCAGCTACACCTACCAGACCCCTCCGGCCTCTCCTAGTAACACCCTGTCTAGGAAGAGTAGTATCAGCAGGTAACACACACCAGTACTAGTTCAAGAGAGCTGCTGTTGAGGAGGGAAATCACTGGCTTTTAAAAAACATCTCACAGGATCAGCATCAGAGTAACCTACCTCAGATCAGGCTTGGTTTGATCGCTGTCTCAAACCACAAGCCTCCTTTCACTCGACAGGAAGTTGTCAGGCTGTTAGTCTACTGGTCATTTATTTAATGCTTTTCCACCCAAATAATCACCAGCTGACATGGAGGACAAACCAGGACACACTGTGGGACAGGAGACAAGCTACCCTGTCAGATGAATGACATAAGATTTACTCTGTCCTGAACATGCTGACAGATTCTAATTTTAGCGTTTAAATACAGGTCGCATGTAGGGTCGCATGTAGGTTGCATGTGGGTCACATGTAGGTCGCATGTAGTTCCCATGTAGGTCGCCTGTAGGTCGCCCGTAGGTCGCATGTGGGTCACATGTAGGTCGCATGTAGTTCCCATGTAGGTCGCATGTAGGTCGCATGTAGGTCGCCCGTAGGTCGCATGTAGGGTCGCATGTAGGTTGCATGTGGGTCACATGTAGGTCGCATGTAGTTCCCATGTAGGTCGCCTGTAGGTCGCATGTGGGTCACATGTAGGTCGCCCGTAGGTCGCATGTGGGTCACATGTAGGTTGCATGTGGGTCACATGTAGGTCGCATGTGGGTCACATGTAGTTCCCATGTAGGTTGCATGTAGGTCGCATGTAGGTCGCATGTGGGTCACATGTAGTTCCCATGTAGTTCCCATGTAGGTTCCCATGTAGGTCGCATGTAGGTTGCATGTGGGTCACATGTGGGTCGCATGTAGGTCGCATGTAGGTCGCATGTGGGTCGCATGTAGGTCGCATGTAGGTTGCATGTGGGTCACATGTAGTTCCCATGTAGGTCGCCTGCCTCAGGATCTGCACCACATATCCACGTGGTTCAGATGGGAATTGAAAAAATGCGACCTGCCGTTGGTCTGTCCTCTCGGAGCGCAGCGTCACTGTCCTGTAAAACCTTTATTCTGTTCATCTTCCCTTTTGGATTTTATTGTTCATGATTTTATCTTCGGTTTTCTCTCCTTTGTAATGGTGGTTGTTAATCTTCTGTCTCTGTGTGTTTTCATAGTAACTACCAGTCTGGATCGGTGAGACACGTCCCCTCCCTGGACTCCATCAGTTGTGCTGTGGACGGAATACACACCCAGGTTAATACACACACACACACACACACACACACACACACACACACACACACACACACACACACACACATCAACTTTAAGGTCTCGGTTCCAAAATGCTCTACATTCATTTGGGATTTTTCAACTATTGTGTAACCAAGATGACCTCTGATGACCTCTGACCTTTATAACATGTCATAATGAGTTTGACTTTCATGTGAGTTGATAGTTGCATCTGCTGTGTGCACAAACCAAACAAAAGCATTCAAGGATCTAGACAGAAAAAGCCTTTCACTCAGGATCACAGTAAACACACACACACACACACACACACACACACACACACACACACACAGAGCTCTAACCCTGTCCTGTGTGTAGCGCTCCTCCTCCCCCTATCTGCTGATTGGCTGTGATGAAACTGGGCGGTCCCTGAGTGAAGGGAGCTCCCCCTCTCGCTTCGGCCATCATGGCAGCCGTGGTCGCTATGGTTACGCTACCAGCCACACCCACCACCCCGCGCCGACCCACCACGTTAGCCGCAGAGATATGACCACCGTGAGAATAAATTACAATTATTATGCCCCCCCCCCCCCCCCCCCCCCCGTTTGATCACCATGTGTCTTCCATTCGTTTACATTTAACTCAACCCCCCACCTAATATCTCTGACTCCGTGCCATATTCCTCTGAATCCACCCCATATCTCTGATTTAACCACGTATCTCAAGTTTCATCTAAAATGTGTGATTTAACAACACGTTTCTCTGATTCCATCCCGTATATCTCCAATTTCAACTCATACTTCCCCACTTTCACCTCAAAGGTCTGATTCCGTCCCATATATCTCCAGTAAGCGGTCACCTTAAATAACCCCACCCTATAACCATCTCCCATTCCATCCCGTAAGTCTTACTTCACTGATCTGATGTCCAGTCCTTCCCCATGTACCATCGGTTCCATGTTTGAGTACATTTTGTGTATCACCAATGTGCCATTAATACTTTGTACACAAACTAGTCAAGTATCGCAATGAAGAGGATCTGGCTCTCAAATGAGCTTGACTGCCTCCTTTGCTACATTTGTTAATATGAAGTAATGCAACATAACTCTTAATAAACTATTATTTCTTACTAACTGTGATTTAAACGGGTTTTGGGAGTCTATTTATGTCTCTCTTAGGCTGAGACTAAAGGCTTCTGATAGCAGAGCAGCTCTGTTGGCTACTTTGGTCGATATGCTAGCAAGCTAACGCTATCATCCAAGAGCAGGGTCCCTCTTTATTATAACTGTTGACTGTGTGTATGAAGTATTTCCAGAGTTGGCCCCAGTAGGTGTTCTCCTTTTCTTTTCTCAGACCCAACTGAAATCTAACAGAAACCTGGTAGAACATGACTAAGGACCTTTTCTGAATCCAGGGTTCCTACAGTCATGGAAAACATGGAAAAACCATAAACAATAACATGGTCATATAGTTTTGGAAATGTTGCTAATCTTTTTCTCCAACCAGTGAAATGTTGAATGGAAAGTATCCTAAGAGATAGTTGGAGCAGAAATAAGACCTGGACATTCACATCCCATATTCAACAGAGAACAGAGACTCTGATGGATACTGGTCCTGGAAAATGTGCTTGATCAGCAAAGAGGTGTAGGAGCCCTGTGAATCGGGAGGGTCCTCTGCTAAAGATATGACGTATTTCAATAAAATGTCAACTTGCTGCTCTACCGCCTCCGGTGTATTTTGGTGTGAAGAGTGTAGGAGTTACCAGTGGGGCAGTAATAAAAGCTGA
>JAXDDW010000101.1:1632500-1662500 GCA_034670385.1 Hoplostethus mediterraneus
TACTGGTTCCTCTACTGGTTCCTCTACTGGTTCCTCTACTGGTTCCTCTACTGGTTCCTCTGTTTTCTCTACTGGTTCCTCTGTTTTCTCTACTGGTTCCTCTACTGGTTCCTCTGTTTTCTCTACTGGTTCCTCTACTGGTTCCTCTACTGGTTCCTCTACTGGTTCCTCTACTGGTTCCTCTGTTTTCTCTAATGGTTCCTCTGTTTTCTCTACTGGTTCCTCTACTGGTTCCTCTGTTTTCTCTACTGGTTCCTCTACTGGTTCCTCTACTGGTTCCTCTACTGGTTCCTCTACTGGTTCCTCTACTGGTTCCTCTGGTTTGGTCATGTGGTTTCAGTCATATTTTTCTGGTTAAACTTCCTTCCTTCTCTTCCAGCTGTGAAGAGAGAGCCTCCCCTCTATGGTAGGTCTCTGTCTACCTGCCTGTCTGTCTACCTGCCTGTCTGTCTGTCTGCCTGTCTGTCTGTCTGTCTGCCTGTCTGTCTACCTGCCTGTCTGTCTGTCTGCCTGTCTGTCTGTCTACCTGACTGTCTGTCTGTCTACCTGCCTGTCTATCTGCTTGTCTTCCTACCTATCTGTCTGTCTACCTGCCTGTCTGTCTGTCTACCTGCCTGCCTGCCTGACTGTCTGTCTGTCTGTCTACCTGCCTGTCTATCTGCTTGTCTCCCTACCTGTCTGTCTGTCTACCTGCTTGTCTATCTGCTTGTCTTCCTACCTGTCTGTCTGTCTACCTGCTTGTCTGTCTGCTTGTCTTCCTACCTATCTGTCTGTCTACCTGCCTGTCTATCTGCTTGTCTTCCTACCTGTCTGTCTGTCTACCTGCTTGTCTATCTGCTTGTCTTCCTACCTGTCTGTCTGTCTACCTGCTTGTCTATCTGCTTGTCTTCCTTACCTGTCTGTCTACCTGCTTGTCTATCTGCTTGTCTTCCTACCTGTCTGTCTATCTGCTTGTCTTCCTACCTGTCTGTCTACCTGCTTGTCTATCTGCTTGTCTTCCTACCTGTCTGTCTACCTGCCTGTCTGTCTGCTTGTCTTCCTGCCTGTAGTGTAGTTCCTCTATCATCAAAACGATATTACCAAAGCAGCGTTGGCACATTCACGCCTTATTGAGATGAGGAATTCTCTTTTTATTACATAATCTGTTTATTTATTGAGCAGCCAACTTTTTTTTAGGTAACTAGGCAGGTAACTAGTAACCAGGTAGGTAACTAGCTTTACAAACCAAGGTAACTAGTTCTAGATCAGAGCTGAGGCTGTATAACCTGCTGATTAAAGTTCCCTGTATTTGCTGTTGTTTTGTCTGCTGGCACTCAGGAGGTTATTTCAAAATAAAAGCTCCACCGATGGAGCGACGTGACAGCTACTCCTACAGAGATAAAACCAGACGATGTTCAGTCCTCGGATGACAGACTGGATCTGTTTCAGACGTGGAGCTTTGTGTCATTCTCACGTGTTTTAACTTCATTATACAGGACATTAAAAAGTGTGTGTTTGTGTGTGTGTGTGCGCACGTGATTATGAAGTAATTGGATTACAGTGTTGACCATTTTCAGATGATAACACACCATTCCACGATGACGCATCCTCCTGTGTTTGTCACACACACACACACACACACACACACACACACCTAACTGACAGTAATGTAATTAGGTTTTCCTGCTTCTGTCATCTGATAAAGAGATGGACAGTTTCTAAATGTCATGGACCCAGAAAAGACACAACTGAATGCAGTGCAAAAACTAATGTCTCTCTCTCTCTCTCTCTCTCTCTCTCTCTCTCTCTCTCTCTCTCTCTCTCTCTCTCTCTCTCTCTCTCTCTCTCTCTCTCTCTCTCTCTCTCTCTCTCTCTCTCTCTCCAGTCGACTATGAGTCTATCTCTCTCCACGGCGGCGAGGCTGACTCTATCTCCCTGCATCACCTCTCCCATCTCCACGGCAGCAGCCAATCGGACTTCGACAAGTCGTCGACCATCCCGAGGAACTCCGACCTCAGTTTCCAGTACAGGAAGCTGATGCAGTCCAAACGTCCCGCCTCCACCGTCAGCCTATTGGCCGAGCCCGAGCTGATGGGCGGGTCCCTCCGCCAGTCGCAGTCCCACACGGCGACCATCAGGCGGAAGCCGTCGTCCAAGCCGGGGTATCGGAGGGGCACGATCAGCGGGGGGGTCCCCATCCCCATCTGCACCCCCCAGGTCCCCCTCAAAGCCTTAGCGGGCAACGGTGGCAGCGTGGAGAACGTTTTCACGCCTCCTGCAGGGGGCGCTTTAGGTCACAGTAAACTCTGCAACTCCACACAGAGCCTCAGCGCCTTGCCTCCCTCCTCCTCTTCCCCGTACTACCAGCTGGTCCCAGGTCAGATGCCCGTCCCGGTGTCCGTATCCCACTGTGCCCTCCTTTCCAACAGAGGGCAGCAGAGCCAAACAGCAGCAATACAACCTGCAGCAACAACAGATACAGTACCAGCAACAGCAACTACACCAACAGCAATTGAATCTAAAGCTAAATCACCAACAACAACAGCACCAAATTCAGCAACAGCAACTCAGCCAACAGCAACACAGCACACAACAGCAGCAGCACTACCAGCAGCCCCACCAGATTCAGCCGCAGGTCAGTCATCAGCAGCAGCAGCAGCAGCAACATCAAACGCAGCAGCAATATCATAAGCAGCAACAATACCAACAACTAATTCAACAACAGCAACTGCAGCAACAGCTTCAACATCAACAGCAACAAGTTCAGTATCAAGAACAAATCCAGCAGCACCAGTTGAATCAGCAGCAGAAGCAGCTCCAGGCCCAGCACCCTGCCCCCGCTGCCCAGGGAGAGGCCTCCGATCCGGGGCACGGCGCTCACTACCAGCCCCAGGCTCCGCTCCCGGCCCAGGCCCAGGACCCAGAGCAGCTGGCCCAGGGAGGAGGAGGAGGAGGAGGAGGAGACATGCTGACCCTCCTCAGAGGAGTAAAGCTCAGAAGGACCGTGACCAACGATCGCTCCGCCCCTTTTTTGCAACCCTTTCCTCCAACCAATCACAATTGAGGCTTAAAGACTAAGAGAATTTGGGAGCCATTTTGCTTCCCTGCTATTTAAGCGTTCAGTTAAAGTAAGCGTGGGGCCCAAAATGGACCATATAAAGGCCACATAGACACACATACAAAGGCACAACTGTCCACACACACACACACACACACACACATACACACACACGTATAATTAGACACACACACACACACATCTTTTGTTTTCTTCCTTCTAGGCTGTTTAGATTTCTCTGTTTGTCTTAAAGGTTTTTTGAGGTTTTATTTTACTTCCCTGTCCTTTTTTTGCGTTTTGGTTCTTGTTTGCATTTTGACTGTTGATAAAGTTTTGTGTTTGACTCAGTCTTACCCAATCAGAATGTCCTGTAGCACTGTCAACAGTTGATTGGTTGTTTGATTAGAATTTGCTTCCTGGTCAGCTGATCGTTAGGTGGCCTGTTAATTAACTAGACATGGACCAATTAGCATCTGATCCTCTCCAATACACTGACCAGAGACTGGGTGCACTTGATTTGTCTGGAGTCCCAGGAGGGTGGGGTTAGCATTTATACATGAATCCAGTAGCTCCACAATATTACATGATTTGTGGAAGTGTAATAGTCATTGGTTGAAATTGGACCGGTGCTTTTTTCAGGGTAGGTTGGTGGTCAGAGACCGTCCTGTAACCTGAAGGTCTTTGGTTCGATCCCGGTCCCTGAACCCTTCAACAGCTGGACTGTAAATACCTGGAGGAAAAAACAACCAGTCAGTGTGTCTCAGTTTTCCATCCAGTACAGGGATTCAAACCATCTCACCATCCAGCTGTTTCCACCCCGGGACACCAAATGGCACCAGTGGAGGTCAGTGTGGAAGGAGGTCTCAGATGCTACTGTGGGCCCATGTCTGTTTGTACTGTGTAAATAACTAGTTTGTTAATATGAGGATTCACAATAAGAAGACAGCAACCTATGGGCAACTTTTAGAGGCAATGTTGATGTTGCATGAGATGAGGATCAGCAACTGTGACCAAATGAATATTGATAACATAGCAGGCTATGAGGAACAAAATTATAAAGAGAAGAAACTGTTGGTCACAGTTGCTGGTGAAATAGAGGCCTGTCACGGGCTGGAGTGAGGTTGCCAGTGGTTACGAGGGTCGTGCCGCCATGTTGGAAGAGTCGTGACAAAACGATCACCTCTTATATTTTACTTTTTTCTTTAATAAGTGAAACCCCCGGCAACGCCGTCGTCACGGCTTGAAGCAACTGACAACGTAGGACATGATTCTGTCCAGTCCATCAGCCAGAAGATGGTCTTACGTTGCCTAGCAACACTGAAGAAGGTTTATCGACCTCTATTGGCAACCGCTGGAAATCGCATCAACATCGATAATCAATTAATTGTCATCAATCAATAACTCCGTCAACTCCTGCAGATATGTTACGGTCGTTTTAAGCTACGGGGGGGAGAGGTAGGGACGCTGCAAACGTCTGTTTTGTTGTCCCTCCTCCAACATGGCAACGTTTCCATGGTAACCACTGGAAACCTCTGCAGACGCTCGGTGACGGACCGGTGGCGTCTGGATAACGAGGTGTCTTTACAGCAGGGTGGGAAATAACCAGCACACACCAGTTAGACACTGGTAGTGGTTAGTTAGTTAGTTAGCTGGTCTCCAGGTTAGCTGGTCTCCAGGTTAGCTGGTCTCCAGGTTAGCTGGTCTCCAGGTTAGCTGGTCTCCAGGTTAGCTGGTCTCCAGGTTAGCTGGTCTCCAGGTTAGCTGGTCTCCAGGTTAGCTGGTCTCCAGGTGAGCTGGTCTCCAGGTTAGCTGGTTTCCAGGTTAGCTGGTCTCCAGGTTAGCTGGTCTCCAGGTTAGCTGGTTTCCAGGTGAGCTGGTCTCCAGGTGAGCTGGTCTCCAGGTGAGCTGGTTTCCAGGTGAGCTGGTTTCCAGGTGAGCTGGTTTCCAGGTGAGCTGGTTGGAGCAGCGTAGTTTTCCCACCCTGGGTTAGAACGGTTTAAATGTTAGTATTCTTAATGCCTTGCTGATATCAGTCTTAGAGTCTCTGTTATTGATTGATTGATTGGACCTGATCAGCCACAGCTGTCCTGTGTGTATATATTAGTGCTACTACTCCTGGGAGAGATCTATATAAATATATCTATATATCTCGATTGTATTTTTGTTGATTGATTAGATAGAAACAGATCCAGCTGGCATCAGTTCTCAGTCGTCATATTTTTGTACAAAAATTTAAAAGGAAAAAAACCCAACAAGACTGATCATGGATGGACTGGTCTGGGGTCAGCTGGGAGGATAATACCCACGCTGCCCTGCAGACCGGATGAGGACGTTGTAACTGATCTGAAGTGAAGGACTCTTCAACACGTGGAGGAAGAAGCGGACGACATTACAGACAATGTATAAACATTTGTTCCTCATCTTTAACGCTCGCTTTGGGATCAATAATAATGATCGGTGATCGGTTGGTTGGTGTTTGTTGTTGGTACTGCAGGTTGGTTCGCTGTTTATTTAGTTTTTATTGGGATTAATTTGAATCGCTGCCTGCGTGGGTGTGTGTGTAAATTGAACTGCATCAGAGAAAATTCATATTTAAGTAGAAAATCTATTGGTCAGGTAACCAACGCTGCATTCATGTACTTCTGGAAAGACGGTAAATACGAGCTTCCTACTAGAAACCCCATGTTCACTTCAGCTCTCAACTGGTAAATGCTCCTTGGGAAGTCTGTGTTTGGTGACGAACGCCGGTTTCTCCAACTTCCTGACATCACCTCATGGCAACACCTGTAGTGAAATGTGAGGAATGATGACTTCATTTCAAATAAAACCCAACAAAATGAGCGATTTTCATCACACGTCATTTTGTGATCATAACTTTTTTGTAACATAACAGAGGGACATAAATATTTAAGTTCGTCTGTGTTGAAAAAGCTGATCAGGAGCCACCAGTCTAGAGAAAACTACAATCATGGCGTCTTGATGGATTTGAAAGAGTGACTTGATTGACTTTAAAAGAGTCGGCGTCAATGCAGGCAGCAAATCCACGGATGTCGTCAGTCCAAGGTAATAAAAATCATTTCTATCCACTAGTACAGTCAACTATACTTAGAGCACATGAAGGGAGCGATATCTGCTGCAGTTCGTTTATGGTTGATATTGATTTCATAAGTAATACACAAGATGTCATCCTGCTTCCCATATGACGTGATGACGTGAACACGCCATTCGCAACAGAAGGATTGTGGAGCCAACATGGCTGCCAGGGCCGAAGTCTGTATCTGTAACTGGTCAAGACATTTCAGACGGGATCAGTCAAACTTTGGTTTAGTGTCAACTACGTGTACGCCTCGTCATCACAACAAAAATATTCCAGCCGTTCAATGCAACTTCCACAATGCAGTGACTACAAAGCCAAACAGTAGATCTGAGTAGATCTGCTCCGACTGGATCCCAGACAGAAGTATCGTTGGTACCCAAGTGGACGGTTCATAGTAGCCTTCATGGGGAAACGATGTTTTTGCTGATTTTAAATCTGAAGCATGCTCAGTGACTGGCGGTAACAAGTTGCAGTCATGGTGTTACTTCACTGTATTATTACTGTTGAATAAGCCTGATTTATTTCAGTCATCACTAAAGTAAAGATGGAGACGTTTACATTCAGTGGCTGGAAGTAATCCCATTACTTTGGTTTTGTCAAGAAGAAAGACGACAGACATCTGAACTGGCACTAAAGGAGAGGAAACTATTATCAATCTGACATTAGGACGCTAGATGGCGCTGTTGGACACGATGGCGTGTATCTGGAAAAGTCAGGATTGCAGGAACAAAGAAATGTTATTTTCTCACCGACAACCATTTGTCCTTGAGATGATGATGATGATGATGAGCTCGGGTCTTAAGAGGTTTCAAGAACCCAATGGTCATGAAACTCACCAACACACAAATCACCGCTTTGATTTTTGATTTCAACAAGAAAAACAGTAAAATTGAAGTTGTGGTGTTTTTCCCAATCGATTTGTAGATAAATGACTCCGCTCTTTCACTTCCTCGCCTCTTGACCTTTTCCCATCATGCATTTCTCATTTCTTTGGTACTAATGTTTTTATTTCATGGGAATTTCAGCTCTGCTCTTCAAAACCATGTGGTGCTGTTGTGACATCCTGTTCCCTGCTGAGATAGAGTAATTATGTATTACGTTTTATTTTTTACAGCATTGAGTGTGTGTGTGTGTGTGTGTGCGTGTGTGTGTGTGCGTGTGCGTGCACAGGGCAGGGACTCCATGTGTTTCTCATATGGGAAATAACTCACCCAGATTATCCTGGAATGACAACACATGATAACAGAGGGAACATAACTGAGTACTGGGACACACACAGTCACTCTGGGGCGTGTATGTTGTGTGCCCTGCCCTCGCCAAAATTACACCCTAGGGATCATGGGTAATCACTGAGGTCTTTAAATCACAGGGGGGAGGGGTGTGTGTGTGTGTGTCTGTGTGTCTGTGTGTCTGCTGTGTTTTTTTACTGGGACTCAAAGTCACAATGAGATGAAAAATGACTTGATTGTGACATCATAATGGTTGATCTCTTATATCAAAGCCTTCCTGGAGTCCAGTGTTGCTTCATGGTTGACAGACTTGGTTGACTAGAAGTTCAAAGTGACACAAACCAAGTGGACAGTGAAGATGCAAACAGGAAGTGAGGCGTTGTATTTCCACAGTGAAAACCACAGAAACCAAACTTCACTGAAACTTCACTGAATACTTGTGTGTTGAGGTCATGCTGTTTGTTACAGGCTGGTAGAGAGAGCTTCACTGACAGAGAGAGAGAGGTGAGTCAGTGCTTTTCTCTGATGCTCATAACGGTGAGTCAGACTGAAGAGGTAAACGCTCCACTCTGCTTTCTCTCTCATTTCATTTCCAGTCTCCATCTGTATTGCCAAATCTTTTGGTACCGATCAATAATGATAATAACATTAATAATTAATGACGATGAAAAAAAATTGAATAAAATAAAAAACAATTCTCATAAAGGTAATAAGACCCTCCAGTACAGTCAGCAGCTCTCTGACTCAGCGCCGACATCACAGTGACTCAGCACAAGAGTGTGTGTGTGTGTGTGTGTGTGTGTGTGTGTGTGTGTGTGTGTGTGTGTGTGTGTGTGTGTGTGTGTGTGTGTGTGTGTGTGTGTGTGTGTGTGTGTGTGTGTGTGTGTGTGTGTGTGTGTGTGTGTGTGTGTGGTCGGTTGCATCCCTGTTACACCAGCTCCTGTCTGACCTGCAGTTCCCCTCTGCGCCACTAGAGGTCCCTCCACACCAGCACTGACCCAGGAACAGCAACGACAATAATAACTGCTTCATTCTGTCAACTATAAATCAGGACCAACATGATAGAAAGATCCAAACATCCAGGCTGGAAACGTCTGGAACACAAATCTTTGGAAAAAAGTATTGGAAGACTCCAAATAGAGTGTGTGTGTGTGTGTGTGTGTGTGTGTGTGTGAGATGATAGCTGACTGTACAGTACGTGGAGGAGGAGGGGGTAAGAGGGGAAGGAAAGGAGAGAGATAAAAGGAGGTCATGGAGGAGTGACTCAGTGTGTGGTCACTCTGGTGTGTGTGTGTGTGTGTGTTATGGGGACGGTTGGGTTTTTCACCACTGATGCTGAGAACTTCAAGTTAAAACACTTTGTTTGGTGTGTTTGTGATGAACAGACTGAACAAGGCAGGTTGAGGGAGAGTAGATTACACTTGATCACAAAATAACTCCTGAGCTGAAGATCACAGACTGATGGGATCTGACAGGAAGAGGATCTGGTTAAGAGATCTAACATCTGTCTGTGTGAGAAAGATGTTTTATTCCTGGTTTTATTCCTGGTTTTATCCTGGTTTTATTCCTGGTATCTGCTACTGTTCTCTGTACTCCTTCATGACAAACTGAGATTGCAGTCACACTGTGTAATTAAGCCGAGTTACTGCGTGTGTGTGTGTGTGTGTGTGTGTGTGTGGAAAATCTCTGAGCATGTGTGTGTTTTGCAAATAAGTCATACTATGTTATTTAAGTCAGCCATAGTTTGCATTGTTAGTCAGTGTGTGTGTGTCATACGTACTGTGTAATCTAACTCATTTTGGGTATTGTAAATCTGTGTGTGTGTGTGTGTGTGTGTGTGTGTGTGTGTGTGTGTGTGTGTGTGTGTGTGAGAGAGTGAGACGTTCTGCCTGCCATATGCTGTCCTGACCACACGCCTACTGGCAGACCACAGGCATGCAGAGAGACTCTGAACTGAACTTTGCTCCACATCAGTGTTTCCTAAACTCTGGTTGGGGACCCAAAATGGGTCACAGGTCTCTTTATTTGGGGTCCTCATATCACGTACATATCACATTAAGTAGTATCAGAATAATATAAGTTATATGAGCATGACTCTGTGTCATGTAGACATCAATCCTTAAATAACTGTAAACCAGTGAGACCATGAGACGACCGGTAGCCTCTATCTCACCAGTAGTACTGTTACTGGTGTTTCTCCACATTAAGACTACATGTCCCATAAACCCTGTTGCTTCCTGTCCTGTAGAGGCTGATGGGCTTCTAGTGATGGTGACTATACTGATGTCTCTACTGATGTATTGATGTTGAGGGAGAACATGGTGATCTGTGACCTGATGAGGTCGCTTTACCATTCAGTCCACATGAGAAGAGTGTTACTGTTCTAGTGGGTGTGGCTTTTTAAGAAACGGGTCTCAGCCAATCACGCAAGCCGGTTAAGGAAATCATCCACATGGTAATTTTTAAGGCAACTCTGACGGTCAACATTGCCCAAAGAGTTGCCCAACCTCACCATTGTTTCTTTAATCACAGGGGAACAATAGATTTGTTAGATTTGTTGCCAGTCTCCCTGCTTGTTGTTGAAAGCAACTTTGCCCGTCTGCCTTTCTCATTACCTGAACGTTGGAAGCAGTGAAGTTTAAATTACAATAAAACACACACACACACACCGTTTTTTCCATAGTGCCCTCACACACATCCTGATCTGCTGCATTGTGCTGACACAATCTCACTTATGTAATTGTAACTAGCTGTGTGTGTGTGTGTGTGTCCGTCCGTCCGTTAGTTTCCTGGCTGGTTGGTGAGTCAGCTGTGTTTGGTGGAACACACTACCATTCACTCCCTACCAGCCAGATGCCTGGACTGTGTGTGTTTGTCCTTCTTACTCAATCTGTTATGGAAAATTGAATAAAGAACTGTTTGAAGCGGTTGGTGTGTGTGCGTGTGTGCGTGTGTGCGTGTGTGCGTGTGTGCGTGTGTGCGTGTGTGTGCGTTCTTGTACGGTACTTTGTGAGGACCGTGAGTTTCAGATCTTTGGAGGACGTTTTTCGGTCCTCACTGTTTTTCATTTAAATCATCTCCTAAGGTTGTAAACATGATATACTCTGGTTTTCTCAGAGGTCCTCACTTGGTGCCCAAAATGTGACAATTTGTTGTCACTGTGTTCTACTACTTTTCACACACTTTTGCTCTCTTACTCCCCCTACAGCCTTTAGTATTGTAATTACACAGGAATTATCCCATTGGCATTTTGGAGGGAATGGTGGGATTTGTTTTGGTGGGGTGGGGAGAGAGAGACTGGTCTGATGTTGAGTTGGGAGTTGGGATCTATTTTGCTGCTATTACTCAACAAAATAGCAACATAATTTTAAAAAAAGCATTAGTTAGAAGCTAAAAAAAAAAAGGCTTCACGTGCAGACTGTTTTTAACACGTTGCTCTTGCAACGGCAACGTGGCATCTTGCCATTGAGACGTTTGATCAAGTGTAGCACATTTGTATCTTACCCTTCTTATTATTCAACTTTCTGTCATGCTGTTTTCTTAGTTTGAGTTACTTCAAAACTACCAGTGAAGAGGTCCTGGCGTCCAGATGAGGGCGCTGTGGTCGGGACACCTGGCCAAATTCATCACTCTGAGGAGAGAGCCTGCAAAGAGACTGCAGCTCTGGATTCCATCATGGAAAGACCTTTAGATGCATTGATTATTGGAACCTACTCTTCCATGACTGAGTCAAAAATGACCCGTATAAGAATCAATGTCTTTTTTTATAATAAAAGTATAGTGATTTAAAATGATACCTGAAATTAACAATTCATGAGGATCAAAGGTTCCTATAAACTTCCATTGAAAATGCATATGGGTCATTTTTGACCCACTTATGGAAACTCAAGTTAGTTATAACAGGGTAGAAAAAACATTTTCATAAAATGTAAAACAAAATTTCAAAACAATATTTTGGGAAAAAACCTAGAATGTGAAATCATGAAATAATTTCATTGCAAAAAATAAGTCAAATAATTTTTGACCCACTTACGCATCTAAGGGTTAATCCTATTTGATTGTGATTGTTTTAACAAATGTTTGTTTTGTTGGAACTCAGCGCTTTCCCAAGGTTTAAATTAAGGTTGATGAACCATAGTATTGTAACTAACTAGCTAAGCTATCTAACTAACTGGCATAACAACGAATGAAGCCATGACCATTTCTGATTGCTAAAGCTTATAAATTATATCTTACCTAATAATAAGCACCACAACATGAGGAGCACGTTCAAGTTGGCCGTATTGTCTTCAGCCTGAAGCCTTGAGATATTATGACCTCTACCAGCTGACAGAAATGAAATTATTTTTATATATTAGTATAAATGTAAATATGATCATATTTTTTGGGTTGATAGTATTTTGCTTAAGTAGCTAAACTGATGAAAGAATACTAGCATTTTTATACTGTGTGTTGGTTCAAACGTTTCTTGTTCTTATATATTATATGTTTCAGCTAATCAGAGGTGATAATTGGGTTAAGGGTGGCATCTCGTGTCCAGAATGATAACTGCTGTGTTTCTAAGTGAAACACAAACAGGGTCCTCGGTTTATGGGTTGGTTTAACCGGACCTCACTATGTAGCAAGTACAAGTATGTGTGTGTGTCATTACCTCAGTATTCTATACCAGCAGATTGAGTTACCGTGGTGGGCATAGCATCTGTCAGACACACACACACACAGCAGCTGACTTACTGATAGTGACCTCAATCTCAGATTTCCCAGAACAAAGTTTTATATGAGAGAGAGAGAGAGAGAGATACAGTGAGTCACCTCTTAATTCATACAGAGACTCAGTTACTGGGTGGCAACAGAAACATATAATACACGTAATAATATCTAATAAACATCTTGAAATGTAGCAGATGAGCATAACAGTTAATCTATCAATATAAATAATAATAGAGTATTATGTCATGTGCTTTAAGGACATTACAAGTACTATTATATCATATAGTTACTACATGATGAGCTGATACATGACCAGATTAAAACAACGACAACAAAGAGGACCAGGTGACTGTCAAGGAGGAAGGAAGGATGGAAGGACGGAAGGCTGGGAAGATAGTAAAGGTGATTTGATGTTATTGTGCAGGTATAATAATTAAATGAAAAATATAATAATAGAAGTATTTGTTGGCTCCCTCCCTCGCTCTGTTTCTGCTGGAAGGAGTCTGTCTGTCTGTCTGTGTCTCTGTCTGTCTGTCTGTCTGTTTCACAGCATCCTCTGCCGTCATTGGTTGTCATTCCCTGGTACCACATCACCATGAAGGAAGGAAGTCTAACCCTAACCCTAGATTAGATTAGATTACTATCTAGTTGAATCCAAGCAGTAAGTAAGTGAGAGGAACCGTCGAGGAACATTATATTACATGAATGAAATACAGAAATATTGCCATCTGTATAAATATATCCATCAAGGTGATATGTAATATGACTCACCATGCAACGCTCCAGTGAACAAACACTGAAGCAGAATCACACTGCGACTCCTGAACACGCTACACGCTACATGCTACACGCTACACGCTAGCTGTAGGTGATCACATGATACCGTGTACATCAAACACACTCGGACCGACCCGCTGCTCTCTGAAACTGAGCAGCGGTGTTATAAAGGAACAGGAAGTGCACTTCTCTGTCATCCATGCTCATTCAGGGTCACAGGAATGCTGCTTGTAATGTTGCTGATGAAGTGAAGCTTATTCTGCTGTTGAACTCAGCTAAACGACCAAACTACTACTACTACTATTACTACTACTAGTACTACTACTATTGCTGCTGCTGCTACACCTACACAGGGTTAAAGGATTAATGTTTAAACATATGATGAAACTATGAAACCTGAGATGAAGAACTAGTTGCTCCCAGTCCAGCCGTGCTGTCAGTGTGGTATGCAGTGATAAGATTAGTAGGAGTAAGCTGTGATAAGGCTACTGATAGTAAAGTCTAGTAAACAAACTTACCTTAAGGACATCTTTTAAACACACACACCCAGAAAAACACGCATCATTCTAACATTTGGCCTTGCAGTACCATGAGTGTATTCAGTTTGAACCCCTAACCCCTCAGCTCTGACCAGCTGGTTGTTTCTGTCTCAACTGAATTGAATCTTCATGGTTCATTTCTGTCTGTTTCTACTGAACTGATCATTTCATCACTGATCATCTGATTGATTTAGTGTTTAGATCATGTAGCTTGTTAGCTAGCTAACCATAGTATCTGGTCAGCTAACCATCACACTAGCTAACGTATCTAGTAGAAGCTAGCGTTAGCAGTGGCTAGTAGTCCCATGTTAACAGTAACTCGTTAGCTAGCTAGCAGTGAGTTCAGGTGAACTAGCTGACTCTTCTCCAGCTCCAACTCAGAGTGTTTTGGAGTAGAGACTAGGGCTAAAGACAAGACAGTTTACTGAGTCACAGTAACCTACATTTGGAGACAAATCTACCTGATCACACTGATCACTTTTACTGAGAACATTACTGGAGGATCTACAGACACACCACAACAACCTGGTTCAGACAGTCAACTGGTTCTACTGACACATTACTAACTAACGGACTCCGTGGTGGATCAGACCTGGTTTCTGTACTACAAAGCCCCTATAGTACAGTATTTTACTCATGAAGTACAGAAGTACATGTTACTGTTGGAGCACGTCATGCCTTGTGTTGGGAGTGATGATGTCTGTTGTGTTTTATGGTAGAACTGCCATGATGATAGATGAGTTATTATTATGGAGTGTGATAGCAGCAGTGAGTCAGGAGTTATCAGATGACTAGCTTGTTCTCTGGTTGGGTGTGTGTGTGTTTACACAGAAAATAACAATATGTTGGAGGACGGTGGAAAGTGAAGTAGCTAGCAATGATAGGCGTGTGTTTACCCATTACACACACACACACACACACACACACTCACACACACCTGGGATCTACAACACAGTCTTCTACTGTTAGCTACTGAACGGCTCAGCTGGAGTTGGAGCTGAAGTGCTTAAAGGAATAGTCCACCCCAAAATGAAAATTCGGTCATTTTGTCCTGTTTTGTATTTTGGACCCACAGTGCAATCTACAAAACACTTGGATTTTGGGTCACAAGGTGTTTGGATGCTTTTTCGGAGCACCATTAAAACATAATATACCGACCTGCACACAGTCAGGGTTGTTTTCCTCCTTCAGATGAAAACAAACCAGATTAGAAACGAGAAGCCTTTAAATTTCTCTTTGCTGTGTTCAACTCCCACAGCAGCCATGTATCCCGAAGCCCCTACCGGCTGATTGTAGGTCAGTCTGAATGGTGTGAATACTGGTTAGTATACTATACATAGCACTACATAGAGATAGGAGGCTATACATAGCACTACATAGAGACAGGGGGCTATACATGATCTTGTTAATGAGTTTGCTTTATGTCTATCTCTTATTACAAATCACATGATATACTGTTTGGGTGAGTCAGTGTTTGGCTCAGCATTAGCAGGTCACTGTCTGTGTGTGTGTGTGTGTGTGTGTGTTTACAGGGTATTATCAGTTCCAGCTGAAGTGATAAGACTGTTTCCCAGGCTTGTGCGGATCAGCAGCTCATCCATCCTGGTTCTCTGCCTCGTCCACATCGGTGTAATTCAGACCAGATGATGAGCGACTGGCTGATGACACGATGAGATGAAGCGCTAAACGCTCCAGGTGGGGACTCGCTGCTGGGCCCCGAGCCAGTGCTTGAGCCAAGCTGTGTGTCCAGTAAGTGTTTGACTTTGAGTGTTATCAGCTAGAAGCTGAGATAGGCGGCCCAGGACTTTGCCTTGTGTCTAGACAGGAACACATGGACGAGTCCTTGTTGGAACCAGATTAGATTCACCAGAACACGGGATTGGTGTTATAATCCAGCATTCAGAAACCCAATTCAGACGCCAAAGGAACGTCATGGAAGGACATGGAGCTGGAGACGGCAGATCAGCGGATCAGAAACCAAACCAATCAGCTGACAGCTGTTTTTTAACAGCTGTTAAAGAATCACGCTGATTTGCCTGATGGGGGCGCTGAAGTTTAAAGTACAAATTCAAACTCTGGAAGTGGACTGACGCGATCCAGCCATCGTTTCAAGTTGCAGTGACGGGCCAATGGCAACGCTGCAATTAAAGGTCAACATTTTAAACTCAGACGTGAAGGATGACGCATTTTCACTGTTCTGCCGCTTTAGAAATGACACTGATCTTCCTGATGGGGGCGCTGTATTTAAAGTGTCACCCTTTGACAGGCCCATCCTGCTACACCACCAGATGGATCTTGATGAACTGGGAGGGATGATGCATCTCGTTGCTGATTGGCCCAAAGGGATGCTGCATCATTCCCGGTTCATTATTTCAGTCAGTTTTCTGATTTCCTCTTCCTCTGTGGTGTTTTCGCTCTACTTCCTGCTCCGGTTTCTTCTTGTTCGGGGAACCGACGTCAACGTCCGGTGACTCACCAGCGGGCCACGACCCGGGGAGTGATAACCAGAACTTTCCAGCACTTTGTGTGTTTGACTTTGAATGTTATCAGCTAGACGATAGGAGGTCCAGGACTTTGGATCCAGACGCTTCCTGACATTCAAATCAAATCAAATCAAATCACATTTATTTGTACAGCCCACATAGTTGTCTCTTTCAAATACATACAAACACACACACTTCTCCCTCTCTCTCACACACACACACACACACACACACACACTTCCCGCCAAATCTGTCCTCTCGGTGGGCCGTGCCAGACGGAGCACCGAGCCTTTCACTCGGCCCTTGCCATGGTAACGGGTCGTCTCATGTTGCCGTGGCGCCACGTGACGGACAGCGCTCTGCAAACACAAAACACACTCCGACACACACCACTGAACCTGACTCTGCACACACACACACACACACACACACACACACACACACTGTGCACTCTCTTAACTCCTTGGTCCATTGAGTCTCCAGTGTTCTGAAAACTCTGAGGGATTGGAGGTGTGTGTGTGTGTGTGTGTGTGTGTGTGTGTGTGTGTGTCTGTGTGTATGTGTGTGTGTGTGTGTGTGTCTGTGTGTGTGTGAGACTGTTGAACATCTCACCACTAGAGGTCCCCAGTAGGTCAGTTTGGACTGAAGGCACAACACACTCACCTCTCTCTCTCTCTCTCTCTCTCTCTCTCTCTCTCTCTCTCTCTCTCTCTCTCTCTCTCTCTCTCTCTCTCTCTCTCTCTCTCTCTCTCTTTGACTTGGTGAAACTTGACAGTCTGAGTAAATGTGACAAAATCCTTTATCACAATGAAATAAAACAACTCATTTTCCATGTCACAATATACACCAGCCTGACAGAGAAGTTCTATATAGACAGTAACTATACATCATCTATATAGTCAGTAACTGTATATATAGAGGTATTCTGTAATTATGTCATATTTTACCAAATATCTTTATATAACAGAACTTTAATTTGTTGGAAAAATGAACATTTTTTTTTATTTCTTTCATCATTTTCCTTTAATGATCACAGGATAGTCATGATAATCATCAATTGCAAATATACTGAACAAAGCTGAGTATATTAATCAGAGGTCAATAATAAAAAGGTCATTAAATGTCATTCAGTAATTTCGTTCATAAAGGTTATGAATGTTGAAGCTCAAGTTGAACTGTTAGTAAAGGTAACAAAATTAATAAATGATTTCAAATAAATATCTGAAATCACTTAATAGCAACTGAACTATTAACTATTGTCATATTTTAGGTTTGTTTATATATAAAAACACTCATCATCGTGTTTACGGAGCAGGTTGTGTTCAGGGACGCATCGTCGGGGCAACGACCCCGCTGACCTTTTGTTCCTGTTTGTTGCCGTGCCAACAGCACCGTAGTAGTGACGAGGAGGAGGAGGTGGAGGAGGAGGAGGAAAGCCCGCCAAAGCTCAGCCAATCAGGATGGGAGGAGGGAGGAGCTGAACAGCACTGCAGGGAAATACAGCAGCTGGGAGAGAGAGAACTCCTCTGTGTGTGTGTGTGTGTGTGTGTGTGTGTGTGTGTGCATGGTCACACACTGCTAAAAGTGACACACTTGCAGGTAATTTAATCTCAGACTGAAACTTGTGATTCTTGTTTCAGCATGTGCATTAGTAGTTTCATCAGTAGTCACTAATTCATCAGGTTTCTTTCATAGTTTCATGTTCTTTCTTTACATCACATTGTAACTTTGGAGGCATTTTCTGGAAAAACAACAACAAATTGAAACAAATTCCTTGATTCTTGATACAGCCAAACCATGTTGAGATGAAAACATGAACACGAGATATCATAATCTATAATAACCATTAATTATATGGTATATATTATATTATAAAACATAAACTAATGTGATGCACTGGTGACCTACCTTCCACCCAATGCATGCTGGGATAGGATCCAGCCCCTCCTCTGACCCTGAATAGGAATAAGCAGGTATGGAAACTGAACGAAGGACTGAATACAGGATCAAATGATATGCTAAGCTTCACTTTTTGCTGTGTGTGTGTGTGTGTGTGTGTGTGTGTGCGCGCGCGCGTGTGCGTGTGCATGTGTGTTTTCCCGCCACTGAGGACAGTAATGTCTTGAGCACTGCCAAGTACACATTCTACCGAAAGAGAGAGAGGAAGAAAGAAAGGAAGGAGTAGAGAGAGAAACTGTCATCAACGAATGTGTACATGCTTCCGGAAATCACTGGAATTGCTTTTGTGTGTTTGTGTTAGAGAGAGAGAGAGAGAGAGGGGAGAGAGAGAGAGAGGCTGAGTGGAAATGGAGAGAGAGAGCGAGAGAGAGGGGAGAGAGAGAGAGAGGCTGAGTGGAAATGGAGAGAGAGAGAGAGGGGAGAGAGAGAGAGAGGCTGAGTGGAAATGGAGAGAGAGAGAGAGGGGAGAGAGAGAGAGAGGCTGAGTGGAAATGGAGAGAGAGAGAGAGGAAAGTGGACCTGAGGCTCACATGACATGAAGGAGAGACACTGACCTATACTAACCTCTAATGACATCATCACTACTGGGTTGCAATGCAATTATGTTTGACCGTAAACAGACAGACAGGTATTCAGACAGACAGACACTAAACAGACAGACAGACACTAAACAGACAGACAGGTATTCAGACAGACTCAGTGAGCAGCCTGGCCGACACCGGCAGACCTGGCAACCCAGAGAGGACCGACGGGGCCGACACTGTCTGCCAATATATATATAAATATATATAAATATATATGTCTGTCAGTATAGAAATAAATAGAGATATATATGTCTGTCAATATATATGTATATTGTATATGCAGTATTTATGTTCCCATTTGTTACTACGGAAGACTATTAAAGATTATTAACAATTATTAAAGACTATCAAATATTACAGATTATTAAAGCCTATTATCGATTATTAAAGACTATTAAAGATTATTAACAATTATTAAAGACTATCGAATATTACAGATTATTAAAGCCTATTATCGATTATTAAAGACTATCAAATATTACAGATTATTAAAGACTATCGAATATTACAGATTATTAAAGCCTATTATCGATTATTAAAGACTATCAAATATTACAGATTATTAAAGACTATCAAATATTACAGATTATTAAAGCCTATTATCGATTATTAAAGCCTATTTTCATAATTGACTGCACTGTTTTGACATTCTACACTGAAACAGTTTTGGTGGTGATGACCAGTGACAGTAAAAATGATCATAGGGCTTTAAATGGTGTTTGAAGTGTGTGTGTGTGTGTGTGTGTGTGTGTGTGTGTGTGTGTGTGAGGTCTTGTAAAATATAACCACACAGAACCACAAATACCTCTGACATGTTCTCAGCAGCACACTGACACATGTTCAACTCACATGTTTACACACTTTCACTCACACACACACACACTCACTTCAAAATAGAGCTGTTGATGTTAGAGAGAGAGAGAGAGACAGGGTGAGAGAGAGACAGGGAGACAGAGAGAGAGAGAGAGAGAGAGAGACAGGGTGAGAGAGAGACAGGGAGACAGAGAGAGAGAGGGAGAGAGAGAGACAGGGAGACAGGGTGAGAGAGAGACAGAGAGAGAGAGAGAGACAGGGAGACAGAGAGGGAGACAGGGTGAGAGAGAGACAGGGAGACAGGGTGAGAGAGAGACAGGGAGACAGAGAGGGAGAGAGAGAGACAGGGAGACAGGGTGAGAGAGACAGGGAGACAGAGAGAGAGAGAGAGACGGAGACAGAGAGAGGGAGAGAGAGAGACAGGGTGAGAGAGAGACAGGGAGACAGAGAGGGAGACAGGGTGAGAGAGAGACAGGGAGACAGGGTGAGAGAGAGACAGGGAGACAGGGTGAGAGAGACAGGGAGACAGAGAGGGAGAGAGACAGGGAGACAGGGTGAGAGAGAGACAGGGAGACAGAGAGAGGGAGAGAGAGAGACAGGGAGACAGAGAGAGGGAGAGACAGGGTGAGAGAGAGACAGGGAGACAGAGAGAGGGAGAGACAGGGTGAAATACTACTGGTTCCATTTCTAGGAAAATGCTTTCTGACATGTGAAGTCCAAGTCACACATCAACAGGAAGTAGGCTGGAATGACAACCTGATCCTACACGCACACACACACACACACGCACGCGCACACACATGCACACACACACGCACGTGCACACACATGCACACACACACACACTAAAGCTTGTTTCTCATTCAGCTGAGTGGGGTGTCAGGTTCTGACATCACAGCAACCTGCTTTTTTGTGTGTGTGTGTGTGTGTGTGTGTGTGTGTGCGTGTGCATGACTGTGCAGCTCCCAGTGTTAATGAAAATGAAGCAGCACGGAGCTGGAAAAAGAAAACACATGGTCAATAAAGTATTTTTACAGTGTTTTACTGTAGCACACAGAGAAAGAGGAAGCTCTACTTCCTGTTTGGGAGTCATAAGAAGGGTTCAAAGTTCAAGTTGAGACATGTAGCAAGAGAAAAGGTTAAAGGTCAAGTTCAAACACTAGACTAGTTCTCTTAGCCAACGCTTCCTGTCAGTCAGATTCAACAGGTCAGGTATCACGGCTTTACCTGGAGCCAACACTGCAGTTACATGTTTTTTGCACTGGAGCCCCAGTTGCTCCTGCCAACCGTTTTTAAATAATAAAATAGACATATGGAGGTAACAGCCGCTGGAAACCCCGGGAGCGCCTGGCAGCTTTGCATCTGTTTTGAAAGTCATCGTAGGGTTGAGGTTAGGAAAATAGTTCATACGCTCCAAGTTGAGGTTTGGGGAGTAATCCAGATATTTCAGGCTCTTGCATCACAAACTCTGTTTTCGCTGTTCTTCCATTCCCAGCTGATTTCAGGGTTGGAGAAAGTACTTCAGATGTGAGGTTTTTCCACCAGGTTCAGAATCGGAGGAGAGTCAGCAGCTCACCGGTCACCTCAACTAATCTTCCCTCTAGTTTTAACAGGGCTCGTATTTTCTGCTTTCACACCTAATTCAGTTTACACCACCGACATGCTTCTATTTCATAGTTGCTCTGAACCACAACCTGCACCCATAACGCCGAAGGAAACCAGATAGCCAGACTTACATTTAATAAATAAATGTAAATTGCATGGATCTGAGGTTTCACTCTGGGTTTGACTGGTTCTGGTTGGGTTCTATTAAATGTTCTTTACAACACAGAGACGTTTGGCAGCATGAAACCATCCATTTGGATGCCAACAGAATAAAAGAGGCTTCATGGAGTCAACAGTAGTATTGTTGTGAAGCTGTAATGAGCTCAGTAAAGGGGCATTAAGGAATCTGTGCTGTGTATCGCCCCCTATCGGTGACCAGTAGGTATTACAACACGGACAACCATGTAGACCAGTAAGCTAGCTAGTTAGAGGGAAGTTCATCACCTGTAGCAGCTGAAACGTTTTTGTCCGGGCTGGAAAGTTTTGGAAGTAAGAAATCTCAGCATCCAAGTAATGGTTGACTCATTAGTATTGATAGGTAGTTATTGCACCTTTAAGCAGCTGACATGCTTTCACCTGCCATATGAAACCACCACAGCCTTTTCACCTGTTGACGGCCTCCTGTCCTTGCTTCACGCTGACGTTGATGCCATTTCACATCCTTTACTGGAGGTCAAGCCCCTGGCCCGATACATCCTTTCACCGAGCTCCACGTACTGTTCACAACACCCCAGAAGTACAAGGAACGACCCAAAACAATCTCTGGAAGAAAGAGCCACTGAGCCAGGAAGATGAGGATACCTCGAAGCTGCCTGCCTAGCTGACCTGAACAAACCGTTAGCTAGCTAACTAGCCAGCAGGCTAATTTAGTGACACACATACACACTAAAACACCAGTTTCTTAGAACATGATGGCATTTGAACACACACTCACTAAAACACTAGTCTCTGGGACCTTGGTCAAGTGCACTGTTTAACACTGAGACCATGATAACACACACACACACACACACACACACACAGAGGTTACATATTAAGCCGTCCTGCTGACGTGGCGCTCCTCTTCACCGCTCCAGCAGCAGACCTGTGAACACACTCGGCCCTGAGGGGCATTTTGATCATTTGATCTGTTTAAATAAAGCCGGTGGTCAGAGCGAACAGTGGGGAGTAAACCGAGACCGCCCACTGGTTGACTAGCCGCTAGGTGGCTAGTGTGATTCTCCATAGACAAGAGGAGACACGTCTGATATCAACTGAACAAAGAATAATGTGGAAAAACACCACAGTCACATAAACAACAGTCACTTTTGAGGGAAAAGGCTCGGGTACAAGACTGAACTACATTTCCCATGAAACCTCTCTGCATCGTCAGGAGTGTTCACCAGCCAGAGACCTGAACCATCACTAGCTAGAAAATGCTGGCGCAACGTTAGCTAGCAGGTTGACTAGCAAGCTAAGTGACGTGATGTTGCACTTCTACACCAAGTCAACATGTCACTGGACTGTGACCTTTGACCTTTTTAAGCTGCATTCATGTCCTATGGGAAAGAAGGTAAATACAAGCTTCTAGAAATACTGTTACCTCAGCTTTCAGGTATAAATACTACTAGAAAATACTTTCAGATATGAATACTACTAGAAAATACTTTCAGATATGAATACTCCTGGAAAATACTTTCAGATATGAATACTCCTGGAAAATACTTTCAGGTATAAATACCACTAGAAAATACTTTCAGATATGAATACTCCTGGAAAATACTTTCAGGTATGAATACCACTAGAAAATACTTTCAGATATGAATACTCCTGGAAAATACTTTCAGGTATAAATACTACTAGAAAATACTTTCAGATATAAATATTTCTAGAAATGATGGACTCTGATTTGTCACCAACGAGGGAACAGCTGTAATACATATATATATATATATATATATATATATATGTGGTGATCACAGCTCCTAAACTGGTGAGACATGTTTCATCACTCCGTTCACAGTGTGTGTATGTTATTATGTATTATTATGTATAATAATAATGATAATATGTTTTATGTTGTATACTGTATATGTTTCATGCATAAGATTTTGTGACGGTCTGTCTTACTGTCTGTCTGTCTTCTTACTCTCTCACTCTTCCTTTCTTCTTGTCTCTCTCTCATCCATCTCTCATTGCCATGTTGGTTTCTATACCTAGTACTCACCTCACCTGTGTATTTAGCAGAGCATGAAAGCACACACACATTTTTTTTTTTTTTAACTGATTACTTTTGTTGATATTATTATTATTATTATTATTATTATTATTATTTTATCCTCTTGTCATTGCGTTTATTGATTTTATCGACCCTCACCTGACCCCTCTCACCCTCATCATCACAGTAGGTAGGTGCTTTATTAAACAGGGAACAGACAGGAAGCTGATGTCGTGATGGTAACCAGGAGGGCTGGCTTCATCCCTGGGAAACAGCTTCTACATGTGGGAGACAATGTCAGCTGTCAGCACACTGTAAGGCACTCAGTGTGTGTGTGTGTGTGTGTGTGTGTGTGTGTGTGTGTGTGTGTGTGTGTGTTGGCCAATAGACAAACCTCCAGCTGCTGATGTGTACATTATGATGTAGATAAAGACTACAAAGGAACTGGCGGGCACCTGCTGCAGGCCCACACATACACACACACACACACACACACACACGCACGCACACACACACACACACACACTTTACTTGTTAATGGAAATTCCTATAACTGGCGACATAACTTATCAAACAGAAATTTGCCACACCTGCAGGATGACACACACATACACGCACACGCACACACACACACACACACACACACACACACCTCCAAACGGTTCCTGATAAACCATTATATAACATTATATAACACAATAAACATTTACAGGCGTGTTACTTTACAGCTTAATTTCCTGTCTTTAAACTGCCGACATCAGTCCAGTAAACAAGCCGTTTCATCTCATCTGTCATCTACTGAGAATAGATTTTATTTTTATTAAATCAATTCACACTAGTCGAGTGATCTGCTCTATTTCAACATACTACCACTTCAGTAACACTCTGTCTATCTTGACTACTGCATTGCAACAACAGAGGAAGCAAAAATATTGACTACTTGATGAAAAGACTACATGTATGAACTAGATGTTTTGAGTGCACAGGGAGGGATCAATACTGGCCCCTCCGGGTGCCCGTAGTCACATCACTGATTTATCGACTCCGTCATATTAAAGCTGCTCTGTGAGTAGTAATGTAGAGTCATCAGTATAACTCCACCAGCAGCAGCAGTCTGTCAGCCTCTACCAGTCTCTACTAGCCTCTACCAGTCTCTACTAGCCTCTACCAGTCTCTACTAGCCTCTACCAGCCTTTACCAGTCTCTACCAGCCTCTACCAGCCTGTCAGCCTCTACTAGCCTCTACCAGCCTCTACTAGCCTCTACCTGTCTCTACCAGCCTCTACCAGTCTCTACTAGCCTCTACCAGCCTCTACTAGCCTCTATCAGCCTCTACCAGTCTCTACTAGCCTCTACTAGCCTCTACCAGCCTCTTCTAGCCTCTACTAGCCTCTATCAGCCTCTACCAGCCTCTACTAGCCTCTACCAGCCTCTTCTAGCCTCTACTAGCCTCTATCAGCCTCTACCAGTCTCTACTAGCCTCTACTAGCCTCTACTAGCCTCTACCAGCCTCTACTCTCATTCTACTTTGTGTCCACCGGGTGGATTTGGAGGGAAATCTGCTGGATTGCTTTACGGCACCAAACAGGAAGAGGGCGCTGTTCTTCACCAAACAGGAAGAGGACGCTGTTCTTCACCAAACAGGAAGAGGGCGCTGATCTTCACCAAACAGGAAGAGGGCGCTGTTCTTCACCAAACAGGAAGAGGACGCTGTTAGGACGCTGTTCTTCACCAAACAGGAAGAGGGCGCTGTTCTTCACCAAACAGGAAGAGGGCGTGTTTTTCACCAAACAGGAAGAGGACGCTGTTCTTCACCAAACAGGAAGAGGACGCTGTTCTTCACCAAACAGGAAGAGGACGCTGTTCTTCACCAAACAGGAAGAGGACGCTGTTCTTCACCAAACAGGAAGAGGACGCTGTTCTTCACCAAACAGGAAGAGGTTCTGTTCTTCCAGCGCTAACGGAGATAAAGATAAAGAGTTTCTGGAGACGGCAGATGGAGGAAGGAGAGAAAGGAAGATGGAGGAATCACTTCAACATGTTGATCCTCTTCAGGAAAGACAAAGACGCCAGGGGGGGGGGGACAGGAAGCAACGGGGCTGATGGGAAATGTAGTCTTAATGTGGAGGAACACTAGTAACAGTACTACTGGTGAGATAGAGGCTACCAGTCTCTCCATGGTCTCACTGGTTTACAGTCATTAGACCAAGTAGAACAGTGATGTTGGGGGTTGAGGGGCTTCGTAATGAAAATGTTCCACATCTCTTTCAATAAGTCTTCGTGTTTTAAAACCACATCGTTGAGTGAGAAGTTCTTTCCAAGATGCTGTGTACATCGTTCTGTAGGTGTAGTATGAACTGTAGTAACCTGTAACATCTTTGAAAGGTATACTGTGAAATAGCCTCCTTTTCCAGGAATTGCTCTCACACACACGCGCACACACGCACACACGCGCACACACACACACACACGCGTTGTAAAACATTTACAGGTGTGCCATTGTCAACCAAAGGTAGCCGGGAGGTTATGGAAATGATCAGATGACTAATCTTTATTTATCCAGAGAAAGTTGACTGAACACCATGTTGGTTTCCAGCTCCACCTTCACACAGTCCTACACATTCATACCAGTACAACCACAGTTTACCACTGGGAGCTGACCAGTACAACCACAGTCTCTACTGGTGGCCATTGAGCAGATCCAGTGCAGCGGTTGTGGGGTTAAGTGCCTTGCTGAAGGGCACCTTGGGACTATCAGTATCCTTATTGCTCTCCACCTACATGTAAACCCCAGCTGAATACAACACATCCAGGCATGTTTGCTGGCGGTTGTCGAAAGGCATTCTGGGAAATGTAGGAGATCACTGAAGTAGAAGTTGGTTGAGGTAAAGTGGATCGATTTCCCTGGAAGATTCTGAACATCACAGATTGATGATGCATAGCGGTGTAAATATCAACTGTCTGTGGGCTCAGTGCTCAAGGGCACTTTGACAGGCGATAGCACTTACGGGTATCAAACCTGTGGCCTTCAGGTTGCAGGACAGGCCTTGACCTTGACTACATGCAGGACAGTTAAAAACCAGATTCTCTGTTCCTTTGTTGGTAATTTATTAAGACCGATTTAACGGCTAATAATGCTTTCACACTTTTTTACTCTTGTTCAGAATCTCTCTCTCTCTCTCTCTCTCTCTCTGTGACTCGGTGCTCTCTCGACCATTACTTGACCATAACCCATCTATACTGCAGCACATCAGGGTGGGTCCTGTCATCAGTTTTCAACCTGAAAAGATGATTATACGCCTTAACCCAACCTCACTGACTGTAAACCTAACCCTAACCTTAACACTAGCCTTAACACGAGCCTTAACCACACTAAATATAAACCTAACCCTAACCTCTCTGGAGACCTTCTGCCTAACCCGAAGTTTAAATACAGACAAAAAAAACGATTCTTCTGATCATCACATTTCAAAGATAGAGCCATTTTTGACTTTGTGGTTCACCCACACCCAGATAACCACCATACCACGGGGACGAGAGGTTTTCTGATGTGGGATCCAGTCCAGTGGGATCCTCTCCAGCTCCTCCGGTGGCTGAAGCGGTTTTTAAAAGTTCAGGGAAGAGAACTGACTGTGGTTCAGGTCTTGTGACTCAGAGGGGAAAGTGGTGTGTGTTCAGTTGGATTACGGGTGCTGTAAAACCGGTTTCACTATGGCCGTGTGTGTGTGTGTGTGTGTGTGTGTGTGTGTGTGGCAGAGCTGTTTTCACAATGACTGTATTTGTGAATGAGTGACACACACAGTAGACAGCTAATGAATGACTTCCACTGGCTAGCTGTCAGCTATCACACTAACCACCATGTTCCTCCTTCAGGCAGCAGAGTGAGCAGCTCCTGGTCTTCAACAGGAGGAGGTGTCTGTCCTCGGCGGGGTAAGACACATCACTATTTTATTACTGTGCACATATACAGTCACCATGATGCATCACAACAACATCACAACAATTACGCGGCTGTCATGTAAAGACCTTGTAGCTCCCATTCTGCTGATTTTCATGTTTGAAGAATCCCTTGCTGATTCGGTAGATGAAGAGAGCGATAGCGTTAGCGTTAGCGATAGCAATAGCATAGTAACAGCAAGAGAGTGAGTTTTTGCAGTCATCTCATATTCACATTGTAGATCACTTCTTGAAAGTCATTTTTATTGACTTGTATTTTTAAATCTTTTTGACTGTTTTGAAAGGTGCAGTATAAATATTGGATTGGTAAACGGCCAAAAACCCCGCCAGCACTTCCTGTTTTCTTCCTTCCACTGTTCACTGCTGACCTACAAAGCCAGAGCTGTTGCTACAGGAGTAGTGAAACTGAGAAAATGCCTTCAGGGTTCATCTCTTGTCCCAGCAGAAGTGTTGTTGATGCAGAAGTGGACTGAGCATTTAGATATAGGGGCTTTCAGGTGATGTAGCCCCGCCCCCTCTGACGGCCATGTTGGAGGTCCTCAGCTCTGACCAGCTGGTTGTTTCTGTCTCAACTGGATTGAATCTTCATGGTTAATTTCTGTCTGTTTCTACTGAACTGATCATTTCATCACTGATCATCTGATTGATTTAGTGTTTAGATCATGTAGCTTGTTAGCTAGCTAACCATAGTATCTGGTCAGCTAACCATCACTGTCTTGTTGCTAACACATCTGGTTAGCACACTAGCTAACGTATCTAGTAGAAGCTAGCGTTAGCAGTGGCTAGTAGTTGTTAACAGGTTGGGGATGAAACTGCCAAGCCTTAATAATTTGTATTGATATAAGATCTAGAGCTCCTAGTCATGACCTTTGAACTTTAGTACCCACAGACGTAGTGACAGCTTACAACTTAATGTACACTGACATCCACCAGGCCAAGGGAGGGTTACATATCTGACTTCCTCTTCCTGTGTGTGTTTCTATTGCTGTAACCTATAATGACAAGTCCCCCCCCCCCATATCACCACACACACACACACACACACACACACACACACACACACACACACACACACACACACACACACACACACACACACACACACTATTGTGTTCAGGCTGAATGGTCTGGAACAAAAAAGTCAGCAGTATTGTTTTTTGGACCTCCTATGGCTCTATGCTAACCCTGCAGTGTGTGTGTGTGTGTGTGTGTGTGTGTGTGTGTGTGTGTGTGTGTGTGTGTGTGTGTGTGTGTTGAGGACAGAACAAACCAGAAATGAGTGTTGACATATTAGCCTACTGGGAAACACACTGCCTCTTTCTCTCTCTCACACACTCTGTCTGTCTGTCTGTCTGCATACCTGTCTGTCTGTCTGTCTGTATTTGGCCAATAGGACATCCACTGACACATTAAAGTCCTCACACACCAGACACAGACAGACAGACAGACACAGAGAGACAAACAGACACAGACAGACAGACACAGAGAGACAAACAGACACAGACAGACAGACACAGAGAGACAGACAGTTCAAATGTTTGAGGGGTTTCTTTGTCTCTCTGTTTTAGTGGGGGTCGCTCTCTCTCCCTGTCTGTCTCTCTCTCCCTGTCCGTCTCTCTGCCAGGTCATGTCCAGACATGTCTGTTTCCTGTCTGCTGCTCTGGTGACCATGCCACCGCTTCCCCTACGGAAGCTGAGCGGCTGCACACATTTTTTTGAACCGTTTTCTCGCGATGACGACTTCTTTGAAATCACAACTTGATCGTCCAGTTGCTGTTTTCTTCACGGGAGGGGAACCAGTTAGCCTGTTAGCCTGTTAGCCTGTTAGCCTGTTAGCCTGTTAGCCTCGTAGCCTGGTAGTGCAGCAACAGGGTCTTCACTTAGTGACAGTTCGTGTTGGTCAGTTAGGAGGACTAGGTAACATAATGAAGTGGTGAAATCACTTCATCAGCCACATCACATGACTGAATCTCAGTCTTTCACCAAGCGGACCCCGTTAGCTGTCCGTCCGGGTTCGAGTGGCTTTTATTTTGTTGAGCTTTATCTCATGTAGCGCTCCTGTGGTGTCTCGAGACGTCTGGCGGTGGCTCCGCGGCGCGTACCGTGCAACTGATATCGTGTGTTCAACTCTCTAATCTTGTGTCTCTCTCTGATGTCAGCCGTCTAATGGAGGCAAAAATGTACCTTCAACAAAACATTGGTACTGCTGATGCCGGTTTGTGCTGCTAGAGGTCTGATGCTCACAGTCCCACACACACTGGAGCACAGATAAGTGATATGCAAATTAGTGTATGACATCATCGGGTGACTTCTTGAGCAGCCAATAGCGACTTTCCTTGGAGAAGAGGTGGCAGCACTGGCTGCACTTCCCAGAGATCACCTATCAACCAAACGGTGTGTCCAGTACCGTGACGTCTTTTCCTGCTGAGTTTCAGTTCCTGTAGGTGGCGCTAACTTCCCAGGTCTGTTGAACCGCAGAACGCATCACTTCCTGTCTCCAGAGGGTTCCTCCCAGGAAAGACTTACCTGATGAGAGCAGCAGATGGAGAAGCTTCATGACCTGGTAGAGGTTGATCACTGTTGAGTTCTGATGTCGTGGATTATTGATTATTGATTATTGATTATTGATATGTCCTGGTGGTTCAGAACCTCCAGGGTTTGAAACTGACCTGGGCAGGGCTTGACATTCCCCAAAGTTAAAAAAAAATGAACTTGCCCCGAGCCGTCAGTCACTTGCCCACCACTTTAGACAAGTGTGGCGTAAAAGCCCCACAGCGACGACGGAAAGGGGGGGGGGGGGTTCGGGAGGGAATACCCCCCTGCAGGAGGGGTATTTGGAGGGCCTCCCCCCAAGAAAAGTTTAGTTTTTCAGGTTACCTAGATGCTCTCTCGTGCATTTTGACACACCTTTCCTATTGTGGTAAGTTAGCTAAGTTTTTTATGCAATTTTTTTTGCATGGTCTGTTTGTAGAAATTTTAGGTTTTGCATGCGTTGTTTCATTTCTGTATTACT
>JAXDDW010000101.1:1670000-1707500 GCA_034670385.1 Hoplostethus mediterraneus
GGTGTTAGGTGGAGTCCTACTGTAAACTATTGAGCTGGTGTTAGGTGGAGTCCTACTGTAAACTATTGAGCTGGTGTTAGGTGGAGTCCTACTGTAAACTATTGAGCTGGTGTTAGGTGGAGTCCTACTGTAAACTATTAACCTGGTGTTAGGTGGAGTCCTACTGTAAACTATTGAACTGGTTTTAGGTGGAGTCCTACTGTAAACTATTAAACTGGTGTTAGGTGGAGTCCTACTGTAAACTATTAAACTGGTGTTAGGTGGAGTCCTACTGTAAACCATTAAGCTGTAGGTGGAGTCCTAATCATTTGGTGCAGTGATCAGTTGAGCCACTTGCTAAATGCTCATCCTGAATCCCTGCCTGACGCCTCACTCTCTCAACACGCTGAATAAAACTCCCTGTCACAGATGTTTTCCATATTTTTTAAACTCTATGCTTCCATGAGTGTTGCAGAGTTGTTGTAGACCAGGTGACGAATCTGGGTGTGTGCTGTGACCGATTCATGGCCTCGCTGTTTTCTTTCTTTTCTTTGGCTGGTGAACACTGTTACCCACCAGGAAAAAAACACAATAAGTTTGCTAAATGTGTTTGTCTGGTAATTGCTTATGTGACTGTGGTGTTTTTCCACACAAGCTATTCTTTGTTTAGTTGATATCAGACGTGTCTCCTCTTGTCTATGGAGAATCACACTAGCCACCTAGCGGCTAGTCAACCAGTGGGCGTTCTTGGTTAACTTCCACTTCAGCTCCCTATCCTCTACATGTTTGTGTGTCTCAGATATGAAATAATAATAATGCTAAATACACTGTGTGAAAATAGAGCTGCTAACGAAGTGCTCTAAATTCCTGTCACAACACTGCAACACTTAAAATGACAGGCAGCTTCCATTCACACAGCTCATGTAACAACTTCCAAGACACTCTTTCTATAAAAGGTATACATGTAACATAAGTGTTGAAAAAAATACCACAGCTCTGCTATGTATAGTATAATACCTACTGCTGCAAAATGATAGCCAAACCACACACACACACACACACACACACACACACACATTATACATTTTGTGTCCAGTGTGAAACAGTATACACCTCCTCGTATAATGTGAGATAAACTACATCATGTTACTCAGACTCAATATTTAGGAAGTAGATTTTAGAAGGTTATTATGGGAGTTTGGACATGAGATACTAGACTGAAGATTAGATTGAAGCTCACTAGCTTGCTGTGAAACACAGTAAAAGGGTTTTCCAGTGGTACAGCTCATTCTTGTCATGAATGAATCAGAGTTGTAATCAAAGCTTTAATATACCCTTAATTTACTAAGGTGAAGTATTTCATTTTATACATAGACAGCATGTTAGCATTAATAGCATTTATTATTGAAACCAGTGGATACTGTAGCATCAAGCTAGTTTATTAGCATGCTGGAGTTTCCCTTTCCCTTAAAACTCTTAAGATTGGGTTTCTGTACTTCATTGTACAGATAGACAGCATGCTAGCATTGTTAGCATTCAATGAAAGTAGCCTCCAGCTAGTTTATTAGCTTGCTGGGTAACACAGTAAAAGGGTTTCCCTAAGGGTCTGTCTTCATAGCTTTGTACAAATCATTTGTCACGGATCCAAAACATTTGTTCAATCTAAGCTTTATGATAAACCCCTTTGAAAGATACCGTCGATTAAAGAACTGGAGCTTTATTTGACAGATAAACGGCAGAGTAGCATAGCTAGCATTCCTCATCTGAACCAACAGACTGATATTCAGTGTTAGGATGTCGTTAGATGCCGTAGGAGGTTTGTACGTTGGTGCGATCAGTCATGTCATGAATCAAAGACATTCTTTACATCGGAGCGAAGCCTGGAGGTGATCACCGGTGTGTGAGCTCCGTAGTCTTGCAGGCTCACGCCTGTTATTCAAAGTACCTGGGTGAATTTGTGTATGTACAGTATGTGTGTGTGTGTGTGTGTACATGCGCTTGCAGGTGTGTCAGAATTTGTGTTGTAAAAAGTGTGCCCACTCACCTGTATGCCTGCCTGTGTGTGTGTGTGTGTGTGTGCATGTATGTGTGTGTTGTATTTGTGTTATGTGTATGTGTGTGTTTCTGTCTGCGTATCGTATGGGTGTGTGTCTGCATGAAGGTGCGTTTGTGTGTGTGTGTGTGTGTGTGTGTAAGATGATCTTTCTTTCTGAGAAACAGGAGGATGTCAGATTCTTGGTCCCAAAGGATTGTGGGATATGTCCACGCCCGTGTACTCAATTCCCAGCCCACGCCTTTAAACTGATACACCTCCCCAAGGAGTTCACACACACACACACACACACACACACACACACACACACACACACACACACTATCTATTTATCTCTACCATACTCCATCAAAACCATTCACACACACATGATTCATTCCAGTGTAAGCTACACACCACTCATATATACCCAATTACTCACACAAACTCAAATAATTGCTCAAAATGATTCACACACACACACACACACACACACACAAACACACACATAAATACCCAATTGGTATTAGTATTGTGAGTACACCTAATCTCTATCCCTAAACTCCCTTCAAATACGTCACACACACATACCAGCACTCTCTCTTTCACCCTCTCTCTCTCTAACACATACACACACACACACACACACACACACACACACACACACACACACACACACACACAGCTCATCATTAGCCATCTTTGAATACCAGAGGAGCTGACGGTGTGAATCACTCCTCTGCTGGAATATTTTCCCATGCTGAACAATGACAGGGCAAGACTGAGCTTACAGAGCCGGGCCGACACATGCAAGAGGTGTCACTCTGTCAGTCACACACACACACACGCACACACACACACACACACACACACACACACACACACACACACACAGGCAAACTGTACATGTAACCTGGCATGAAGAGAGAGGGCGAGGGCGGAAGAGATAAAACGATGTGGAGAGTTGGACTGTAATTGTTAAAGCTATGAGGAGGAGGAACGTACAGTATCCTCGATGTGGTCTTTATTTTCATGTTTTCTGCATTAGTGTTTACATTACTGCTCTTTATCGTAAATGTTTTGATATTTAGGAACTTTTCATTTCATTATTTTTGAAAGCATCTTCGCTTTACGGATTTTTTTTCCACGTACCTTAGACTTTTGAACAGTACTGTATCTTCCTGAATTCATATTAATATGTAGTCACTTTTAAAATGTTCCTTCAAATGAAAAACTACAATATATTCTGGTAAAAGGTGTGTCACACCAGCAGCAAAATCCTGTCATAACTTCAGACAGGAGGGACATTAAAGAGCTCATTAAAGAGTATATATATGTTGCTACCCTGGTATAATGACAAATGTGAGTAGAATAAGCTTCAATTCCTAGATCACCAACATTACAAGCATTCAGTCGTAATGAGGTCAAAGGTCAGAACCACCATGAATTAGAAGGAACGTACCACAGCTCAAGTCAAAAAAGGTTATATGTTATATGTCATATGTCATATATATGTTCAGTTTTACTTCTAAAACATTTCTCAGGCAGAAATAATCTGATTGGTTGAATTAAACCTCAATGGGCGGGGCCACAGAAACAGTTTTTCAGAAGTTAGCTAACTGGCAGACTAGAACGGTAAACAAGGAACTCTTTTTAAATACAAATCTAAATGGCAATGAGTCATTTTTTCATTCATTCATGCTGTTGGAAGATCACCACTCTTCCTCATACAACATCAGTCTGATAACACTTACTATGATCTACAGTTTACCTCATGAAAACTAAAAATTTAAAAGATGGATTAACTGAGTTTATGGGGAAACAATCCAGTTTTCCCACAGAGATCCAGTTCCATGTAATGTAATGTAATCAAATCTTTTTTCTCCAAGTCGGATCGCTGGCCAAGACAACAACAGCTCATTTCTGCAGACAGAACAAGAAGAAACATTTCAGAAGTAACAGAATATCTAAGAAAAAGTGAGAACAGAGAAAGAAAAGGACAGAGAGAGAGAGAGAGAGAGAGAGAGAGAGAGAGAGAGAGAGAGAGAGAGAGAGAGAGGGGGGTGTTAAACTCCACAGTTAAATATCCTCCCTGAGAGGATAAATAACATTTATCTGTAGGAGTAAAAGTACTGACTGACAGTTACTCTAGTTTAGTAACTGGATTACATGACCACGTTGTAACTCCACCCACTTGACAAAGAGCCCTTCCAACGCATTACCTGACTGTAAATATACAGTATGGTGTGGCTGGTTAAACATCTACCTGAACACTGGGAGTCTGGTTCTGAGATGATGGATGGCTTTGGAGAGAACAAAGTAAAGCCGGAGCTTAAAGAAAAAAATATTTTTTTCAACCTTTATTGACACAGGGAAGGTTTGCTGATCATGCATGTTCTTTTGCAGCTCCACCCTGTTTCACATTCACACTGGGAGCTACTTTAAAATGTAATTGTGCCTGTTTGTAATTACCAGTTCAGCGGTGAGACTGGATCCCAGTGCAGCTGATGCACCCCTGCAAAACTGATATATACAGTATATAATATAAAAATATTAATATTGCTTTTAAGTGTGGCCCAAGAGCAGGTCTGCCAGGTCACATTTACCTCACACAGGTATTGTCCATACGTTTCATACATGCATCATTCGCTTTAATCAGAAAAAACATGGTGTCTCTTGTGGCTCACGTGGCTCCTGAGTGAAAGCCAGAAAATCACATTTATAAATAAAAGTTACATTCATTTTCACGCAGGCAAAGTGATAAAAAGGCACAGTGATGATAAGAAAGATGATGACAAAAACACAAAGAAAAGATGCTAACTTAGTAGCATAATAGACCAGAAGCTCAGAAAACATCTCACCTGAAATAATCCAGGATGCAACTGTTGCATCACAACAAGACTCAACGGTTCATCAGCTTCCTGGGTTCAGTTCGTCTGCGTCGCTTGATTGTGGTGAGGATTAAAGATTCTTGTTCCTGTTCTTCCTCTTGTTGGTGCTGACTTCCTCTCTGACAGGAAACTTCCCTCCAGTTCGTCTTCTTGTTGTGGTGTTGTAAGAACGTCAGAAACCACGCTGGAAACACACTACTGGTGTGTGTGTGTGTGTGTGTGTGTGTGTGTGTGTGTGTGTGTGTGTGAGAGAGGGAGACAATTTGTTGTATTGACCATGTGTTTTGTTCTTTATTTGTTTGACCATACAGTACCAGTCAAAAGTTTGGACACACCTGTTTCTGTTTCTCATGATCCTAAAAACATTTTGATATAAAGGCTTGATGCTTAAATGCTTGAAATGTTCTTAGACAAATAGAGAAGTTGATGCCTGTGTATGAATTTATTTTCAAAACTTACATTTTAATTAAATTGAAATGCACCAACAAGTAGTTTTCATTTAGACTTTAGAGGTGGAGAACGTTGAACCACAATGATTAAATCATCATTTTAAACACACACATAGTGATTGTGGCCTTTAAAAGTTCATTTGTGGAATTTCTTTGCTTGTTAATGCCAAAGGGTTTCTACTTTGAAGAATCTAAAATTTAAGATAGTTTTTATTTTGTATTTTTTTTTATTTGGTCACTGTACCAATAACACAATCCTTTTGTGTTATTTCACAGTTTTGATTACTTTACTATTATTCTAAAATAGTGGAAAATTGTAAAAATAAAGAAAAACCCTTTCAATGAGTAAGTGTGTCCAAACTTTTGACTGGTACTGTATATCTGTACTGAAGTCTGTGTGTGTTCATGAGTGGGACCACAGACCACAGGTAGAAGCAGGTGAGTTGTGTTGTTGCCATGGTTACCCCCACTTCCTGTCAACAGGTCAACAAAAAACAAACAAGTATTCAAAGATTACATAATTAGTCAGATTACATAATTAGCCTGATACAACCAGTCAGTATTGTCACAAATATAGCATAGCATAGCATAGCATAGCATAGCATAGCATAGCATAGCACAATATAGTACAGTTTCAATCAATCAAATTTATTTATATAGCACATCATACATCAGTTGCAGCTCAATGCACTTTACATAAAATGAGAGAAAAGGGAAAAGGAATGAGGTCATAAAGGAAAAATAAAAAGATAAGGACTAAAGGCAATAATAAATAAAGTAAAAGAAGCAATTGTACTGGTGCAAACTAAACCAGAGTAAGCATAAAATCATGAATCATTATTAAAATGAAAGAGAGTTACAGAGAGTCAGTTAGAATGTAAACATAAAACAGTAAGAACTTAGGGGACAATAAAACAATAAAATAAAAAAATAAGAATTTAAAAATCAGAAGGCTAAGTAAGAGAGTAAAATAAACACACCGAACTAAAACCCCAATTAACTGTTAAACATATGGGGAAGGAGTTCCTAGTTTGAGACATAATAACTAAAGGCTGACTGATCAGAGTTAGGTAGTTAATCTGAGTGACCTGGCAGGAACATAGATATGACTAAGACAGCGAGGAGCAAGAGTTTAAACATTTAAACATGAATAAAATAATCTTAAAGTCGATTCTGAAGGATACCGGTAATGTGGTTTCTGATTTTGGAACGTGTCAATATTCTGGCAGCAGTGTTTTGCACTCGTTGTAAATTTGTGATGAGCACTTGGGTAGGCAGCAGAGCATTGCAGTTATCCAGTCTAGTTGACACAAAGGCATGTATACGTTTTTCACAAACTGCAATGGATAGCATACCACGTACCGCAGAGATATTACGGAGGTGATAATATGCTGATGTGGTTTTCAAAACTGAGATCACTGAGTTTTTTTACATGGTTTTTGACCTCCAAGTACAGTATACTATACTAGTATAGTAAAATAAGTTTAAACTCATGAAGAGAGACCACCTCTTTAAATCAACAGTTTAAACTCACTAAGAGAGAGTGCCTCTTTAAATCATTAGTTTAAAGTCATTAAGAGAGACCGCCTCTTTAAATCATCAGTTTAAACTCACCATTAGAGAGTGCCTCTTTAAATTATCAGTTTAAACTCACTAAGAGAGAGCGCCTCTTTAAATTATCAGTTTAAACTCACTAAGAGAGAGCGCCTCTTTAAATTATCAGTTTAAACTCATTAAGAGAGAGCGCCTCTTTAAATTATCGGTTTAAACTCACTAAGAGAGAGCGCCTCTTTAAATTATCAGTTTAAACTCACTAAGAGAGAGTGCCTCTTTAAATTATCGGTTTAAACTCACTAAGAGAGAGCGCCTCTTTAAATTATCAGTTTAAACTCACTAAGAGAGAGCGCCTCTTTAAATTATCGGTTTAAACTCACTAAGAGAGAGCGCCTCTTTAAATCATTTTGCAGTGCTCTTGTTCTCTGCTGCAGGTTACAGCCTGCTGTCTGACCACCCTGTGATATTTGAAGCTGCTCTGATTTACTTCATGCTGTGTAATCCTACAGTGGAGAAACACTGGAGAGCAGCCATAGGACAGCTACCGACACCCTGCACGTGACAAAGAAAGAAAGAAAGAAAGAAAAGGAAAAAATAATGTGTATGAGAGAGCAAAGGAAGCAAGAGAATGTGAAAGCGAGAGAGAAGGACATTGTGAGAAAGATGTTGAGAAAGGGAGAGTGGAAGAATAAGAAAGAAAGAAAGAAAGAAACAGAAGAGTGAAAAGGGTCAGGAGGAATAGTGGAAGAAAGAGAGGTAGAAAAGGAGAAAGTGAGACAAATTCTGTTAAAGGGAGGCTGAGAGAGGGAGAGTAAGAGAGAGAGAGAGAGACAAAGAAAATGTGTGGGAGAGAGAGAGAGAGGGAGAGATGAAAGGCAGGCGAGGAGAATGAATGGAAGCCTGCAGTCTTCTTCTACAGTCAGTGAAGGAAAAAGAAAAGCTGCTTGAGGAATTCCATTCAGCCACTTCTAAGAAGCCGTGGGAATTTCTTGGAAAATCCTCCTCTGGGAGCCACTGGGAGAAAAACAGAGGAGAAAAAATGATGTCCCTCATTTTCCTTCCTGGGAATTTAAAGGCGCTTAAAGATGGTCTGTTTAGCATTTTAACCACCAATATATCATTTTGTCATTTTATCATTGTCAGTTAATATCACTACATTGGTATAATTACTGTAAATAAATGAGACCATGGTGGAGACGACTGGTAGCCTCTATCTCACACCAGCGGTACTGTTTCTCCAAATTAACACTACGCTTCCCATAAGCCCCATTGCTTCCTGTCTCCCTGATGTCTTTGTCTTTCCTGAACATGTTGGAAGTGATTTCTCCATCTTCCTTTCTCTCCTTCCACCATCTGCCATTGCCGTGAAGCAATCCAGCAGATTTCCCTCCAAATCGACCCGGTGACCACAACGTAAAATGCAGAGTAGAGGTTGGTAGAGGCTGACAGGCTGGTAGAGGCTGACAGGCTGGTTGAGGCTGACAGGCTGGTAGAGGCTGACAGGCTGGTAGAGGCTGACAGGCTGGTAGAGGCTGGTAGAGGCTGACAGGCTGGTTGAGGCTAACAGGCTGGTAGAGGCTGACAGGCTGGTTGAGGCTGACAGGCTGGTAGAGGCTGACAGGCTGGTAGAGGCTAACAGGCTGGTTGAGGCTGACAGGCTGGTTGAGGCTGACAGGCTGGTAGAAGCTGACAGGCTGGTAGAGGCTGACAGGCTGGTAGAGGCTGGTAGAGGCTGACAGGCTGGTTGAGGCTGACAGGCTGGTAGAGGCTGGTTGAGGCTGACAGGCTGGTAGAGGCTGGTTGAGGCTGACAGGCTGGTAGAGGCTGACAGGCTGGTAGAGGCTGACAGGCTGGTAGAGGCTGACAGGCTGGTTGAGGCTGACAGGCTGGTTGAGGCTAACAGGCTGGTAGAGGCTGACAGGCTGGTTGAGGCTGACAGGCTGGTAGAGGCTGGTAGAGGCTGACAGGCTGGTTGAGGCTGACAGGCTGGTTGAGGCTGACAGGCTGGTAGAAGCTGACAGGCTGGTAGAGGCTGACAGGCTGGTAGAGGCTGGTAGAGGCTGACAGGCTGGTTGAGGCTGACAGGCTGGTTGAGGCTAACAGGCTGGTTGAGGCTGACAGGCTGGTAGAGGCTGACAGGCTGGTTGAGGCTGACAGGCTGGTTGAGGCTGACAGGCTGGTAGAGGTGGAGTTTTACTGATGACTCTACATTAATGTGATGAGTTATTGATGTGAAAATACCATACGTAACACCTTTATGCCCCAGTAGCAACTGATCATGTAATAAAATGTGTCTCTAAATGAGTCAATATATATAATATAACCTGTTGACATCATAATTTGCTGATGTAATACCCCATACTATACCGTTGTTAAATATTACATTATCTACCTGACATTATGACATTATTACATGACTTTATTACATTTTATTACTTTTTCAACAGCCATTGAGCATTGAGTCATGAGCAGTCATTACATTATCAGTTGCTACAGGCCCCAAAGTTTGAAAATGTTTTTTCCCAGAGGTGTTGCATTACTGCAGGAGTTCCTCAAGGTCATGACCTGCAAATGGGTCACGGTTGGTTTTCTGGGAGGTCCCAGCCTTTACTATGATGGGATGTACTGCTGGGTCCCAGGGTGACGGTAGATCAGATTTAGCAGCTTCCACTGTATTGGACTACAGGCTGGGTGCATGTATAACTGTTAAAATAATAAATACATAACAATGAATAAATACATAATACATTAGTACTGTAATATATTAGGAATAAATAAATAAATAAATAAAAGAAAGAAAGAGAAACACAAAACAATAAATAAGTACATTATTATTATCATAAATTATAACAATAGGAAATGTAAAGAAAATGTAATAAATACATAACATGAAGAATATAAATTAATAAATGAAATAAAAAATAAGGAAAATAAAAACAAAAGAAAGAAAGAAAGACAGAAGTGATTGATAGAGGCAGAGAGAGAGGAAGAGGTGAGAGGATGTGTGGTTATAATGTAGATCATTGTGTTCTTGATGAGGTGGAGTCTCTTCAACAACAGGAAGTTGAACACAGTTTTCATCAAAACACAAATCAGTGCAACACAGGGTTACCTGCAGCTCTGGGCTACACTGGGTTAAACCTAACCCTGTTGGAGGACTGTACAGGCCGAACTAGGCCAGGCTGATCAATCACATTTATGACACAATTATCAATCAGTTATGACAAATAAGATGTTACAGAGTCAGACAACACGATCTTGTCCAAACCTAGTAACGCTGTTCCAGATCAGGTTCAGACCTGGTAACGCTGTTCCAGATCAGGTTCAGACCTGGTAACCCTGTTCCAGATCAGGTTCAGACCTGGTAACCCTGTTCCAGATCAGGTTCAGACCTAGTAACGCTGTTCCAGATCAGGTTCAGACCTGGTAACCCTGTTCCAGATCAGGTTCAGACCTGGTAACGCTGTTCCTGAGGACCCGGGTTCAAACCTCCACCCTGCTCAATTGCCCTAGAGCAAGGCACTGAATCCTGACCAGCTCCAGACCCTGACCTCTGACCTCCCTGTGGAGTGTGTGTGTGTGTGTGTGTGTGTGTGTGTGTGTGTTTGTATATTAATAGAGGAAAAGTTGAATTGCTGTAATATAGGACCGTTAAGGATTAGGCACATAGTGGTGGAGGGAGTGAATGTGATTCAGTAGAAGGTCCTCACAAGGGTGTGTGTGTGTGTGTGTGTGTGTGTGTGAGAGAGCGAGTGTGTGTTGTTTTAGTTGCTATATGATGACACCACCCCACCCACCGAACACACCCAGTAACCCCTATACAGTACCACCATATGCTCTGTGTAGAAACAACAGCAAAAACAGCAGGCTAGTAAAAACAGAGAGAACGCTTGAGAAAAAAGAGTGTGTGTGTGTGTGAGACAGAGAGAGAGAGAGAATGGATGAGGGGACGAGAGAGCATGCTGTCTAAACATTAGTCTTGTAGATGAATGAGACTTCCCCAGCCGTGTTATTCCAGCATTTAGCCTGACAGAGAGAGAGGATGAATGAGTGTGTCTGTGTGTGTGTGTGTGAGAGAGAGTGAGAGAGAGAGGATGAATGAGAGACAGTGTGAGAGAGAGAGAGAGAGGGAGGGGTGGGGGTGGGATACGAGGGGGGCGTGCCTTAAAATAATACTAACATCAAAGATCAAATGTATTTATAGATGTGGTATCACATCAGAGTAACTGAGCGCTTTAAGAGTATCAATGTAGTATATCAGTATCATGTCGCTGGTTTAACATCTACCTGAACACTGACGGTTCTGAGATGATGGATGGCTTTGGAGAGAACAAAGTAAAGGCGGAGCTTAAGGAACCGGTTTGCTGATCATGCATGTTCCTGTTTCACGTTCACCCCCAGTACGACCACCAGTCCTCTCCTGGTGGCCACTGGCAGCTGACTAGTACAACCATATCTCACATCATGTTCAATTTAAGATTAAATAATATGAAGTTGTGTTGGTCGGTGTGGGGAAACAGGATACAGGATACAGCAAAGAACAAAATACAATATAAATAAGGGTGGAGTGAATGGGTGGTGTCGAACAGAACACAACCTGCAACCACAACACTAGAACGTATTGAGTAGAACTATATGAATGAAAAAAAAAAAAAAGTATATGAATGAAGTCAGTATGAGAATATATGAATTACAGCCAAGCTAGTCTGGGGATTTGAACCAGCAACCTTCCAGTCACAATCCACAGTCCAGTTCTTTCTACCATCTAGTCTACTGGCTCCTGCATTTGTTATGTATCAAGACTTTACAGTTTGACCTCCACCCTGCTACCAACCATCTGATCCAGGATCAGTCTGTTAGTAATGTGTCAGTAGAACCAGTTGACTGTCTGGACCAGGTTGTTGTGGTGTGTCTGGAGATCCTCCAGTAATGTTCTCAGTAAAAGTGATCAATGTGATCAGGTAGATTTGTCTCCAAATGTAGGTTACTGTGACTCAGTAAACTGTCTTGTCTTTAGCCCTAGTCTCTACTCCAAAACACTCTGAGTTGGAGCTGGAGAAGAGTCAGCTAGTTCACCTGAACTCACTTCTAGCTAGCTAACTAGTTACTGTTAACATGGGACTACTAGCCACTGCTAACGCTAGCTTCTATTAGATACGTTAGCCAGCTAACTAGCCAGCAGGCTAACTTAGTTACTGTTAACATGGGACTACTAGACACTGCTAACGCTAGCTTCTACTAGATACGTTAGCTAGTGTGCTAACCAGATGTGTTACATTACATTACATCACAGTCATTTAGCAGACGCTTTTATCCAAAGCAACTTACAATAAGTGCATTCAACAAAGGTAGGCAAGAAAACTACTAGTCACCAGAAATGGTAAGTGCATTTCCTTCCTAAACAAGCAACTAAGAGCAGAACTAGTGTTAATGTAAGAGTGCAATAAGTTAGCAACCTACTTATGTTAAACAAATGAGACAAATAGAGAATCGAATAAAACAAGAGCCAAGACAAATAAATGTATCCAAGAGCCAATAAACAAGAGCTCAGGCACGTAAATGATGACAAATAGGCAAGGCTAGGAGGAAGGGTCAGGGTAGTGTTTCCTGAAGAGGTTTTCAGCCTGGTGAAAGATGGGCAGTGACTCTGCTGTCCTGACATCAGTGGGGAGTTCATTCCACCACTGTGGGGCCAGAACAGAGAAGAGCCGTGACCGTGTAGATCGGCCCCCAGGGCCTCTGAGCCACGGGGCAACCAGTCGCCTCGAGGCAGCAACCAGTGTTAACAACCAGACAGTGATGGTTAGCTGACCAGATGCTATGGTTAGCTAGCTAATAAGCTACATTATGTATGTGTGCTAACCAGATGTGTTAACAATAAGACAGTAATGGTTAGGTAGGTAGGTAGATAGGTAGGTAGGTAGATAGGTAGATAGGTAGATAGATAGATAGATAGGTAGGTAGGTAGGTAGGTAGGTAGGTAGGTAGGTAGGTAGGTAGATAGGTAGGTAGGTAGGTAGGTAAATAGGTAGGTAGGTAAATAGGTAGGTAGGTAGGTAGGTAAATAGGTAGGTAGGTAGATAGGGAGGTAGGTAAGTAGATAGGTAGGTAGATAGATATGTAGATAAGTAGGTAGGTAGATAGGTAGGTAGGTAGGTAGGTAGGTAGGTAAGTAGGTAGGTAAGTAGGTAGATAAATAGGTAGGTAGGTAGGTAGGTAAGTAGATAGGTAGGTAAGTAGATAGGTAGGTAGGTAGATAGGTAGATAGGTAGGTAAGTAGGTAGATAGATAGGTAGGTAGGTAGATAGGTAGGTAGGTAGGTAGGTAAATAGGTAAATAGGTAGGTAGGTAGATAGATAGATAGGTAGGTAGGTAGGTAGATAGATAGTTAGGTAGGTAGGTAAATAGGTAGGTAGGTAGGTAAATAGGTAGGTAGGTAGGTAGGTAGGTAGGTAAATAGGTAGATAGGTAGGTAGGTAAATAGGTAGGTAGGTAAGTAGATAGGTAGGTAGATATGTAGGTAGGTAGGTAGGTAGGTAGGTAAATAGGTAGGTAGGTAGATAGGTAGGTAAATAGGTAGGTAGGTAGGTAAATAGGTAGGTAGGTAGATAGGTAGGTAGGTAAGTAGATAGGTAGGTAGGTAGATAGGTAGGTAGGTAAGTAGATAGGTAGGTAGATATGTAGATAGGTAGGTAGGTAGGTAAGTAGGTAGATAGGTAGGTAGGTAGGTAGGTAGGTAGATAGATAGGTAGGTAAATAGGTAGGTAGGTAAATAGGTAGGTAGGTAGATAGGTAGGTAGGTAAGTAGATAGGTAGGTAGGTAGATAGGTAGGTAGGTAAGTAGATAGGTAGGTAGGTAGGTAGATATGTAGATAGGTAGGTAGGTAGGTAAGTAGGTAGATAGGTAGGTAGGTAAGTAGATAGGTAGGTAGGTAGATAGGGAGGTAGGTAAGTAGGTAGATAGGTAGGTAGATAGATAGGTAGATAGGTAGGTAGGTAGGTAGGTAGATAGGTAGGTAAATAGGTAGGTAGGTAGATAGATAGATAGGTAGGTAAATAGGTAGGTAGGTAGGTAAATAGGTAGGTAGGTAGATAGGTAGGTAGGTAAGTAGATAGGTAGGTAGGTAGATAGGTAGGTAGGTAAGTAGATAGGTAGGTAGGTAGATATGTAGATAGGTAGGTAGGTAAGTAGGTAGATAGGTAGGTAGGTAGATAGGTAGGTAGGTAGGTAGGTAGATAGATAGGTAGGTAGGTAGGTAAATAGGTAGGTAGGTAAATAGGTGGGTAGGTAGGTAGATAGGTAGGTAGGTAGGTAGGTAGGTAAGTAGGTAGGTAGTTTGGTAGGTAGATAGGTAGGTAGGTAGGTAGGTAGGTAGGTAATTAGGTAGGTAGGTAGGTAGATAGGTAGGTAGGTAAGTAGATAGGTAGGTAGGTAGATATGTAGATAGGTAGGTAGGTAAGTAGGTAGGTAGGTAGGTAGGTAAATAGGTAGGTAGGTTGGTAGGTAAATAGGTAGGTAGGTAGATAGGTAGGTAGGTAGGTAAATAGGTAGGTAGGTAGGTAGCTAGGTAAATAGGTAGGTAGGTAGGTAGGTCGGTAAATAGGTAGGTAGGTAAGTAGATAGGTAGGTAGATATGTAGGTAGGTAGGTAAATAGGTAGGTAGGTAGGTAAATAGGTAGGTAGGTAGGTAGGTAAATAGGTAGGTAGGTAGGTAGGTAGATAGGTAGGTAGGTAGATATGTAGATAGGTAGGTAGGTAGGTAGGTAGATATGTAGATAGGTAGGTAGGTAGGTAGGTAGGTAGATAGGTAGGTAGGTAGATATGTAGATATGTAGATAGGTAGGTAGGTAGGTAGATATGTAGATAGGTAGGTAGGTAGGTAGGTAGATAGGTAGGTAGATAGGTAGGTAGGTAGATATGTAGATATGTAGATAGGTAGGTAGGTAGGTAGATATGTAGATAGGTAGGTAGGTAGGTAGGTAGGTAGATAGGTAGGTAGGTAGGTAGGTAGATAGGTAGGTAGGTAGATAGGTAGGTATTTTTAATCCCCGGGGGGAAATCTCTGTGTTACAGCAGCCAGACATAGTAACACCAAGAAATAAAGAAATAAAACTACAATGGAAATAATAAAAATAACAATAATAAATAGAAATATAAGAAGCTATATAAGTACAAGTACAAAAATTACAACAACAAAAAAGCAAATGAGAATGTGCCAGAGAATGTGCAGTTGTAGTTAGTTGGTTACAGTGGTTAGCTGACCAGAGACTACGGTAGATAGCTAATTAATACAATGACAATAATGAACGTGATGGTTTTCACTCATACCAACCTGCTGATGAGCCAAAAACTATAACATGAATTGATTTATGAATTATTTTCATCATTTTCCTTTTATACAGTCGTACACTACACCAGTTAAAGATCCTATTGATGTTGATTGATGTTGATGATGTTTCAGCGCCACTGATTACTTTACACATTACACACACACACACACACACACACACACACACACACACAAAGCAGAGCATCTATCAGTGGCTCTTTGTGTGGGAGTGAATGGGTAGTCAGGCTTTATACTGGGAACACTGGGAACATGCTGGGAAAGACGCTTCACTGAGTTCCTTCGGACACACAGGACTGGTTACTGCTGGAAAGAAGATTATTGATAATCTTCTCTTTCTTTCTTTCTTTCTTTCTTTCTTTGGAGTGGAGGATTTCAGGAAAACTGTTGGGGTAAATGACGAGTTTCCTGGCTACATGATGTTGAATTTAAGATAACATAAGTTGTATTGATCCCCTCTGGGAAACTGCTGCAGCAAGCAACTGGAAACAGAAACGCAAAATAGACGATGAAATAGACGATGAATAAGAATCAAGAAAACTACACAACCAGCATCACAACATGAGAATGTATGAAGTAGATATACAGTATATGAATGAAAAGTACCAGAATATTATTGAATTAAGTTGTGTATGCAGAGTGCAAAATTCCAGCAGCAAAGCATAAAAAATAATAATTAAAATGAATAACAATATAATATTAATTCATTAAAAAGATAAATATGAAAACAACAAAACATATGATAAAATAAAAAGGAAAATATTCTCATTTTTCTAATATTCTCTGTCTCTCTCTCTGTCTCTCTCTCTCTCTCTGTCTCTCTCTCTCTCTGTCTCTCTCTCTCTTTCTGTCTCTCTCTGTCTCTGTCTCTCTCTGTCTCTCTCTCTCTCTGTCTCTCTCTCTCTTTCTGTCTCTCTCTGTCTCTCTGTCTCTGTCTCTCTCTCTCTCTCTCTCTTGATGTTTGACCCTCTTTGTCTTCAAGACGCTTCACCATCCTCAGTCGATCCCCTCCGGTGACCTTCGGGGAGACGGGGTCGTGACCTGCTGTCTGTGTATGTGAATAGAGGTCAATAGGTCAAGTAGTGCTCATGATGACCTCACAATAGACACACAAACAGTAACACCCCCGCACGCGTCAAGGAGGGAGGAGGGTCTGTACTCCTAACAGAGTATCTATATGTTTAGAATACATCACACTGTGTAGTACTGTGTAGTACTATACGATACACACTGTGTAGTACAGTACGATACACGATGAACCTTTATTGATCCCTGAGGGGAAATTGAAGAACAAGAAAGAAAAAAAGCGAACTGGGTGGTTTACTAAATGAAACACAACCAGCAATGGTTGTGTTTCATTTAATGTATCAACATATTTATATATATATATATATATATATATATATATATATATATATATATTAAGATACATATATGTATATATATGTATCAAGATATATGAAGTACAGGGAAGGATATGAGTTAGTAGAAGGATGTGAAGGAGGCAGGTGAAGCTGTGATGTATGAAAATACATCATGAAATGAAGAACATGCAGGAGGGAAAAACTCTTTTCCTCCTTTCTCCTCTTTCCTTTCCTCCCCTTTACTCTTGTCAGCCCTCCTCTCCTCCTCCTCTTCCCCTCTTCTCCTCCTCCTCTTCCTCTCCTCTCCTCTCCTCCTCTCCTTTCCTTTCCTCCGTATTTCCTCTCCTCCTCCTCTCCTCTCCCCTTCCTCTCCTCTCCTCTCTCCTCTCCTTTTCAGTCATTTTTCTCTTCTCTCATCTCGTTTCATTTCTTGTGGGATTCCTTCACTTAAACTGAACATTAAACATGTGATCCAGGTCATGTGTGTTATGAACCTCATGGAGTTGAAAAAAACTCCTATGTTTGATTTTTTTTATGCTTTAATTTCTTATTCTTGTGTTTTAAACGGTTTTTCCTCTCGTCTTCATGACTTGAACCAAATGCATATCCTCCCTTCCCCTGCGTTGTGGGTCGGTGGATGCTGGTGGGGAAAATCCTCAGAGTCTGATGATTCACTCTGTTGTAAAATTATTTTGACGTGAATAAATCACCAGATGAATTCGGCTCATCCGGTTCGCCGTCTTACCGTAAGTCAATCTCTTCTTATAGCAGAGAGAGAAGAGGAAGAAGTCTATTACTCACTCTGATATTGAATTACGCACCAATTTGAACCTCGTCCAATTAAAACAGCCCGGCGTTCTCTTCCAACCAATCAAAACAATACAGGCCCGCCCCCGGAATTCTTCTTGTCCAATCACGCGCGTCTGGCGGGTGACATGAATGGTATTCCATTCATTCCTACGCGCTGAGCGTTAACGGGCGGTTTGATATTACAACCAGTCTTTCATTCACTCTTTCTCTCACCCATCCCTCCATCCTTCCTTCTTTCGTTTGTGTGTGCGATGTGGAATGTGTGGTGGGATATGAGTCATTTCCTGTTTTTAGCCGTTAAACACATCCCTACAGGGGCTGCATGGTGTGTGTGTGTGTGTGTGTGTGAGAGAGAGAGAGAGATGAGAATGGAGGGAGAAAGAGAGGTAAAGATGTAAAACTGTAATACTACTATTATGATAATAAACTTTATTTGTGTAGCAGAATAAAAATAAGAACTATAGCTAATTCAAACAGACGATGAAAGTGTTCAAAATACAAACAAATAAAAAACAGAATCAAGATGTTAGCAAGTTGATAAGATTGGTTTAACTAAAACAGCTTTAGACTTGAATCTGGAAATTAGATGAAGAATTTAGTGTTTATATAATGTAGCTTGTTAGCTAGCTAACCATAGCATCTGGTCAGCTAACCATCACTGTCTGGTTGTTAACACATCTGGTTAGCACACTAGCTAACGTATCTAATAGCAGCTAGCGTTAGCAGTGGCTAGTCGTCCCATGTTAACAGTAACTAGATCAGCCTGCTGGCTAGTTAGCTAGCTACCAGTTTGTTCAGGTTCTCAAGCTGAGAGTTGGGCTAAAGTGTTGACAACCAGTTTGCTCATGGGAACGTTGGCATGAAATCAATGCAAACTTCAGAAGAAATCATTCCAGGAGGAAGTGAGGAATCCACAGTGATGTGGTTAGTCAAATACAGGCTTGTGACAGTGGGATAGACAGACAGATATATAGGCAGACAGACAGTCAGACAGACAGGCAGTCAGACAGACAGACAGACAGACAGGTATGTAACATTAGAACTATGACTATTATGCAATGTTTTTCAATGCTACATCTCCACTTCTGTCAGTCAGTTAGCCGTTAACAGATAAGGCTAACTGTTGGGTATGAGTGTGTGTGTGTGTGTGTGTGTGTGTGTGTGTGCATCCATGCGAGTGTGTGTGCATGTATGTTTGTTTTGCAGGGGCCCTGTATGCAAATACATCCGTTTTGTGAAAATGGCTTATTAAATGGATGGTTACACACACACACACACACACACACACACACACACACACACACACACACACTATACAGACTGCTGATCTCACAACAAAGGCCTGCCTGAGCTGCAGGAACAGCAGACGCCGGTGGCCGTTTGTCTGGAGCTTAGACAAACTGCCTCGCGACTGAAAGGTTGCGGGTTCAAATCCGACGCTGACCGCTGTGTGTTTACATGGAGGCTCTGGGGAAGAGGTCGCCGCTCTTCACACACACCAACCTGAACTAGTTTAATCCTCATTATGATGTTGGTGACTTCCACTGTTGACCTCACTGGACTCTGGATCGGGCTGGATCAGACGATCTCTGGATCGGACTGGATCAGACGATCTCTGGATCGGGCTGGATCAGACGATCTCTGGATCGGACTGGATCAGACGATCTCATGCTACTTGGTAAATATCATATTCACAAACATATGATATCCACCCGTCGCTTCAAAAGACACTTGGATCATTTCACTGGTTGATTACGTCTCTGAAATGTATCAACAACAAGAAGAGAATCTACTATCACGTGATGATGATTTATTCACTCTGCACTCTGATGATGTCATGATGTAATGATGTAATGATGTAATGATGTGATGAGTTAATGATGTGATGACGTGATGATGTCATGATGTAATAATGTGATGACGTAATGATGTGATGTCATGATGTCATGATGTGATGACTTGATGATGTCATGATGTAATAATGTGGTGATGTGATGATGTGATGATGTCATGATGTAATAATGTGGTGATGTAATGATGTGATGATGTGATGATGTCATGATGTAATAATGTGGTGATGTGATGATGTGATGATGTCATGATGTAATAATGTGGTGATGTAATGATGTGATGATGTGATGATGTCATGATGTAATAATGTGGTGATGTAATGATGTGATGACTTAATGATGTCATGATGTCATGATGTAATAATGTGGTGATGTAATGATGTGATGATGTAATGATGTGATGATGTCATGATGTAATAATGTGGTGATGTAATGATGTGATGACTTAATGTCATGATGTAATAATGTGGTGATGTGATGATGTCATGATGTCATGATGTCATGATGTCATGATGTAATGTGGTGATGTGATGACGTGATGATGTCATGATGTGATGATGTACATGTTTCCTTTTTCAATAAAGTTGTCTGAGGATATTAATGTGTCTTATTGAACTGTCACTCTGGAGAAGAGCGTCAACTAAACGCCAACATATAAACTGTAAATATCAATATCATATGATACAGATAGAAGTAATACACGCACACACACACACACACACACACACACACACACAGCCTGCTGGGTCATTGACTGCTAGATTAATCATAACTTCTCCAAAATAGAAGTTATGATTAATATGATGATATGATGCATTGGAATTTCACCCTCTCCTCTCCTCTCTCCTCCTCCTTCCCTCTCTCCTCTCCTCTCCTCTCCTCTCCTCTCCTCTCCCCTCCTCTCCTCTCCCTTCTCTCCTCTCCTCTCCTGTCCTGTCCTCTCCTCTCCTCCTCCTTCCCTCTCTCCTCTCCTCTCCTCTTCCCTCTCTCCTGTCCTCTCCTCTCCTCTTCCTTCTCTCCTCTCCTCTCCTCTCCTGTCCTCTCCTCTCCTCTCCTCTTCCTTCTCTCCTCTCCTGTCCTGTCCTCTCCTCTCCTCCTCCTTCCCTCTCTCCTCTCCTCTCCTCTTCCCTCTCTCCTGTCTTCTCCTCTCCTCTCCTCTTCCCTCCTCCTCCTTCCCTCTCTCCTCTCCTCTCCTCTCCTCTCCTGTCCTCTGTTCTCCTCCTTCCCTCTCTCCTCTTCCCTCTCTCCTCTCCTCTCCTCTCTCTTCTCTCCTCTTCCCTCCTCCTCCTTCCCTCTCTCCTCTTCCCTCTCTCCTCTCCTCTCCTCTCAGATGTGTTTCTTCATCCAGTCTAACTGAAGTCGTCCGTTCATTCTGGGGTTAAAAGGTCGTATTTCCTTCTGCTAAGCTCCGAGGCTTTCCTGTTGCTGCCTGTAATGTTGTGCAACAGTTCAGTGTGTGTGTGTGTGTGTGTGTGTGTGTGTGTGTGTGTGTGTGTGTGTGGGCTGCTCTGGCTGCAAGCCCAGCCAAACAGAAACAGCAAGTGTAAAGAATTGGCACAGTGCACACCAAGCTCAAGTGTGTGTGTGTGTGTGTGTGTGTGTGTATTAATTTGTACAGACAATGTATTGATGATTTAGTGTTTTTAAAGTACTGGCAAAGATATTTCCTCTCCCTCTACTTGTCCTTGTTTCTTGGCGAGTCCTAACAGTGTTGAGGTGCTGCTGTAACTGGCCAGTGGTCTTCCAACATGGCGTTGGGTTAGGGTTAGGGTTAGGGTTAGGTTGGGGCAAGACTTACCCGATCCCCTGACTCTTTCGGCCACCGACGACCTTAGAGCTTTGTTGCGCAGGGGTATACGGGTGGAAGCACTGGCCGACCACAGTTGGTTTGTACCTCTGTTCTTCTGACTTTAACTTATTAATATTTTAGTAATGCTATTATCTATTAAGTTATTTCTGTATTTGTTCAAACCCTTTGAATAAAGTATTAAAACATACAAGAAACCCATTTCAACATCATAATAATAATGTAGACAAATAAATAATTAATAATTAAACCATTAATTTGTAATGTTTTTTGTTTCAAATTTGGAGCTAAATTTCAGAACACATCATCAGTAGTGTACCATAGATTCACGGGATGTTTCAGCCTTCGAACACTATACATCCTCCTCTAAGGCGGCCTGCTGAGAAAGATCAGTTCTCAGCCTGTGTTCCATGCCCAAATGACCTGCCATTTTAGTTTTTTCTCTCCCTATTTTAAGTCCCAGTAGAGACCCTGGCCAGATTCGGTCCTCTTGGGATAACAAATGTAAGGGATTTTTAGTTTAAACCTTTTTATAAACCCATTTTAAGATTTAAGAAGAATTTTTTGTGCTCACCAGGGGCCTCATTTATAAAGGTTGCTGCGCACAAAAAAGTGGCGTTAAGGGGCGTGAAATGTACGTACGCATATTTTACCGCAAACGTCCGGATTTATAGAAAAATTCTATGCGGTAAAATGTGCGCACATCTACGCATCCTTTCACCCATGCGTAGAGCTTACCGCAAAGTTTTTCAGACACGGGAATCAGCGACGCCCGATGGGAAGATCACAAGATAAAGCTCAGTCCTCTTAAAAACATAGTTTTATAAGTGTGCTTTCACAGGGTTTGTGGTCTGTTGTATCTGTTAAGTCACTACTTAAAACCTATTTTTATAAAAGGCATTCTCTTAACTCTTATTTTATTCATTATTTTACCGGGCGGCGCCAGGATGAAGTGAAATAAAACTTATTGATTTAACCTGCAACAGCCTCAGAAAGGCTAAATAACAACAACATAATGCTACTGTTCAAAATCAAAGAATACATTTATTAATCAGAGACTCACATAAGAACGGAGCACTGAGAGAATTTATGAACGAGAACGATTCTGTCAAAATCAGCAGGAGTAGAAACAGCAGTTTGCGGCTTGCTTCTCTCTCTCTCTCTCTCTCTCTCTCTCTCCCTCTAACCTCTCTCTCTCTCCCTCTAACCTCTCTCTCTCTCCCCAACGGGGGAAATGGAATTAGGGCTGATAGTTGTATTTACCACCATGAAAAGCAAGCAGGCTGAGAAACCGAACTAAGCGACGTGTCTGTCTGTCTATCGATCTCCTCCGCTCCGTTTCAGTGAGCTACTATGGACGCCCCGACATACACCAATGGAAATATTTGTCTATAGATACATGAAGCTTAAACAGAGGGGGCAAAAATACAACTAAGGGGCTAAGAATATTTTACTCTTTCATATGTAGCTCCTAATGCTCAATGTTGTGTAACTTTTAAACTGTTTTTAAATTGTTTTTATCATTTTGTTCATTATCAGTTTGTCTCCCATTTTTTATTTTGTCTTCTAAAGCACTTTGTAACTTTGTTTTGAAAAGTGCTATATAACAAAAGTTTATTTCTATTATTATTAAGGTGCCGGATTATTAGAGCTTGTGCGGTTCTCCACAATGTGGCCCAGATCCTCTACTGACCCACAGACAGTAGCTACACCTTTACGGTGCTCAACCTCACTGATGAGCCTCAACCTCACTGATGAGCCTCAACCCCTCAACCTCACTGATGAGCCTCAACCTCACTGATGAGCCTCGATCTCGCACTCCGCAAATTTCGGCTTTCTTGCAGCTGGCGTCTCTCAGTCTTTCCCTCATTGATAGTCAACAAAGGCTCCTTAACAATGTCGGCATATTCATGACCTATTTAGCATTGACCATTTATGGATGATTGTGGGACGACACTATGAGGAGTAGTGGGCGGACACTGGGAGGAGTACACGGCCGCACAATTCACCGCAGGTGGGTATTTATAAAGAGAAAACTGCGTACAGGTGTGTACCGCACGGTTTTATAAATCTGAATTTTTTCTTGCGTTAGTGGATTCTGAGGTTTGGGCGGACGCAATGTTCTACGCAATGTTCTACGCAAAGTTTTATAAATGAGGCCCCAGATGTTGTATCCCTTCTTTGAGTGGTTGTGGGGTGGTGTCCTGGTTGGTTGGGGATCCGAGGAGGGTTGTTGTGGTGTCCCGCATGCGAGCTTGGATGCTGTGGTGTCCGGGGTTCAAGTTGAGTTGTCCAGGTGTCCCGGGTCCAGGTTGAGTTGTTGTGGTGTCCAAGGTCCATCTGGGGCTCCCGGGTCCAGGTTGAGTTGTTGTGGTGTCCAAGGTCCATCTGGGGCAGTTGTAACTGTTTTTTTGTTAGGAATATGCTCAGTTTGTTTAAAAATTGCTTTATTATGAGAGTAGCAATTAAAATTGCTGTTTTGTTTTTGAAGTTTGTCCAGAGGAGGTCTTGAGTCTTCAAGGAGGTCTTTTCAGGAGGTCCAGCTGATGTGGGTTAGGGTTAGGGTTAGGGTTGGGGTTAAGGTTGGCCCTGCTTCCAGAAGGAAATCCCCCGTTCATCTTCTCCAGAGACGTTTCATAAAATCCCTCTATAAAGATTTTTAAGTCACGACCCGACTCAAGCAGCTACAGGATGAACCATGACCTTGGAACAACTGATCCAGAGAACTTGACTACCTGACATCTCTTAAGAGGGAATGAACAACAGATCCCATCGGATCCCTTTTCCCTCCCTTTCAAACGATTTCTCGTGGATCTGTAGTGATCTCATCCTGAAGAGCATCACGTCTGACAGGAACCATGGAGGAGGATGCTAGCTAGCAGACAGAGGCTACGTTCGTCAGTCCTGATTGCCAACATTTTGGACATCTCCATGGTAACAGCAATGTCTCTGATTGGTGGAACTCCAGCTAGGATTGTGGGTAATGCTGTACTTCCCCAGGAATTCGCAAATAAAAAAGTGATTCTTAAAAGTTGAAATCAAATTGACTTCTGTGTTCTCCAGGAGCTCCTGGTGAGCCGGACGGTCACACTAGCTTAGACAGGGTCAGAGTTTCGCTAGCAGCAGACGCAAATTACATTGTTAGCTTGTTGTTAGCCAAAGTTTTGCTAACAAACAGTTAATTCAGTGGACCCAGAGCCATTAGAGAGATACATGTATGTAGCTAAAAACATCCATGCTTCGATGGCCTGAGTTGAACCCAGACTGTGACAGGGACCAGAATGTGAAACCACCATAGAGAAATCCCTTTAGATCCGGAGGTCCATATTTGGGACAGTAGTGGATAATATGTGACTAACGTGCTCCAATCACACACACACACACACACACACACACACACACACACACACACACACACACACACACACACACACACACACACTGTACACATTGACATACACTCGTGGTGTGTGTACTCCTAGACTCCTATGTGTTCAACATTGCCTCATATTATATAACCTACAACTGACTGTGTGTGAGTAGCTACTGTACTACTGTGTTAGTCTGTTAGAGGGCTGATCCTGGGTCAGATCATTTTGACATTTTGGCTGAAAGTGTTTTATCTCCTAAAAGTCATCTACTTAGGAATTAAGAAAAAACAACTTATTTTGAGGCTAAATTGGGATTAGCAGGTTTTTGCACAGCCAGAGTGTTAAACTGGAGCAGGAGCTAATATGGTTCATCATGTCAGGAGTAGCAGAAATATGTTTTAATCACTTCATGAATCATTTATCAACCAGAATCTAGAAATTCAAAGTTGTTATCACTTTTCTTATCACTCATTTCTTGTGTGTTGTTTGTTTTCGAGCCAGTGCTTCATCATTTCCTTCAGGTTGTGAAAGTGTGTATTCAGTCAAGTCGCCACTCACCCACTTCACCTTCTGATTAAAACCTGTAGAGGCTTTTGTTGTCTGGAATTCACAGCTCAGATGCTCTTATGAGGGTTTTTCTAAATCAAAAGCTCTGGTCTGAGTGTGTGCTCTGTGAAAGTTTCCACTAAGGTCCTCACAAAGGTCCTCCAGGTGTTTTCAAAGGTTGGAGTTACTGTGAGTTACAGTTAAAGGCACACGGGGTCGAATTCCTCATGCTTACAAAATAACCAATCTCACGTTCTTGTCAGAAATATTTGAATAATATTTGCATTTCTGTGAAATCCACTAGAAGACACTACACTCTAAAAACTAAGAGTTCATCAGGGCTGCTGCGAGATCCTAAGAAACTCTGAATCTCTTTTACTTTCCATTCATCAGATTGCAACCATGGGGGAACCCTGAAGAACAGAACAGGAACCCTTTAGTGACATTTTACCTTTTTTTTTGTTGTCATTTTTCCTTTATTTGCCAGTCAGTAGAGAGAGACAGGAGAGATCAGGTGAGAGAGGAGGGGTGACAGGATGTGACCGTGGCCATGGCCTCAGACCAGGACCAGGACCAGGACCAGGTCTTACTCTTACTTACTTAAGTTTACATTTTTAGGGTGTTGGAACAATTTCACTGACTGCAAGCAAGACAGAAACCCAAATTCCTCGGCATTGCTCAACATGAAGGTATTCAAATACTCTGGTGCCAGAGGATCAGTATTTGAATGACATTTGCATGAGAGTGGATGGTGGCCCGGGGCAGCGTTGAGGGTTTGCATCTCAACTATGAGGCAACCTGAACGTTAGAGAACATTCCTGTCAGGGCAACGCTTATCACTGCTCTCTCTTATCTGCTCCTGGCGTTGACAACAGGCGGGGGCTGGAGGACTGGCTGTGTTTACACTGTGTTCAGTGGAACTGGTTCAGGATCAGATTAGGAATCGCCTCCCTCGCTGAGTACTGTACCGACTCACGTGGAGCAGCGGCAGGTGAAACAATCTCACCTGCTGGCAGGTCGGTTCGTTCATCAGGTCGAGTCGTTCCTGTTAGAGCTCATCGCTCTGATGCTCAACACATCCCAGGAGGTGTTTTGTGATCAAGTGTTGGGATTTACTTTTTTGTTGTACCCACTTTCCCTCAACTTGCCTCATCTACTTCTACTTTGATTTCCTACATGTCCCAGAATGCCTTTCGTCACTTCCTCAACACCACATGTCTTCTGTCTGCCTTGTATTCTGGTCTATCTTTCTACTGCATTGCATTCTGGTCTATCTTGCTACTGCATTGCATTCTGGTCTATCTTGCTACTGCATTGGTTTCTGGTCTATCTTGCTACCTCATTGCATTCTGGTGTATTTCGACTACTGCATTGCATTCTGGTCTATCTTGCTACTGCATTGCATTCTGGTCTATCTTGCTACTGCATTGGTTTCTGGTCTATCTTTCTACCTCATTGCATTCTGGTCTATTTCGACTACTGCATTGCATTCTGGTCTATCTCGGCTACTGCATTGCATTCTGGTCTATCTTGCTACCTCATTGCATTCTGGTGTATTTCGACTACTGCATTGCATTCTGGTCTATCTTGCTACTGCAGTGCATTCTGGTCTATCCTGGCTACTGCATTGCATTCTGGTCTATCTCCTGTCGGTCTCTCTCTCTCCTCTGATGGATTTCTCCTGTATGATTGTTGATCGTCGGTCTAGAAAGAAGCCCTTGCTCCTTGATTCTGATTGGCTGACACCAAAACCTGACGATGACCGTTGATGTTTTAGATCAGGAAACATTTTGATATCAGACTGGAAACATCTCAACGTGACGTCGCCTCGTCTACGACTGGAGGAAGAACAAGACAGCGTTAGCAGAGTTAAAGTGCTGAGGATGGATTTGTTTGCAGAGTAGATTCATCACGGTGAAACAGGTTGTCGGTCTGAGCCACAGTACAAGCCTGGGCAGAATCACCTCAACCACCATCCAGTCTGTCAGTGGAAATGTTTTATCTCTTTGAGTTTATTCTATTTTACTTGACTGTTTATCCTCTAACCAGATCCTGTCATAACAGACCTGCAGTACAAGCCTGGGCAGAACCATCCACCCACCAGCATCACTGTTTTACACCTATTGCTTCAGTGTGTTTAGCGGCGGGGTCGAGGTTAGTAAAGGAGTCGTGTGGCCTGAGGCTCTTTGGTCAGAAATCTAAATCACATTTATTTTTATAACCCTTCATCACAGTTTGTCAGAAAACAGATTCACACGCCCACAATTTAACATGAAGTAACTCTGAGTAACTCTCATTCCTTCCTTCCATTTTCTATATACTTTGCTGTAATCTATTACTATTTGCTGCTGCAACGACCTGATTTCCCCACAGGGATCACTGAAGTTTCATAGTATTTCATTTTAAAGTTAACACTGACCTGACCAATCACAGGTCAGTGTTTGACTTTTGCAGCAGTGTCCTTCCCTCAGTAACGGGCTTGGACACCAGATGCCACTGTTTGAATTAAAATGATTGACCGGCTGATCAGTTGTCAAGCTCAAGCTCTGATTGGATGAAATGCCAGAACAAACCCCTCCCTCCAGACCTGCAGGATGCAGCTCTGCTACAGCTCACGAGGCTAGAACACAGCACCCCAGTGAGTTTCAGAATAAATGTTCTCTAGTTTTAACTCAGAAGTGCTATCAATGATTAAACTCACTCCACTGACTGTCATTCTCTGACTGTCTATTGATTCTCCGTCATTCTAGGAGACTTAATGAGTCAGACGAACAAAGACTTTCAACCTCACCGTAAAAAGAAACTGAAGAGAAACATTAAAGGAAAAATCCACCATGAACACTTTAACACTTTAACACACTACTGGTGTCCGTCGTGTTCCTGGTCCATCTAGATTCTGATTGGCTGACACCAAAATCAACGGTTTTGGTGTCAGCCAATCAGAATCAAAGAGCAAGGGCTTCTTTCTAGACCGACGATCAACAATCATACAGGAGAAATCCATCAGAGGAGAGAGAGACCGACAGGAGATAGACCAGAATGCAATGCTGTAGCAAGATAGACCAGAATGCAATGCTGACAAGACATGGAACAACTCTCTCTCTTGCTCTCACCACCTACACAACCCACAGCTACATGGCACATTTTCTGAGGGCTGTTGAAAGGAATTCTGGGAAATGCAGGACATCACTAACTGAAGTAGAAGTAGACGAGGCAGGTTGAGGGAAAGTGGGTTCACCCACACTTCAAAATAACTCTGATCTTCAGAACATCTTGGGGACATTAATCAATGACAATTTGTTTTGTTTAAGTCAAACAAGTTGCATTATACAAAGATCAAGTTTAATCTAAACTAAACGGGCAAACGGGCAGTGAGGTAATTTCACATATCCTGAAATAAACTTGTCAAGTTAATCTCTAACCAAGCTTGTCATTTCTTGCTTGTAATTCTCAGTTTCTGGGTCAGTGTGTTCAGTTGACAGCTGCTTGTTTTCACAGAACAATGAAACTGAAGAAAAATAACCTGCAGTATTGATTTTGAGGGGTAAAACGCCCACAGAGGTAGAAGATAAAAGACAGTGGAAGAATGTGCTCACAGCATGTGAATGTTCCAGCCCGGCTGCTTGTTGATCCACTTCAGATCAGAACATCAGAACCGTCCTGATAGTTTCGGTCCTGAGAGATAGCAGGAGCAGAAATCAGACCTGGACATTCACCCCACATGTTCAACGGAGAACACACTGACACATTCACAACCTATTTGGGCTTTTATTTACCTGTAAAGCACATTAAAACTTTATTTTGAAAAAGGCAACTTTATTATCGTCAATTAATGAATTATTGTTGGTTTCTCCCCCATTTAAACACATTACTACCAAACTGAGTGAGTGTCTCATTGAAAACCCTTTCTGTGTGTCTGTTAGAACAATGACCTTCAGTGGAGTTGATAGAATGAGTTTCTGAATGACTGAGCTCTGAAACTTTCAAAGATAGTGGTATCAGTGTCGGTTAAACAAAGTGTTTCCGCTGTAGAGTAGTGAGTCATAGAAATGGTAAACCGTGGTTCGCTCTGCTCGACGGTTGTTAGAGAGAGGCTGATAACAGGGAGCTGACACACACACACACACACACACACACAAATGCAATTAGACACAGGTGCACAAACATCCAAGAACAAATTCAATTACTTTATATTAAAGGAGCTCTGTGTATCATCCTAACCATCAATAGATCATCATCACATCACTAGTCCTACCTGGTCTAGTAAAGAGACCATGGAGACGACTGGTAGCCTCTATCTCACCAGTACTACTGTTACTAGTGTTTCTCCACATTAAGACTACATTTCCCATCAGCCCCGTTGCTTCCTGTCCCCCCTCCCTGGCGTCTTTGTCTTTCCTGAAGAGGATCAACATGTTGAAGTGATTCCTCCATCTTCCTTTCTCTCCTTCCTCCATCTGCCGTCTCCAGAAACTCTTTATCTTTATCTCCGTTAGCGCTGGAAGAACAGCGCCCTCTTCCTGTTTGGTGCCGTAAAGCAATCCAGCAGATTTCCCTCCAAATCGACCCGGTGGACACTAAGTAGAATGAGAGTAGAGGCTAGTAGAGGCTGACAAGCTGGTAGAGGCTGGTAGAGGCTGACAGGCTAGTAGAGGCTAGTAGAGGCTAGTAGAGGCTGACAAGGCTAGTAGAGGCTAGTAGAGGCTGACAAGCTGGTAGAGGCTGACAGGCTGGTTGAGGCTGACAGGCTGGTTGAGGCTGGTAGAGGCTGACAGGCTGGTAGAGGCTGACAGGCTGGTTGAGGCTGGTAGAGGCTGACAGGCTGGTAGAGGCTAGTAGAGGCTGACAGGCTGGTAGAGGCTGACAGGCTAGTAGAGGCTGACAGGCTGGTAGAGGCTGACAAGCTGGTAGAGGCTGACAGGCTGGTTGAGGCTGACAGGCTGGTAGAGGCTGACAGGCTGGTTGAGGCTGGTAGAGGCTGACAGGCTGGTTGAGGCTGACAGGCTGGTAGAGGCTGACAGGCTAGTAGAGGCTGACAGGCTAGGTAGAGGCTGACAGGCTGGTAGAGGCTGACAGGCTGGTTGAGGCTGACAGGCTGGTAGAGGCTGACAGGCTAGTAGAGGCTGACAGGCTGGTTGAGGCTGACAGGCTGGTAGAGGCTGACAGGCTGGTTGAGGCTGGTAGAGGCTGACAGGCAAGTAGAGGCTGACAGGCTGGTTGAGGCTGGTAGAGGCTGACAGGCTAGTAGAGGCTGACAGGCTGGTAGAGGCTGACAGGCTGGTTGAGGCTGGTAGAGGCTGACAGGCTAGTAGAGGCTGACAGGCTGGTTGAGGCTGACAGGCTGGTAGAGGCTGACAGGCTAGTAGAGGCTGACAGGCTAGTAGAGGCTGACAGGCTAGTTGAGGCTGGTAGAGGCTGACAGGCTGGTAGAGGCTGACAGGCTAGTAGAGGCTGACAGGCTGGTTGAGGCTGGTAGAGGCTGACAGGCTAGTAGAGGCTGACAGGCTGGTTGAGGCTGGTAGAGGCTGACAGGCTAGTAGAGGCTGACAGGCTGGTTGAGGCTGGTAGAGGCTGACAGGCTAGTAGAGGCTGACAGGCTGGTTGAGGCTGACAGGCTGGTTGAGGCTGACAGGCTAGTAGAGGCTGACAGGCTGGTTGAGGCTGACAGGCTAGTAGAGGCTGACAGGCTGGTTGAGGCTGACAGGCTGGTTGAGGCTGACAGGCTAGTAGAGGCTGACAGGCTGGTTGAGGCTGGTAGAGGCTGACAGGCTAGTAGAGGCTGACAGGCTGGTTGAGGCTGGTAGAGGCTGACAGGCTAGTAGAGGCTGACAGGCTGGTAGAGGCTGACAGGCTAGTAGAGGCTGACAGGCTGGTTGAGGCTGACAGGCTGGTTGAGGCTGACAGGCTAGTAGAGGCTGACAGGCTGGTTGAGGCTGACAGGCTAGTAGAGGCTGACAGGCTGGTTGAGGCTGACAGGCTGGTTGAGGCTGACAGGCTAGTAGAGGCTGACAGGCTGGTTGAGGCTGACAGGCTAGTAGAGGCTGACAGGCTGGTTGAGGCTGACAGGCTAGTAGAGGCTGACAGGCTGGTTGAGGCTGTCCTGCAACCAGATAGTCATGGGTTCAATCCCTGCAACAGCCAAACAAGCACACACATATAATAACATCTGTAGCTGCACACACATGTGGAAAGACAAATGTAGCCTGTAAGTATGAAACATATAAACAGTAAATGAATACTATATAGAATACTAGACAACAGAGTACAGTGTGTCAAATATGATTACAGGAACTTTAAAGTGTAAAATATACAATATTCATCTGTACCAACCTCATACTATCTTTTCTTTGTCTTACTATCTGATATCTCTCTCTTCTCTTTCCTGTCTCATTCACACACACACACACACACACACACACACACACACACACACACACGCGTATGTTGTTGTCTGTGGTTTCCTGTGTTCTTCGTACTCTTTTTGTCGTTCTTCAGTCTCTCTCTCTCTCTCTCTCTCTCCTCTTTGACTCCCTCCCTCGCTCTCTCTCACCTCTCTCATCACCTATCACATTCAGATCATCTATCTCAGTTCTGCTGTTTGTGAACGTCAAACCACAGCCAGAGAAGAAGAAGCCAGCTGGTGTGAATGTGTGTGGCTGAATGACTGAGAAGCAGTTACAGAAAAAACACCAAAGACGCTCAATTACCTTCTCAGGGTAAATATAGTTCCACAAAAACCCCTAACCCTTAAGACAGACGCTAATGAGGAAGTGGGTGTTTTGAGAAAGTGTGTTTGCAGCGTTGTGGTGTAAGAATGTAACCTGAACCGTCCCTTTGTGTTCAATATCGATTTTAAGGAAAGTTTGCATGGAAAAAACGAAGAATCTACCTCCTCACCACACCTGCTGACGTGAAGAAACCTACGTGGTGACGCCGTCCACTCAACACCCACAGTGTGCTAAAGCGTTAGCATGAAAGAAGATGAAACATTTAAGGAAAACTTGGTCAACCTTTAAATGATGAGAACATAGACACCAACATCATCCACTTTAGCGTACACTATGTTGAGTGATAGTAGGCTCCATGCTAATACTGTAGCGTACACTACGTTGAGTGATAGTAGCCTCCATGATAACACTTTAGCGTACACTACGTTGAGTGACAGTAGGCTCCATGCTAACACTTTAGCGTACACTACATTGAGTGACAGTAGGCTCCATGCTAATACTGGAGGGTACACTATGTTGAGTGATAGTAATCTTTAAGGTTTTAAGGGGAATGGTGGGTAAAGTTGGTGATTTACTGGCTCATCAAGAAACAATCAACAGTGTGTTGAGGCTCCATGTTGATTGGTTGTATGTATGAACTGGATGTTCAGTGTTTTACAGCAACTCAACTTCCATTGCATTTATTTTGGTGAGACTGAATAACTGGAGATACTGGATCCTATGTGAAGTTTAAATGAAAGGATTCCTGAGTTTGACTTCATATTTAATACGTTGAGGTATTACATTACTCCTTAGTCATAATAGCTGGTCAGTGTGATAATATGATGTCATGACCCTGACTGGAAATTTGTTACATGGAACTGTTTAATTACATTTTCAACCCATTTTATTATTTTATCACAAGTTATTATCCGTCAGTTGATTACCAGCTGCTGCCGTGGAACATGGACATTCATTCATATGATGGAAATAATAATGTCGCCATTCACCAACATTTCAGATGTTAAAGGATGTTGGTGGGACAAAACGCAGAGAGGGACTGCTCAAAAATGTTCACAAGTTCGTCTGGTATTACGGTAATGTTGGAGTTTTTCTGTCCGCCTACTGGTACACCATGAAGTAACCACTACAAATATTGTTTTCCAGGAAGCCAAACTTTGATATAAAATGTGATAAAATAAGGATGTTGTAAACGTTGGGTCATGTATTGTTCAGCATGTGGACGTTCTGATACGAGCGTTGGCTAACCAGGTGAGAAAGTCACTTTTCATTTCATTGTAGACTTTAAATGTAACTTCAGTTAATGAGGTTACCAGGAGGCCAGAGGTGTTGCCAGGCAACGGGGGCGTTTGAGGAGAAAATGAAAGTGTGTGTTGAGTCACCAGAGAGAGAGAGAGTGTGTGTGTGTGTGTGTGTGTGTGTGTGTGTGTGTAATAACAGGGAGGGTGTAAGAAAAGCTTAACCCCCTGGGGAGCTGTGAGAGTAAATGTGTGTGTGTGTGTGTGTGTGTGTGTGTGTGTGTGTGTGTGTGTGTAAATACATGCACCAGTTGCAGGTCGTCTGTACACAACTGAACCATCTGTCAAATAATGATATCAATAAACTTTCTTTGAAAATCTCTTTTCAGGACGCCGCCGCCGAGACAAAACCACATCCGGAAACAAACAGGAAGGTTTAGTTAAACTGGATTAAAGGATTTAATCTGTTAATCTGGAATAAAATCCTTCAAACTTCATCCACAGCAGCAGCTGTCTGGGGGAGAGGACGCAGCGGGTCATTATAATCTGAAAAAGGGAAAATGAGATAATCTAAACGCTTCTCAAACCCAATCTGGCGACAGTTGAAGAGACAAAGCTAGTGGTCGCTGCTACCCATCATGCATCTGTCGTCTCCATGCAACGTGCCGATGTGACAGGTGGAGGTTCGTTTTGATTAAAAGGGATGAGGAGGCGACACACATCGGCCTCCAGTCCAGTAGGGAGTCCAATAGCCTGCAGGCATGGGTATTGGACTGGCATGAAATTTAAGGTTGTGTGTGTGTGTGTGTGTGTGTGTGTGTGTGTGTGTGTGTGTGTGTGTGTGTGTGTGTGTGTGTGTTACGGTGGAAACAGGTCGTGATGTAGGTGAGTAGATTCCACTGAGCGCTGAGGGGGGCGACACCGACGACGACAGAAACCCAGCGGAGTGTAGAAACACTCTGACACACACCCGTCACCTGTTTCTGTATGCTTCACTACACACACACACACACACACACACACACACACACACACACACACACACACTTCATTTTAAAGCCCCAATCAGAACTTCCCCTGGTTACCCCGATGTATTTTCCACCCTCTTAGTTGGGGTAGTTGAGTGACTCACTGACTGGAGGGACCAGACTCAAAGAGCCAAAGGTTTCAGGGTGAAGGGGATGAGTCACCAGCAGGAGACTGGTGCTACTGGTCAGCTCCCAGTAGAAGTGTAGTGAATAGTGAATAGTGAATAGAATACGTCTCATTTAATCTCCTGGATATGAAACCATGAGATCAGAGGAAGATCTCAAACTGTTGCATCTTCTTGTTTCCTCCAGGAGGCCAGCAGACAGACATTCTCCAAAGATGCTCCTTTGGTGGCGGCACGGTGGTGGCACTCACAGCAAGAAGGTCGTGGGTTCGATTCCCACCTGGGGCGCTGGTGAGTCTGGGGTGCCCAGGTGGGTTTTCTCCCGGGCCTTTCTGTGTGGAGTTTGCATGTTCTCCCCGTGTTCACTTGGGTCTCCTCCTGGAAAGAACCCGTCTAAAAACATGCAACATCCTGTCCTGTCCCTGACGAGGACGGCGACAAAACACCTGGACCTGGTCTAGTAACACCTGGACCTGGTCTAGTAACACCTGGACCTGGTCTAGTAACACCTGGACCTGGTCTATTAACACATGGACCTGGTCTAGTAACACCTGGACCTGGTCTAGTAACACATGGACCTGGTCCCCGGGCGTGGCCGTCTGCTCCCTGGCCGGCTTGGAGGAAGATCGGCGGGGATGGGATAGGAGCAGATCTTCATTCAACTTGGACACTCTAAATGTGTGTGTGTGTGTGTGTGTGTGTGTGTGTGTGTGTTGTGCGGCCACTTCCCCCCTGCTTTCATGGTGTGTGCAAATAAAGTCCTTCTCCTTCTTCTTCAGACAGGAGGAGTGATGACCGTTATAGATGTCACATGGTAGCATCTTCACACTGATCAGGAAGCCTCCTCGTTGCTCCTCGTTGCTCCTCGTTGCTCCTCGTTGCTCCTCGTTGCTCCTCGTTGCTCCTCGTTGCTCCTCGGGGGTTTTAGGAGAAACATTTCAGAAAGAGGATCTTTTATTTCTAGACTGGGAACCTTTCAAAGCTTGTCTTCAGTTCTGACGCGGTGCTGTCCCTCGTCTTATACGAGTGGGCGTGGCCTATCTTGGAGCTGGTCATGTACAGCGTATGGATTTATGTCGACTGAAACGAAAAACAACAGAGGAAAGCCCCCAACCTGAGGTCAGGACAGAAAGACGAACTGCTTCCTGTCTGTGTGGGCCTGTTTCCTGTCATGACATCATCACCGTCCTGCACGGATGGATGAATGTTGAAAGTCAGTTTGGCATTTTGAGTTTTGAGTTTTGAGTTTTGAGTTTTGTACGTTGAAATTCTGCTGTGCAAAATGAGTCCAAGCAATCGAAAAAAACTAAAAAATATGATCTATTAATTTAGTATATCAACATTAACACTGAAGGCCCCCAAGAGTCCCAACCTGGTGTACGGGTGGGGGAGTGGAGGAGGGCTGAGGACCTGAAGGAGCACCGGGTCAGACAATATTTTGATGAAATGTGATTCCATCAGACCAGCCAGAACCAGGTCTGGACCCGGTTTGGGTACCGAGCCTCAGTTTGAATCTGACGGTTGAGACTGAAGCTGGATGATGACGGAGGGAGGAGAAAAGTTAGGGACGGTTTACAGTTTCACAAAGAGAGAGAGAATGTGTGTTCCAACTGTTACTAGAAACCACAGAGAGAGAGAGAGAGAGAGAGAGAGAGAGAGAGTGTGTGTGTGTGTGTGTGTGTGTGTGTGTGTGTGTGTGTGTCATAGTTGCTATATGAATCATATGCGGTGAGACCTTATGCTCTATAAGTCAATCCTCCCATTCTACCTTCCATCCTCCACTCAGCCAACCATCGATTCTATTGGTCAAAATAATTATTACATGTTAACAGAAATATGTCAGCGACTGTGTTCAGTGGTGCTTATGCTCTCACTACCAACTGAATCAACCCAGCATGAACACTTTAACACTTTAACACATTAACACTTTAACACATTAACACTTTAACACTTTTACACTTTAACACTTTAACACTTTTACACTTTAACACTTTAACACTTTAACACATTAACACTTTAACACTTTAACACATTAACACTTTAACACTTTAACACATTAACACATTAACACTTTTTACACTTTTACACTTTTACACTTTTACACATTAACACATTAACACTTTAACACTTTTACACTTTAACACTTTAACACATTAACACTTTAACACTTTTACACTTTTACACTTTTACACTTTAACACTTTAACACTTTTACACTTTTACACTTTAACACACTACTGGTGTCCGTTGTGTCCATCTATCTTGTTCTTCGTAGACGAGGTGACGTCACGTTGAGATGTTTCCAGTCTGACATCAAAATGTTTCCTGATCTAAACCATCAACGGTCACCGGCAGGTTTTGGTGTCAGCCAATCAGAATCAAAGAGCAAGGGCTTCTTTCTAGACCGACGATCAACAATCATACAGGAGAAATCCATCAGAGGAGAGAGAGAGACGACAGGAGATAGACCAGAATGCAATGCAGTAGAAGATAGACCAGAATGCAATGCAGTAGCCAGGATAGACCAGAATGCAATGCAGTAGGAAGATAAACCAGAATGCAATGCAGTAGGAAGATAGACCAGAATGCAATGCAGTAGGAAGATAGACCAGAATGCAATGCAGTAGCCAGGATAGACCAGAATGCAATGCAGTAGGAAGATAGACCAGAATGCAATGCAGTAGAAGATAGACCAGAATGCAATGCAGTAGCCAGGATAGACCAGAATGCAATGCAGTAGGAAGATAAACCAGAATGCAATGCAGTAGGAAGATAGACCAGAATGCAATGCAGTAGGAAGATAGACCAGAATGCAATGCAGTAGCCAGGATAGACCAGAATGCAATGCAGTAGGAAGATAGACCAGAATGCAATGCAGTAGCCAGGATAGACCAGAATGCAATGCAGTAGCAAGATAGACCAGAATGCAATGCAGTAGATGATATAGACCAGAATGCAATGCAGTAGATGATATGGACCAGAATGCAATGCAGCTACAAGTCTCTCGGTCAGCACAGATCCAGTCGGTTGATGTGATTATTGATGAGGAGAGAGTCATGGTGATTCATCTTCTGAGAGATTGGTATTGATGTCACACCACACACACACACAACACCACACACACACACACACACCACACACACGTGTTTTCATGATAATATTTGGTTAATTTGTACTGTTGAAAGAAGACAGACATCGTCATCATGGTCGTCGGACATCGTCATCACGGTCGTCAGACATCGTCATCACGGTCGTCGGACATCGTCATCACGGTCTTCGGACATCGTCATCACGGTCGTCGGACATCGTTCATCACGGTCGTCGGACATCGTCATCACGGTCGTCGGACATCGTCATCACGGTCGTCGGACATCGTCATCA
>JAXDDW010000101.1:1712500-1737500 GCA_034670385.1 Hoplostethus mediterraneus
AGAGAGAGACAGAGACAGAGAGACAGACTGGTAGAGAGAGAGAGAGACTGGTAGAGAGAGAGAGAGACAGACTGATAGATAGAGAGAGAGAGACAGAGAGACAGACTGGTAGAGAGAGAGAGAGACAGACTGATAGATAGAGAGAGAGAGACAGCGAGAGAGAGAGAGACCTACAATCAGGAGAGATATACATTACAATAGTAAGGAAAGCTAGGGTCTCTCTCTCTAGGGTCTCTCTCTCTCTCAGCAGGTTGGGGGTTTGAACCCATTAAAACCTTCTCAGTTGCTGCCATTTGTCAAAAATCACAAATCACACACACACACACACACACACACACACACACACACACACACACACACACACCCTAAACGGACCTCTGTGACAAAAGCTCTTCTTGGAAGACTCCTGCCATCAAAACACTGAGGAATGTCTCTGAACTAGACAAGTGTGAAGGTGTGTGTGTGTGTGTGTGTGTGTGTGAGAGAGAGAGATCATTTTTCTCTCTTCGTCTCTGTCTCTCACCCTCTCTCTCTTTTCTCAGTCAGTTCAGTAATAATAATAACAGCTGGCAGCGCGTGGGGATCGAACCCACGACCCGCTGTGTGTCCCGTCACATCAGACTGGAGGAGCAGCCGGTGAATGGATGGTCAGAGGACCAGAGATGTCCTGCAGCGTGACGGTCGAGGGTTCGATTCCCACTGTTACGCAGCCACAGTGCTGTGGGGAGCAGCAAGACACCCAATGGCAGTTGGTGTGTTGGTATGTGGTGGTGGGGGGGTCGGCGGGGGGGGGGGGTCCCAGGTTGAAGGCAGAAAAGAGCCTCATTGTGTCAGGGAAGTGGATCCCGAATGACCTTTAACCTGTCAAGGATTTAAGATCATTAGCTGGTGACCCCAAAAACCACTCAACCTACAAGTCACCCATTCACCCCCCCTCCCCCCCTCTACTACCCCTGGGGCAGCAGCTCTAGTAGGGGCTCAGCATCAACGCTCATTCATCCATTCAATCTTAACTCTGTCTGTGAGTTGGCTGGTTGGTGTGTTCACTGTCTGTCTGTCTATCTGTCTGTCAGTCTGTCTGCCTGCCTGTCTGTCTGTCTGCCTGTCTGCCTGCCTGCCTGTCTGTCTGTCTGTCTGCCTGTCTGTCTATATGTCTGCCCGTCTGTCTATCTGTCTGTCTGCCTGTCTGTCTGTCTGTCTGTCTGTCTGTCTCTATGTCTGTCTCTCTGTCTACCTGTCTGTCTGCCTGTCTCTCTGAGCTACCACAGCACGTTGGTGTTGACAGGAGGTTTTAAACTCAACATAGTTTCACTCACTAGTCATGCAGACCCTCCTAGCCCTGGTCTGTACTCTACTAGCTGGCTAACTAGCCAGCAGGCTAGTTTAGCTACTGTTAACATGGGACTACTAGCCACTGCTAACGCTAGCTCCTACTAGTTTTTTTTTTTTTTTTTTTTTTTTTTTAGCTCCTACTAGTTACGTTAGCTAGTGTGCTAACCAGATGTGTTAACAACACAGTGATGGTTAGCTGACCAGGACCTGGTAGGGCTCAGTGCATTACATTTACATTACATTACAGTCATTTAGCAGACGCTTTTATCCAAAGCGACTTACAATAAGGTCATTCAACAAAGGTAGGTAAGAAAACTACTAGTCACCAGAAATTGTAAGTGCATTTCCTTCCTAAACAAGCAACTAAGAGCATAACTAGTGTTAATGTAAGAGTGCAATAAGTTAGCAACCTACTTGTCATTAAACAAATGAGACAAATTGAGAATCAAATAAACAAGAGCTAAGCTAAGAGCCAAGACAAATAAATGTATCCAAGAGCCAATAAACAAGAGCTCAGGCACGTAAATGATGACAAATAGGCAAGGCTAAGAGGAAGGGTCAGGGTAGTGTCTCCTGAAGAGGTTTTCAGCCTGGTGAAAGATGGGCAGCGACTCTGCTGTCCTGACATCAGTGGGGAGTTCATTCCACCACTGTTGGTCCAGGACAGAGAAAAGCCGTGACCGTGTAGATCGGCCCCCAGGGGCCTCTGAGCCACGGGGCAACCAGTCGCCTCGAGGCAGCAGAGAGAAGTGCTCAGGCGGGGGTGTAAGGCTTGACCATGGCCTGGAGGCTGCCCTGTAGGCTAGCACCAGGGTCTTGAACTGGATGAGCTGCTACAGGGAGCCAGTATAGAGAACAGAGAAGGGTTGTCGTATGGGAGAACTTGGGGCGGTTGAACACCAGATGAGCTGCAGCTTTCTGAACAAGCTCCAGAGGTCTGATGGCAGACGCCGGGGCAGCAAGGAGGGAGTTGCAGTAGTCCAGGTGGGAGATGACAAGAGCCTGGATGAGCACCTGCGCTGCCTTGTCAGTGAGGAAGAGGAGAATCCTCCTGATGTTGTAGAGGAGGAATCTGCAGGAGCGTGTCACTGATGTGATGTTTGCCGAGAACGACAGTTGGTCGTCCAGGGTCACACCCAGATTCCTCGCAGTCCGAGTTGGCGTCACCACAACATCATCAATGGTGATGGCCAGGTCTCGGTGCGGACAGCCCTTCCCCGGGAGGAACACCAGCTCAGTCTTGTCCAGGTTGAGCTTCAGGTGGTGCATCGACATCCACTCCGAGATGTCTGCCAGACATGCAGCAATGCGTGCCTCCACTTGTGTGTCAGAAGGGGGAAATGACAGGATCAGCTGGGTGTCATCTGCGTAGCAATGGTAGGAAAAGTCGTCTGAATGGATAACAGAACCAAGAGATGTTGTATAGAGGGAAAAGAGGAGAGGACCTAGAACCTGAGCCTTGCGGAACCCCAGTAGTGAGCCTACGTGGTTCTGACACAGACCCTCTCAGCGTCACCTGGTAGGAGCGATCCGTCAGGTAGGATGCAAACATGGAGAGTGCAGAGCCTGAGACACCCATCCCCTCAAGGGTGGAGAGGAGGATCTGGTGGTTCAGACAGGTCCAGGAGTATCAGGACGGAGGAGAGAGAGTTCACTCTAGCGGCATGGAGCGACTCAGTCACTGCCAGGAGGGCAGTCTCGGTCGAGTGACCCACCTTTGAACCCAGACTGGTGGGGATCCAAGAGGTTGTTCTGGTGGAGGTACAAGGACAGTTGATTGAAGATAGCACGTTCAAGGGTTTTTGATAGGAAGGGTAGAAGGGAAACCGGTCTGTAGTTCTTGACCTCAGAGGGGTCAAGTGTTGGTTTCTTCAGAAGGGGGGTGACTCTGGCAGTCTTGAAAGCAGAGGGGAAAGCATCCAGACACCAGAGATGTGTTGATGAGGTGGGTCAGGAAGGGAAGGAGCTCATGTGCAGAAGACTGGAGCAGAATGGATGGAACCGGGTCAAGGGAGCATGTGGTGGGGCGGCTAGATGTAACCAGGTGAAGGACCTCGTCCAGGGAGAGAGGAGAAAGATGGGATAGGGAGGGAGGTGGGGAGGGATGGGTGGAAGGCAGTCAGGTGTGGTTGGAGCGCAGGGCACCAGCCGGGGGTGAGGGAAGGAGGATCGGATATCGTTGACCTTCTTGTCAAAGAAGTTGGCAAAGTCGTCAGGGCGGAGGGAGGAGGGGGTGGGGGGGGGGGGTGGGGGTTGGAGGAGGGAAGAGAAAGTTTCAAAGAGTTTTTTAGGGTTGGAAGCAGAAGTTTGAATTTTAGTGCAGAAGAAAGCAGCTTAGCAGCAGAGAGAGAGGAGGAGAAGGTGGGAAGGAGAGATTGAAGGTAAGAAGGTCCTCCGGGAGGTTGCCTTTTCTCCATTTGCGCTCAGCCACTCTCAGGCTTCGTCTCTCAGTAGCACTGAGTCTGACAACCAAGGGGCAGGTGGAGTTTGGCGTGGAGGCCTGGAGGTGAGGGACAGAGATGGTCCAGAGAAGAGGACAGAGTAGAGAGAAGAAGATCAGTATCAGGGGATAGAAGAGAAAAGGATTCAGGGGCAGGGAGAGCAGAGAGAACAGAAGAGGAGAGATCAGTGGGGGAGAGCGAGTGGAGATGAGAAGAAACCATGTGGGTGGGGGGTGGGAGGGGGGTGAGGAGAGAGAGAGAGAGTAGGACATGAAGAAGTGGTCAGAGAGATGAAGAGGAGTGACGGAGAGGTCAGTGCTCTGCTCATAGACCCTTCAGCAGGTTGGGGGTTTGAACCCATTAAAACCTTCTCAGTTGCTGCCATTTGTCAAAAATCACAAATCACACACACACACACACACACACACACACACACACACACACACACACACACACACACACACACAGTTTTGTAAGTTAAGGTTATCTGTGTGTGTCTGCATCTGCTGCTTCCATTCGTCTTACTGTCAGACTGAGGGATCCAACTGTGTGTGTGTGTGTGTGTGTGTGTGTGTGTGTGCGCGCTCACAGGAATCCTATACCCCTATACTATAGCACTGTTGGACACAACTTGCATGCTAGCAGATGCAAACATACACACACACACACACACACGCACACACACACCTGTTGTCACCCTGAATGTGACCTCCCACCTGTTCTCTTTTTCTGCTCCACAAATCACAACCTGTCTAACCCTCCATCTATCTGCCAGTCTGTCTATCTGCCTGCCTGTCTAGCTACCTGTCTGTCTGCCTGTCTGTCTATCTGCCTGCCTGTCTGTCTGTCTATCTGTCTATCTGCCTGTCTGTCTAGCTACCTGTCTGTCTGTCTGTCTGTCTGCCTGTCTGTCTATCTGCCTGCCTGTCTGCCTGCCTGTCTGTCTGTCTGTCTGTCTGTCTGTCTGTCTGTCTGTCTCCCTGTCTGTCTCATGACCCAGCTGACCTCTTCCCACAGCCGAAGATTTTCTGGATTTTATCATTTTTCTGCGACAACCATTTGCGACGTCGAGACTTTTTTTTGCTCCGGTAGTCGCGTTGTCGCCGTGCCAACAGAAGTCACATGACACAAGGTTGGCTGTTGGCGTGACGACAGCTTGTGAATGTCGTTCAGGAGGCTGAGCCGCGAGTCCACTGGGGTTGGTTCGGTTCTCCTGTGTGAAGTACCCGTTAACGTTAATGGGGGGGGGTGGAGACATTGTGGGTTAGGCTTCAGAGTGAAGGACCTCGTCTGTTCAGTGTCAGTGTGTTTGCATCTGTGCCAACTGTGCACGTGAGTGTGTTTTGGTGTGTGTGGCCTGTTGTTTCTCAGCTGTGAGCAGTGTGTGTGTGTGTGTGTGTGTGTGTGTGTGTGTGTGTGTGTGTGTGTGTGTGTGTGTGTTACCAGTTGAACATTGCTTCACCTCACTGACAGCATCTTCACTGAAGATATACGGGTCAGGGTCTGTTGTGTGTATGTGCATGTGTGATACGTGTGTAAGTTGTGTGTGTGTGAGTTATGCACCATATTTGTGTGCATGTTGTGTCGGTGTGTACGTCGTATGAGTGTTCATGTTATATGTGTGGATGTGTTCAGTAGGTGTGTGTGTGTGTGTGTTGCAGCTGTGGGGTCATCCTTCAGCCCACAGCGACAGGCGCTGCTGAAGATGTTCCTGCTGCTGACAGGAGGTCAGCTGGGCCCATTTGGTGTTTAACGGACGGCAGCATGCTGACATGCAGCACACTGCAACATGTCTGCAGTTAAAGATTGATATTTACATTTCAGGCATTTAGCAAATACTTTTACAAGTCAAGTTTGTTTTTTTCCACTCCAAAATGCTGAAATACTGAATATGAAATTCAGTATTTCAGAAGTGCGTGTGATTTTATCCTCCAAATCACAACTATTCTGTCAGCAAAGACGACTTCCATCCTCGAAGGAGACAAATAACCCATAATGTTTTTTTCTTTCAAGACCGTTTCAATCTCTTCAACTTGTTTTGGAGTTAAACTCACCACATTTATGCAGGGAATTCAAAAGGGTTCACAAACATTTTCTCACAGATATATTTGATTTCACATCACCTCCCTTTTGGCAGGAAACTCAGGCAGGAAATTTGCACTAAAAGACTGAAAACCACATCAAAGAGTGTGTATCTGGGTTTGGCCTGTTAGCTGTAACCCTCTCTAATGCTAATAGTCTAATGCTATCCCTGGGGCTCCTTGCCGTCATACAGCATGAACCACATGAACCAAATGAGATACATAGAGTCCATTCTAGCGCCCACCCTGCTGAAGTGTCCTTGGGCAAGACTCTGGGTCCCTGACAGCTGTAGACTGTGACCTCTGACCTCCCCGCGGAGGGGACAAGAAAGATGAGATTTTCCCTTCAGGGGTCGATGGAGTATCACAGAGAAAGACACACACAAGCAGGAAGATGAGATGAGATGAGATGAGATGAGATGAGAAGAGAGAGATGAGAAGAGAAGAGATGAGAAGAGAAGGACAGATAGAAAGAGAAGAACAACTGAAGAGAAGATATGGAAGGAAAAGAAGACAAGAGAAAATAAATAGAAAGAAAGAGAAGGAGAAAGACGAGATGGAATGGGAAGAAAAGAAGAAATGGAAAAACAAATGAAGAGGGGAAGAAAAGAAGGGATGAGAAGAGAAGAAAGTAGAGAACAGAAGAAGGAAGAAGAGATGGAAAGAAAATAAAGAATATGAGATTAGAAGAGGAGAAAAAAGAAAGGGAATGAAGTGAAGAGATGAAATCAGAAGAAAAGAAGGGATGAGATGGAAAGAGGAGAAGAAAAGCACACGGGAGAAGTAGAGAAGAGAAAATAAAGTTCAACAGTGGTCATTTCCTGTTTACACACTAGGTGTTAGGTGAGGAGGAGGAGGGGAGGAGGAGAGGAGGAAGGGAGGAGGAGGAGGAGGAGGAGGAGGAGGAGGAGGAGGAGGAGGAGGAGGTGTGACTCAGGTAAGTGTTTGTCAGGCTGTTTGATATTCGGTGAGACAAGCGAGGACAAGCTGGAGGAGGAGGCTTAAAAAAACATCAACAAAAGGTGTTACCTCCACACACACACTCACACACACACACACACACACTCACACACACACACTCACACACACACACACACTCTCACACACACACACACACACTCACACACACACACTCACACACACACAGTCTGAGAAACATGCTACTTGTGGAGATTTCCCTTTGAGCTCAAGGGGGTTTTGGGGGGAGTGTATGTGTGTGTGTGTGTGTGTGTGTGTGTGTGTGTGTGTGTGTGTGTGTGTGTGTGTGTGTGTGAGTGTGTGTGTGTGAGTGTGTGTGTGATGGGGGCAGTGAAATGGTGGAATTTACTTGCCGTTAACACTTCAACGTCTGTGTGGCAACACGAGACCCCAGTGTCACCATACGTTAGTGTGTACCCACCCAACCCGGCACTAACTTCCTCTCTCACACACACACACACACACACACACACACACACACACACACCACATACACACACACACACACACACACACACACACACACACACACACACACACACAGAGTGGAAGCCCACTTTCGGTTCTCTATTTGAGTTCCTATCAGTGTATTGAGTCTTACAGTAAGAGATGTTGAAGGTGTGTGTGTGTGTGTGTGTGTGTGTGTGTGTGTGTGTGTGGTGTGTGTGTGTGTGTGTGTGTGTGTGTGTGTGTGTGTGTGTGTGTGTGTGTGTGTGTGTGTGTGTGTGTGTGTGTGTGTGTGGTGTGTGTGTAGGGGGGGTCTCTGTGAAGACTTCCTCTTTTCAATGAAGACTTATTTTCCTCACAGTCTAAAATAAGACAACGGCAGTGAGCCATCAGCCACTCAGGTAACCTAAACTAAACCTGAATTAACCTGATATAACCTGAACTAAACTAAACTACACTAAACTAAACTCAACTAACCTGATATAACCTGAACTAAACTAAACTACACTAAACTAAACTCAACTAACCTGATATAACCTGAACTAAACTAAACTACACTAAACTAAACTCAACTAACCTGATATAACCTGAACTAAACTAAATGAACCTGATATAACCTAAACTAAACTAAACTAAACTAACCTGAACTAACCTGATCTAAACTAAACTAACCTAAACTAGATTTGTTTGATCGATTAGTAGCGTCCATGTTTTTCTATCTCCATCAGATGAACGTCACTGTGATCCGTTATCACCATGGTGATGATGTCACTGTGATCCGTTATCACCATGGTGATGTCCTCCAACAACGTAGACGTCATCGATGGCGTCTCAGGTGTTGAAGGGTTGTCCCAGTTCTACCACTACCCCCCGCATCAGTCTGGTCTGGACCCAGTGGTACCGCATCAGTCTGGTCTGGACCCAGTGGTACCGCATCAGTCTGGTCTGGACCCATTAGGTACTGCGGATCAGTCTGGTCTGGACCCAGTGGTACCGCATCAGTCTGGTCTGGACCCAGTGGTACCGCATCAGTCTGGTCTGGACCCAGTGGAAGAACTGACTCCAGGACAGCCTGTTGGAAGACTGGGGCCTCTGTTAATGTGTACATGTATAAGAGGTGATGGAAAACCATCACTTCTGGTTCTGGTGGGACTAAACAGATATTGTGTGTGTGTGTGTGTGTGTGTGTGTGTGAGTGTGTGTGTGTGTGTGTGTGTGTGTGTGTGTGTGTTTAACTCACTGTGAAGGAAACCACTTCATTTCACTGCTAAAACAACAGGAAACCATTAAACTGACGCCAGCTAGCGATGAAAACCTTTTTAATTTATCGGTTTTTCATGACTACCCAGTTTTGTCCGACTCCAAAACATAAGAACCTCTGTGATGAAAATCCTTCGTTTCACTGTTAAATAAACCCAGAGTCTAGTACGAGGACGATGTTTGACTAAATAACGTATTATCCCTCAAAAACACACACACACACACACACACACACACACACACACACTTCACCATTAAATCCATGTGACGTTTTTTCTCGAGCATCATATTCTGGATAGTAGTATTCTGACTGTTCATGATGTTTTAACAGCTGGATCTCTTCTTTTTTCCCACCACTTTTATTAATGTGATCATCATTCTTACACAATGAACTCCCCACTGTGCTGACATCAGAGGCAACCAGTCGCCTCGAGGCAGCAGAGAGAAGTGGTCTGCGGGGGTAGACTACTGCCCTGTAGACTAGCACCAGGGTCTGGAACTGGATGAGCACCTGAGCTGCCTCGTCAGTGAGGAAGAGGAGAATCCTCCTGATGGTGTAACCGTCTATAACCCACCCTCCCTCCTACTCCCTCCAGCCGGTCCTGAGGTTGTTAAGAGCTCCTCCTCGGGCCAAAACACCTCAGATGCTCAGGTTTACACACGGAGACACTTCTGCAAATGTAAGGAAAACCTGGTAACTCCATCCAAGTAAATCCCCCCCCCCCCCCCATCCTCCTCCCAATAACCCTGTCTCGTTTATTAGACAGTTTACATTGCGGAGCACCAACATTTTGATTGGATGCCACACAAGTATGTGTGACACTTTTATCATCTTTATTATTGTATTACTAAATGATTCAGAGGCGTTTCCATCACGTAGAATATTCTGGACAAACAACGGAAACTTGAAGATCTGTATAACATATCAGCTATTGGCAAAAATATAAATATTGAAATCGTCCTTCAAAAACCCACATGGCTCCAACTCTTCCTCAACGTTGCTGATCCAGAAGCTTGTTCTCCTCTTGCATCCATCGTAGCTCATTGTAAGAAGAGTTTCTCCTTCATCTCACCTTGTTTACCTCGTTACCAACCAGCTAGTTACCAGGGGGAGGACTAACCTTTTGGGTTTAAAGGTTAAAAAGACAGAAAGTACAGACGGGTTTTGCCAGGCGGTAAACGTGTTGAAGGAGGGATGAGGGGCTGCAGTCTGCTCAGGAACACATTAGAACCTGGATCTCTGATTTCAGGGGCAAACTGAGTGCAAACTGCCCCGTCGTCAAATGGGAACAAGCTGACAACGAACCGAGTCAGTCAGCGTTGCTTCAGACGAGACTGGAAACGTCCAAGATGGATGCTTGTAATGTCGGCGAGGGAAGTGAAGCTTATTCTCACCTCAAGAGACTGAAATGTAAAATCAGAATCAGAATCAGGTTTATTGCCAAGTATGTTTTCACATACAAGGAATTTGACTTGGTGTTTTGGTGCAGAACAATAAACATAGATTAAAGAGCCGTACATTTTTGTGCAGAAATATTAAACAAGGATATGTGCAAAAGTTCACAATGTGCAGTTTAAAGAACATGTGCAATGTACAAAATACAATCCAAAATATATGTGTTAATGTAACGCAGTGAGACGGATGTGATGCTTTACGTTAATATAACGTGCCCATGCTGTTTTTAACGTTTCATTTTATCTATTTGTATTGTATATGTGTTATTGTTGTGCAGCACCTTGTAACATTGGTTTTGAAAGGCTCTCGATAAATAAAGTTTACTTACTTCCTGTTAATTCATTTGCCGGTACAGTGATTGTTTGCCGGCCCTTGGTCCAAGTCGTGGGTCCAACCTGAGCTGTTGTTAAAACTCTTCTTCTGTGGAACTGTTGTTAAAACTCTTCTTCTGTGGAACTGTTGTTAAAACTCTTCTTCTGTGGAACTGTTGTTAAAACTCTTCTTCTATGGAAGTCGTCTAGTTCCTGCACACCAGTTGGACTTGTTGAATCAAGTGACTCTGAATCACTTTTCATCACTTTCATCCAGTTTGGGAAAGATGGAGAACCAGAACCACGACTACCCGAAACCCTTTGGACCGGTGAAGCAGAAAACCAAACCCTGAGCCAACAACACTGATCCCAGAATAATGAAGCGCCAGGGGCATCAGACACACACACACACACACACACACACACACACACAGTTGTTTTACAATCTCCCAGATGAATGTGGCCATAAGCTCTGTCTAATTAGTGGGCTAACCTCATGCCCTCCCCCGCAGCTGCCAATCAAAGCCCGCAGGCCAATCAGGAGCCGACGTGCACCAACAGGCCCCGTCAGCCAGGAGGATCAGCTGGTCTGCAGAAACAACAAAGACACTTTTATTTGCTTGTTATGGGTGATATAATGTTAAAAGTATTCATGTGGAATTACTTCACATTTAGGCAGCTGAGGCCTGTGAACGCATCTGATGATGGTTTCTGAGTGAAGCATGTCGGGGGAGACAATATCTATTCAATCAATAAATCACCTCAGAAGCAGAGTTGTTAGGAAATACGACTCTGACTGAACCTACGATCAAGTCGACTTACGTGGAAAATACACATCTTAACTAAAGAGATCATCTGGAGTAAAGATCTAATGGTTCTTCTACTTTTATGATCAGCCCTTTTTGTAGTAATAGTCTTAATAGTCTTTTTATTCTCATTTCTTCTCATTTTTCAAAAATGTTTATTATTATTATATTACTGTTATGGGGAGAGGAGTATATTATTAAATTATTGTATGATATTATGTTATATTATATTATTTTATTTTATATTATATTCTTTTATATTATTATATTATTATATATTATATTCTTTTATATTATTATATTATTATATATTATATTATATTATTATATTATATTATATTATATTATTATATTATTTTATACTATATTATTGTATTATATTATATTATATTATTGTATTATATTATATTATTTTATTTTATATTATATATTATATTATTATATATTATATTATTATATTATTTTATTATATTATTATCAAGCACTTTGTGGACTTGACTGGTTAAAAGGATTTTATTTCATTTTAAGTTTGGTTTGATTTCCCTTTATGAGTACAATGAATTGTAAAGTGAGAGCAGGTTAGCGTCATTTCAATTTCTCCTAAAAACTTTTATAAACCGACTTCTGTTTATTTGATCGCTGCTGTTTTTTATGTTTGGTTGATTTGTTTTCCTTCTCAGCTCTTCTGTGACGCTTTCTGTTCCAAAATGTTCTCTATGAATAAAGTTTCTTCTTCTCCTTCTAATCTTAAAGAGTCAGAAACCAGCGGTGTGGTCAGGCGTCAGACCGGTGATTCTTCGCGTCGTTTTCAACACGTCTGTGCATCCAGTTTGGGAAAGCGCACGTCAGCGGTACTTTTAAAGGAACGTTGAGTCACGTTGAGTTCTGTTTAAAACCGGTCCAGTCGGTCTCATTTTAACTGACATTACATTTAATAAAGTCTTAAATTGAAGTTGATGAAACTTGAGGAAAGGAAGAGAGGTGAGGATGAAACCTGATGAAATTATTGATGAGATTCAGTCATGAATTAAACTAGTTGAAATTAAATGAAGCAAAAGGAAAGGAAAGGAAAGGACAGATTACTGATATCAGCTTTGTTTGCCGATCCTGATCTCAGATCTACAGACCAGACACACTGGTTAGCGTTAGCGTTAGCATCATAGCCACTCACTGTCTCACTCTTTGATATGTGCACATCATGTGTCTCACACACGTGCACATACACACATATACACTGTCTTTACACATACCTTTTCACCACACACACACACTCAGATGAGGGGGGCGGGGGGGTAACAGGAAGGTGAAGGGGGGATGATGGGGGAGGGGTCGGTCCAGAGGTCGTGATCTCCACCAGACACCTTCAGCTGTTCGTTAAGACACAATTTAAATAATACTTTTTTAGAAAAGCCTTTATTACATTTTATTGGTTTGTAAAATGTAGCTACATCTTGTGTGAATGCTGCATAAATACAGTATATTATTAGTAGTACTCCCAGTAACGAGTAGTACTGTTCCAATTACAGTAATAACAATAGAGCTACTAATGAAAACAAAGTACTTTTGTTACTTTTGACCTCCTCCAGATCTCAGATTAAAGGATTATCCCCACTGGTTCATTTTCATCACAATCAGTTGTCTTTAAGTAATCCCACTAGAACAGTTACTTTCTCTGGGTGGAAGTAATCCCATTACCATACTGTATGCTAAGTGTTAGCATGGCACCAGCTGTGGTCCTTCAGATGCTGATGAACACAGAGTTCTTCTGGTGGTGGTTAGATTTGTCAAATCAAATTGAAGTCTTTGGATTTATCAAATCCCTTGAGAATTTATCACCCGGTTCCTCAGTTCCCGTGTGTTCTCATCACATCGACCACTCCTCCCAGTCTGGAGGGCAGGAGGGGACGGGGCAGCAGGAGGGGACGGGGCAGCAGGAGGCGTAAACACCTTAGACCTTAGACCTTAGATCGGATCTGGTCGTGTCTGAACCGGCTCAATCAGAGTCCGCTCCAGTTTACAGATCTGGGGGATGTTTCCATGTTTGTAGCCTGCAGAGAGACTAGATCTGTCCCACCGGGTCGGTACGAGGCTCTGAGTCCACGGGCTGCCGACCTCCAAACCAAACCGAGGTCATGACCTTTGACACGTTCTCCTCAGTAAACCTTCAGCTTCCAAGACCCACTAGGACTGATGGAAGTATTCTTATTGGTATTGAATGTGACTAAACCAGTCTGGTTGAGGTCTGGTTGAGGTCTGGCAACTAAATCAGTCTGGTTCAGGTCTGGTTGAGGTCTGGCAACTCAGGTCTGGTAACTAAACGAGTCTGGTTCAGGTCTGGTTCAGGTCTGGTAACTAAACGAGTCTGGTTCAGGTCTGGTAACTAAACGAGTCTGGTTCAGGTCTGGTTCAGCTCTGGTTCAGGTTCTGGCAACTAAACCAGTCTGGTTCAGGTCTGGTTCAGGTCTGGTAACTAAACGAGTCTGGTTGAGGTCTGGTTCAGGTCTGGTTCAGGTTCTGGCAACTAAACCAGTCTGGTTCAGGTCTGGTAACTAAACGAGTCTGGTTCAGGTCTGGTTCAGGTCTGGTTCAGGTTCTGGCAACTAAACCAGTCTGGTTCAGGTCTGGTAACTAAACGAGTCTGGTTCAGGTCTGGTTCAGGTCTGGTTCAGGTTCTGGTAACTAAACCAGTCTGGTTCAGGTCTGGTTCAGGTCTGGTTCAGGTCTGGTTCAGGTTCTGGTAACTAAACCAGTCTGGTTCAGGTCTGGTTCAGGTCTGGTTCAGGTTCTGGTAACTAAACCAGTCTGGTTCAGGTCTGGTTCAGGTCTGGTTCAGGTTCTGGTCATGGTTAATGGTCATCATGGTAAATGTTGTATTACATTTCTGACCCATTTAGAGGGGTTCCTGTTACTGAAAGGAAGAAATCATTGATTGATTGTTGGTGTAAAAATCCTGATGTTTGTTAAAATCCAGAGCAAGCAGGTCACATTCTAACAATGAAACCAGTTTCACTAGCCTAACTATCCACACACACACACACACACACACACACACACACACACACACACACACACACACACACACACACACACTGCGCCAGCCAGCCCAGCTGACAATCTCGTGCTTGTGACAAAGCTCTGATATAGTAACCCTATTATGCTAGTTATACGCAGACAGGAAATGCATCATCAGAGCTGGCCGGCAGCCTGGGGGGAGCTCCTGGCCAGGCACCAGAGCAAAGGCTTCTGGGTAATTGGTTACAGACGTGGGAATGTAGGCCAGGGTGTACACGCAGCCAGTAAGCCTTGGAATAAGCAAGATATTGGCTGCTGAGTCATTTACAGTGTAGTATGGACTTAACATCAAAACACCATGAAGATCAAATCAAATCAAATCACATTTCATCACGTTCCAGTCTCCAAGGCTTCACAGTGCCCAACATGTGAAACAGTAGATGGTTAGTACACAACATCACCCAGCCTTGGACCCTCACAGAGGACAAGGAAAAACTCCCACAAAACCTTTTAGGGAAAAAGAAAAAGAAACCAGAGAGGGAGGGGCTACTCAGAGAGGGAGGGGCTACTCAGAGAGGGAGGGGCTACTCAGAGAGGGAGGGGCTACTCAGAGAGGGATCAGGACAGTTGGGCTGCAATAGATGGTGAGTTTGGGCAGGCAGAGTATACAGAGGACATAAAGGTTTATCTGGTGGGATGAGTTTATTAGATGATGATGAAGATGAATGACAGCAGGTTCAGCATCTTTATTGGCCTTTGTTAGCTAGCTAACATATCTAGTAGAAGCTAGCGTTAGCAGTGGCTAGTAGTCCCATGTTAACAGTAACTAGTTAGCTAGCTAGCAGTTAGTTCAGGTGAACTAGCTGACTCTTCTCCAGCTCCAACTCAGAGTGTTTTGGAGTAGAGACTAGGGCTAAAGACAAGACAGTTTACTGAGTCACAGTAACCTACATTTGGAGACAAATCTACCTGATCACACTGATCACTTTTACTGAGAACGTTACTGGAGGATCTACAGACACACCACAACAACCTGGTCCAGACAGTCAACTGGTTCTACTGACACATTACTGACTAACCTGATGGATCAGCTGGTTGGTATTGAACTGTGAATCCTGTATGAACAACTAACAGTAGTGAAGTTCATTGTGATCAAGTATGAATCATATGAATCACTTTCAGTCAGTCAGTGATTCTCAGGTCCTCTACAGCGGAGACTCATTATTTCCTAGACTGGAAAATAAACAGGGAAAATTGCTTCTGAGTCACGCCTCCTCTCTCTCTCTCCTTCCATTCACTGTGGCTGTCTCTCGCCCTCCTTCACTCTCTCTCTTCTGTCTCTCATCATCGTCCTCTTCCCATAATCCCCTCTCTGTCCTTCCCTTCCTCCCTCCCCCTCTCTTTTTCCTCCCTCCCATCTCTCCATCCTCTCACTCTCTTGTTACATAACTCATGCTCTGTGTGTGTGTGTGTGTGTGTGTGTGTGTGTGAAGGGCGGGTTGTGGTGGATCAGAATGAATGAATCAGTATATCTGGACCACTGAACCACAGTGTAATCACACAGTCAGCTACTGTACATCACACACACTGTTACACTATATTACCTTTACATTTGAGGTATGTAGCTGGACTGCCTGACGGTCTGAGGGTCTGAGGATCTGAGGGTCTGAGGGTCTGAAGGTCTGAGGATCTGAGGGTCTGAGGGTCTGAGGATCTGAGGGTCTGAGGGTCTGAGGATCTGAGGGTCTGAGGATCTGAGGATCTGAGGGTCTGAGGGTCTGAGGATCTGAGGGTCTGAGGATCTGAGGGTCTCGTGGCAGACGGATCTCGGCAGCCTCTCCTTTCATAAAACAGCTTATCTGTCGCTCGCTGATGAAAAGGTTTTTATGGAGGCGGGTCCAATCTGTTAGCTGGTTATCTGCCTCACCTGTCAGTCATATCCACCTGCTCACCTTGACCTACATACCTGAACACACACAAGAATGCATATGCATTGTGTGTGCACACACAATGCATATGCACACACAAATATACAAGGAAATGGACACATAAGCATACACAAACATTTACACAACTACACACACACTCACACACTCTCACACACTCACACACTCACACACTTCCTCCTCCAGCGGCGGTCCGTTGTTGCTGTCAGGTCTGGTTCGTCTGGTAACAGATAAACGCTGAGCAGAATCAATACAGGTATTAGTACCATGACATTTACCTTCTTGTTTTCTGGTTCTCAACCTCAACCTGCCCCGCCCAGGCTCAGGTGTGTGTGTGCGTGTGTGTGTGTGTGTGTTTTCAGGGCAAAGTGTGAGGCGGGAGCAGGAAGCTGTGTTGAGCAACCTCAGCCCAGTCCATGTGTTTGAGCATGTGGAACAGGTGGACATGTGCAGTGTGTGTGTGTGTGTGTGTGTGTGTGGGGGGGGTCCTGCTGCTACAATGAAAGTGAACAATAGAAACCAATAACCAGTAAATACCAATTATTACAAATGGTGGACTGAAACTGTTCAAATGTCACAATAGAAAACTCAATAAAGCTCACTTGTATTCTATTGAGTAATACAAGGAAGGGTGAGTGTGTGTGAGAGTGTGTGTGTGTGTGTGTGAGAGTGTGTGTGTGAGAGTGTGTGTGTGTGTTTTAACTCTACTCTGGTTTTATTTACTGGGCGTTTGCTTTTTGTTTTTTCTTCCATATTTATTGCTCACATTTGTTAATGATGTTGAACTCTGATGTTTTCATTGGTTATTAGTCAGATTATATTAGAACATGTTGTCCACCGGTGATCCAACGTGTGTGTGTGTGTGTGTGTGTGTGTGTGTGTGTGTGTGTGTGTGTGTGTGTGTGTGTGTGTGTGTGTGTGTGTGTGTGTGTGTGTGTGTGTGTGTAGTAAAACCAGACAGGCCAACTCTTGTCCATTCTTTAATTACATCAATATAAAAAACAAAGTGCTGAACAGAACAGAACTTGTTGTTTTTCCTCTCAAATTCAAAATGAACCAAGAAAAAAAAAATATGACTAAAATAATTTATGATACAATAAACAAAAATATTTACATTTTTAGAAATCTGTACAGTACATGTCAAGCTCAAAAAAAACATGAAAACAAAACAGGTATATTAATTCCTAAGTTTCCTGCCTGCAGCAGGTGGAGGTAGGTTCATCATGCTAAAATCACGCCGTCGCGTTAAAACCTCACACTGGCGTCTCCGCTGGTCAAGTCAAAAGGTCCTCACAGCTCAAAGCAACGAGGCCGACGGGAGGAAAAACCCAACGCCAGCTCTTCCCCAGTCCCTGACAAAAAACTAGTTTTGGTGGGGAGGTGAAGAGGTTTCAACCCAACAGCAATGAAACAGATCTCAATATTCCTCTGTAAAAAACACGGGACAGGAAGAGGCGAGTCCTCGACAGGAAGCATTTCAAGGCAGAAGAACAGGAACGCCGTTAAAACACACAGAAAATAGATATGCTCTTTACTCCACACCGACGGGAGAACGGTCAGAAAAATAGGATCTTAAGACGTTTCACACAAAGAAGCAGATATTTGCCGTTTTTGACACAAATGGCGCATTAAGGGAAGCAATCAGCAATATTGAGAAGAACATTCAACCCCGTGAGGAATACTTCAAAGTACAAACTTCAGATCCAGCCTAAAGTACAGAACAGGTTAACTGGTTCATTTTCTATTTTACGTGACGTCACGGCTCTCGTCAGCAGCCATTTTGCATCCCTATTAGTAAAAAAACGTGTTTAATGGGACACAAAATGGCGCCAATGAAGGATGTCCATCTTTAAACGGGGGGGGGGGGGGGGGGGGGGAATGTTTGTCCAAGACATTGACGATCAATTATTACAGTCTAACAGATTAGCAGTTTACTAAAGACCATTTTCTTAATCCCACTATCAAAATGGCCGCTCGGTCAGCGACAGAACTAGACATCACTGTAAAACCTCGTAACTCCAACGTGGCTTTCAAACCTCAAACATGACTTGGTTTGGAGATGTGAGGTTTTGCGAGGGCGTACAGAGACTTTGGCTGATTGCTAGCACAGCACAGGTCTGAGTCCCTCTTCAGCTCAACCACTTCCCTCTGGAAACAGGAAACAGGAAGCTGCTGGCTTCCAGAGTTTAGTACTTACAGACGGTAGAAAACGTGATCGGTGAAGACGTCGGTCGTGCTGAAACCTCGCACGTGTACAGTAGTAAACCTGTGTACAGTATCGGATCAAACACGTCGATTAACCTGGTTACCAGAACGGCGTTGGGCCCGAGGGGCCGCCTGAGGCCAGCAGAGGGGTGGACACACACGCCCTGATCAACCAATCAGAATGAGGATGACACCCGGTTAGCGCGGCTCCCCGCAGGGCTACGTTCCGTACCCAGGTTCATTCCCCCCCCCCCGCACCATTTGGAGTCCCTACGTTAAGTGTGTGCAGTGTGTGTCCACCCAAACTGAAACGCCTAGTGAGGATAACTGTCCTTACTCACAGCTACTCTAACCTCTACAACAGTCAGCAGTCAAGGTGAGGATGAGACTCTGAGGGAGAGTGTGTGTGTGTGTGTGTGTTTATGTGTGTGTGTGTGTGTGTGGAAATGGCGAGCGTTCAGAGCGAGTGATGAAGTCTATATATAGTCCAGACCTGTTGTCATCAAGAGGTCTAAGAAATGTCACGTTTGTGCGCTCTTCCCCCCCCCTCCTTTATACAAGTCACTTCCTGTCTGACCACCATCATCATCATCATCTCGCCGTCTTCCAATAGTCTTTCGCAACAGTCCCGTTGTGGCCCCGCCCCCCCCTCTTAGCTGCGGAGGCGCTCCAGCCTGGCCTTCAGCTGCTCCTGCCTCTGCCTGAGTTTGTCCCTCCTGGCCTGCCGTCGCTGGCCTTCCTCCTCCAGGCCGCGGATGCAGTCGCGCGCCTTCTTCAGGATCACGACCTTGGACGCCTTGTCGTTGTGCGACAGCTCGGGCACGTTGTCGCGCAGGTGCACGAAGCAGTTCTTCAGCTCGTTGCGCCGCTGACGCTCCATCACGTTGTGCGTCCGCCGCCGCTCCTCCTCGTCCTCCGTCTCCGCCGAGTGCCGGGAGGACGAGGACGAGTGGTGGTGGTGGTGGTACCGCGAGGAGGAGGAGGAGGAGGACGACGAAGAGGAGCGGGACGAGTGGTGGTGGTGGTGGCGCGAGGAGCCGTCGCCTCCCCGCAGGCGCTTGTTGGACGAGGAGGAGGAGGAGAACGAGGACGAGGCGGAGGAAGGGGGCGGGGAGGCGGGGCAGGGTGCGGCGTAGTTGTGCTGCAGCTGGATCTCGAAGTGGTGGCGCTGCAGAGCCCGCTGCTCCTCCTCCTGCTGACGGACAGACAGGTCAGCCAATGAGGGCAGAGGGGAGGGGCTGGAAGGACAACGGCCCACGGTCACCACGTCGATCTCCTCCTCTGAGAGAGAGAGAGAGAGAGAGAAGGGGGAGGAAGGTTAGAGGTCGCCGTGACACGGGCTTGTTTTGAACACACACACACACACATGGGGAGGCGGAGTCTAAAAACAAAAGAAATCCAGAAGAGAGAACGGTGAGCGAGTACTCTGACGGTGAGTAATCCAGAAACACTAACAGATGCCACCTCAGGTTTATAGGCAGCAACGCCAGAGGGCATGAGTCAGTACACACACACACACACACACACACACACACACACACACACACACACACACACACACACACACACACACACACACACACACACACACACACACACACACACACACACACACACACACACACACACACACACACACACACACACACACACACACACACACACACGGGGTCAGTATCTGATGACATGGAGGCTCTTATCAACCTGGCTGACGACCGCTAAACATTAACAGGAACTTATCAATGAAACAAGCTGGGGGGGGGGGGGGGAGGGGAGGGGGGGGGGGGGGGGGGGGGGGCAGATAACCCACACAGCAACTTTACAACTTAGACGGTTTTTACTATCAAGTCAATGGATCACCGGAGTAACAAACATCATTCCTGTCGGAGCGACGGTTCAACTCAACAGTGGAACTCAACAGTGGAACTCAACAGTGGAACTCAACAGTAGAACTCAACAGTAGAACTCAACAGTAGAACTCACCGGAGTCGCTGGAGGAGTAGGTGGACAGCTCTCCGCCGGCCGAGCCGTAGTCGGAGGTGGACTCGCTGGGCTCCCGGGCCTCCATCAGGTCCTGGCAGTCCAGTGTGGAGCCGGCGATCTCCTCGAAGATGCTGGTGTCGATGTCGGAGAGCAGCGGGCTGGAGCCCAGCACCGAGGACGCCAGCCTCTCCTCCGGGCTGCGGTCGCCCAGGCAACGCCACAGGCAGTCCTCGCCGCCGTCCGCCGCCCGGCCGGGCTCCTCCCCCTCCTCCTTCTCGGCGCCGTCGGAGTGGAAGAAGTCGCAGTTCCAGTTGAGCTGCATGTCGTGGTCCTCCAGCAGGATGTCCGACACGTAGCTCAGCTGGTCCTCCTTGGACAGCGGCGTGGCGTGGCCCGGGCCGGGCTTGGTGGGCGGGGACTGCGGCGGCGTGGGCAGCGACTGCAGGTCCTTCATCAGACTCTGGCAGAACTCGTCGTCGAACAGCAGCGGCTCCGAGTAAAACCAGTCCTGCGACTGGGCGAAGCTTTGCAACATCTTTGCAGAATCTGAGGAAAACAACGAGAACCGAGATAAGAGTCGGAGCGAAAAGGTTGAGCCGCGGGACGCCGTAGTGTTGAGTTGGGGTTGACTCCCGTCCACCGCGGCCACGTGGTGTAGTGACAGTCTAAACAAGCTCCTGCGACTGAGACCCGAGCGGCACGGCGGCACCTTTTATCTGTGTTTACATCACACTAGCCCCGCCCCGCCGGGACGCCCCGTACACCAACCCCAGAGACACCCCGCCTCCCCCATGACATCATAGGAACAGCTGGGACAGACCGGGGGGGAAACTCAACACCTCTTTCCACAAGTCACATTTTTCCTTCGCACCAAGTTACTGAAACACTCCCAGATGGTTTCCCGCTCCGCTGCAGACATGGACCGATGCTGTCGGGGGTCAGGGGTCAGGGGTCAGATCTTGTTGAACCACCAAGTATAATTACTGCTACTTCGTTTGACCTCTGGAGCTACTACAGGATATTTCAGCTGCAGGAACAAACTAACCCCCCCAGTAGTAAAAACCAGCTCCATAATAATAATAATAATAATAATAATAATAAAAACCTTTATTTACAGAGAACTTGTCAAATTAAGACACAAAGCGCACGTGGTGTTCAGACCCAGGGACGTTAGAGTAACAGTGTCTGGGTGGGTGGATCCTCCCCGCGGGGCTCCTGGTCTCAGCACGGTCTAGTATCTGAAGTGGATTACTACGGTGAGCCGCGTCACCGGCCCGACTGGAAACAGGAATAAACCCCACTACTAAAACACAACACTGCATGTCGTCATCAGACCGAACAAGACCTCAGTCACTCATGTCCGCTTGTGTCCCCCCTGACGGTCCGTGAGCGGACACGTGAACGCCGCACCCACGCCGGCGACTCACGCGTGAACGGAGGAAAAACGGCAACATGGTGGAAAATGTTTTTAAAAATTATATATATTTCAATGTTTCACCACAAGCTAGAGAAAAAAACCGGTCGAAACAGCTCCGGTCACACGCGCGGGGTGATGTTGCGGTGATTGCGGACCTTGCAGAGGGACGCTGCAGGCTACGTGAGCACCATGTGGAAACCGGCCGACCGGCACCCGAAGCCTCCGCTGCAAAAAAAACCCCGTTCTGCCGCAGATCCGGTTGCAACGGGCGAAATACAAAAACAACCAAAAGGGGTGCACGCGAAAAAGTGAAAATCTTACAGAACCGGGTGTTATTCATAGTTCTGCGTCGGCTCGGAGGGTGTTTAAACTCGGGTAATGTCAGCGCTCGAGCAGCTGCTCGGGGTTTCTTCCACCTCATGAAATCAAGAAATGCAGACGTGCACACACATGCCCGCGACACCCCGCGGTAACGGGGGTTAAAGCCGAGTCTCCGCATGCAGCTCTAGCTTACCTTCAAATCTTCCTTATCGAGGAGAAACTCAAAATAATTCACACCGGAAGTCGGTCCGAGGAGAGGGCGAGCGTCCAGCCCCACGAGCTACAGCGGTCTGTTAAAGTCAGTGTGTAAGATTGAAGTTAGGGCTGGGCAGCATGGCGCGGTCCCGCTCTCGCGCTCCCTCTCTACTACACAGACAGAGTGGGTGTGGCCGAGAGGGGTCGCTTGGTTTATATCTCCGCGACTCGCCGGTGTCCGTCCGCGCGACCAAAATCGCGCCAAAATGTACAGACACAGAGGGAGTTTTTACCGGCGATCCAACCTGCCGTGAATATAATCCTCTTCCGTTGCCGGTGTGATCGAGTCCACCCGGAATAAACGAGGGACGCGGGAATTCAGAGTAATTTCGGTGTCAAGTGAGGGTCTATGTTGTCATGCCGGCGGAGTGATACCGGTTAGCGTAGTGAAGGCCGGGATTCCAGGAAAATGGTGGCGGGTAAAGTTGGAACAGAAACACACGTGGACTGAGGGAAAAGCCGGGTGTCTGTCTGCCTGTCTGTCCGCCTGTCTGTCTCTCATGCGGACGTCAGTCCGGTTAGAATGGAGGGCAGGGATGATGCAAAACGTGCCAGAAATCTATCTGGGAGGCACGTCGTTACCGGGGACCGTGCTGCCGGTCAGCAGACAGGAATGCAGCGGACAGCGGAGGGGCGGGAGGCGTTCAGCCGCAGGGACTTTAACACAACTTACGGCTCTCTCTCTCCCTGCCGTGTAGTAATACGACAGACAGGCAGACAGACAGGCAGGCAGGCGGCACTTTAAATGCGTCCCGAGCCACGTCGTCCTCCAAGCTTGCAGGGGGATTTCACCATCCGTCCGTTTACCTCCTGTACCGGCTCACGTGGAGCATCAGATTATCACAAATCGGGACGGAACCTAACTTGGCACAACCGGAAGTGCGTTGGGGCTCTAATTAAAGCTCGTTAGCGGGGTGAAAAGCATTAAAATGAATGAACCCAGTCACCCCCCCTCTCTCTCTCTCTCTCTCTCTCTCTCTCTCTCTCTCTCTCTCTCTCTCTCTCTCTCTCTCTCTCTCTCTCTCTCTCTCTCTCTCTCTCTCTCTCTCTCTCTCTCTCTCTCTCTCTCTCTCTCTCTCTCTCTCTCTCTCTCTCTCTCTCGCCCCGCTGCTGCTCTCGAGCCCTCACGTTACATAAGGGGGGTGCATCCGCGAGTCCACGTGCAGAGGCGTCCTCCAATCAGAGTGCGAGTCAGCCCTGGTTCACGTGAGCTCCAAGGAATTTTGTAATAGTAGCTTACAGTCTGATATACAACTTATATATTTATACAGGAGGTCAGTTTACCCAGAAATGTATACATATATATATATTTATACCACAAACAACCACAAATATAAACAGAAGTACTTCTATTATTATAAAAGCTTCATAAGTTAAGTGTAAACCGGTGAAGAGTCGGTCCAGTCTGAGATGGTTTCATCACATTCCTTTCATATTAGTTTATAGTTTATATTTCCCTGCACACCGAAGTGTTCATCTCAGGAGGAATCACAGTGACGTGGCTCTGCTGCCCAAACCAAAGGAGGTGCACCTCAACGCAGGAGTGTACCTTCATGCTCCTTCATCAGGGTGTTACTGAGGTGTTGGTGTGTAAAAGCCCCAGCAGCAGATCCAGGGAGAACAGTCTGGATCACACACACACACACACACACACACACACACACACACAGACAGGAGGAGGTAGAAGTGAATTAGTGGGTCAATGTGCCACCTACAGGCCAACTGGCAGACTGACTGACTGGCCTGGTTTCTATCAGACCGGTAAGATAAACCTCCTGACTAAACCTCCTCCAGTCAGTCAGGAGGTTTATCTGGTCAACCGGTTAACCAGCCAGTCAGTCAGGAGGTTTATCTGGTCAACCGGTTAACCAGCCAGTCAGTCAGGAGGTTTATCTGGTCAACCGGTTAACCAGCCAGTCAGTCAGGAGGTTTATCTGGTCAACCGGTTAACCAGCTGGTGGACAGATTGTTAAATTGCCGACTGAGTGATTGACTGGTTGAGTAACACTGACCGACTAACCTGATTGGCTGACTGACTGGCCTAGTGAACTAAATGGCATCAGCATGCTAACAGGGCGCACACGCACACACACACACACACACACACACACACACACCAAAACCCCGGGCACGACAGACAGCCAGGGAATGGGATTACCACTGTGTGTGTGTGTGTGTGTACGTGTGTGTGTGTGTGTGTGTGTGTGTGTGTGAGGACCGCTGTGATCTCCTCCTTATTAGGAGTCTTCATTCTGAAGTCCTGTTGCTCATCTGGCAGACAGGCGGGAGCTGCCTGTCTCCCTCTCTGCCTGTCTCCCTCTCTGCCTGTCTCTGCCTGTCTCCCTCTCTGCCTGTCTCTGCCTGTCTCCCTCTCTGCCTGTCTCTGCCTGTCTCCCTCTCTGCCTGTCTCTGCCTGTCTCCCTCTCTGCCTGTCTCTGCCTGTCTCCCTCTCTGCCTGTCTCCCTCTCTGCCTGTCTCTGCCTGTCTCCCTCTCTGCCTGTCTCTGCCTGTCTCCCTCTCTACCTGTCTCTGCCTGTCTCCCTCTCTGCCTGTCTCTGCCTGTCTCCCTCTCTGCCTGTCTCTGCCTGTCTCCCTCTCTGCCTGTCTCTGCCTGTCTCCCTCTCTGCCTGTCTCCCTCTCTGCCTGTCTCTGCCTGTCTCCCTCTCTGCCTGTCTCCCTCTCTGCCTGTCTCTGCCTGTCTCCCTCTCTGCCTGTCTCTGCCTGTCTCCCTCTCTACCTGTCTCTGCCT